>LD345208.1:61691-85290 GCA_001465055.1 Ptychodera flava | reverse complement strand
ACTCATCTCATCTTGGCAGTGCCATCAGGCTGCTGTACAAGCGTGAAACGCACAGCGAAGGGAGGCTGATCTGAAGTTGCCCTAATCGTATGAGATTTCCGCTTCATACGGTTGTGATGGTAACCGATGTACCATATTACCATCCCTAAGTGGATGGATATGGCTGAATAGGCCTGGTCAATTGCATTTACTTATTCTTCAAACATCGACAAAGAAATCCTACAAAGTACAAAACTCCCTTAGCCGCATCACTTGTATAGAATATAACGTGACCAACATTTACACTGCAAGTTTGTTTCCATCCGGATTTGGGTCATTTTTTTATTCATGGTGCGTTTGTGGCTTTTCTCTTACAGCTTCTTTCACTGCTGATGATAATATGATGTGACGTCACTTCATAAGAATAAAACAGTCTGAGGTGGTCGATTTAGACGGGGTCGTCACCCATTCGAGTGTCCAAATTTAATTTGTATGCAAATGATGGGAGACAGGAGATTACAAGTTGGAGTACATGTGAACGGAGACGCTAGGTCAGTCTGATATTGGATTAAATTTCACTTTCAGACAGAAATTATGGTATGTATGTATGTATGTATGTATGTATGTATGTATGTATGTATGTATGTATGTATGTATGTATGTATGTATGTATGTATGTATGTTGTATGTATGTGTGTATGTATGTATGTATGTATGTATGTATGTATGTATGTATGTATGTATTTACGTATACAAGCATGCATGCATGCATGCATGTATGTATGTATGTATGTATGTATGTATGTATGTATGTATGTATGTATGTATGTATGTATGTATGTATATCGGGCGATGTGAGTTGACACTCGACTTAATTAGAGCATTAAGTTTGCTTGGTCGTTTACTGAACTCCTGCCGCGGTTTCAAATCAACGGAAACCAGTTTATGCAAAGATCAACTTGTGTTGTAGAATGGGTCACTCTTGACTTACAGGTGACATGTCTTGAATAGAAACCCTGTTGCATTGTGGGACACCACATTTCCTGTCTAAATAGTGCTGATTGATGATTTACGTCACCATCGCCGTACAACAATAAGGGCCGCCATTACCGCGTGTCTGAATCCGTCTCGGACAAAATAGTCCAAATCTAATCAGCTTTTCAGACACAAAACGTGAATTATTTCATTAACAGTCGCTACACGCACCATGTCAATCGCCTCGAAGGATAGAAATTATCCCTGTTATGTTCTAGGCTACTAGAGAGTGTTTGCCATGGAAAAAAAAGTAATTTCATTTTACTTTACCTAGACAATCTTAACTTTAAAGTGTAAGGCTGGCTGGCTCAGTATCCAACAGTGTACATAGCATCGATATAACGACGTTAGTTTTGGTAGTGACAATTTTTGATCAGGTGTGTCTTCTTCTGGGCAGGATGACGCGCGACATTTCCTGATTCCTGTATGCCTTGTTTCTTCTATGAGGATTGTGAGGTCAGCGTTCCACATTGATATTCCTGGAATTGTGAATCGCGTGACATTTCGCCACGGAAAGAATTTGCTTCTTTCTTTAATATTTCATCATATTTCCTCAAGTGTTTGGGTCAGCTATCTCTGAGACAAATATGATAACTTCCTGAAGAGTGCTACTCATGTATTTTTCAGTTTCTCATAACTATGAATATTTAACATACACTCATCGTCGTTAAAGGCATGCTCAAATGTTGCCGTGGGCTTCGTTGTGTGGCCTTATCTTGTCATAAGAAGTCTTAATATTTCACAAAACAAACTTATATCTCAGAAAATATTCTTAATATTATTGTACGCTTTCAGAATCATATTCCTAGGTTACACATATCCTGCAAAAAGGCCCAATATCCCAGTTTGTTTAATTTTTGTCTGTTTTATATCTTAGTATCATATTTTGACATAGTTGTCTAAACCGTTTAAATTTATCTAAATGCATCGGCACACTTCGGCAAATTTCGACATTCGTCGGCATTCTTCGCTTGAATTCTGTCGAAACTTCAAGGATAGTGGAATTGCCCGAAATGTAAGACTTTGTTGGCGATATAAAACCAAATTTTTGATTGACATGATGAAGGCACTTTATGTATCGTTCGTTCTCAGCACGAGTTTAGAAACGATCTGGCAAGTTGCAGAGCTTTTGCATATTGTTTATAATTTCGCAGTAATGCTTTCAGCAAGATTAATAGAGAGGACGAAAAATTTAATTAGCTGATTTGAAATTCACTTTTGGAAAAGTAATTAAAACACATGAAATATTTATCGAGATATAGTGCAAGAGTGTCGGGGCTATTATCGGCATATTTGCCAGTGGAAGAGAAGTCAAAGCGATGACAATCTTTCATGTTTTAATTGTTATTATCAACAACCTCACACTGCTTGCTTATTTTCACTTTAAAGATTAGATATTATATAATATGTATACATATATTACGTTGAAAAAATTTGAAATCCTGAAAACATAAGTAACGATCATACTCATTTCACACACAGACTATACGGCAATGATTGATAGAACACTGCACGTTTTGCTGGAAAACAACACATTCTGTCAAAATTTAGTTTGCAGTAATAACCAAACAGATCAAAATCAACTAAACGTTACTGTTCCTTACAAACTCGAAAACACTGTCATTCTTTTACCCGGCGACATCTAGTTGAGATGACTCACGTTTCGCCAGCAGCAAAATTACGTAATCAGATGACATACAAACAGATAGCTGAGCATCAGGTAGCAAATGTGACGTTGTTATCTGTCCAATGGACATTTCACATAACGAACATATTATTTTGCGTTAATTGCAATGAGAAATACTAAGTATCATGTTTCGAATATGCGTCTTTATAAATATTGTATCTGTTGCGATAAAATTACAGAGGAATATTCTGATAATTCTGCATCCGTGTCGCTAATGATTCAGATAATCATGGTAGACGGATCCATTGCAGATCCTTTGCCAGACGTTTTGCTCTGGTCGGCATCGACACAGCAAGCAGAACTCCGTATCCCACCAATATCAGAATATCACACACATACCTCCTCACCGCTCGCGCTCTACCTCAGTTGTAAAGTGCGCGGGAAACCAAGCTAGGCAGGAGCCTTATGACATGTGTTTGTCAGTACAAATCTGCCGTCCGTAAAGTCGTGTCAATTTAAGGAAACGTACAGTTGTTACCCTGCTAATATGCATCGATCATAAACTAATTCGAGAATCCGATTGAAAATACTAGACACATTGCTCTTCATCTTCCCGGTTATAAGCAAGAATTCTATACATTGGAGTAGTAGCAATACCATGAACTTTGACCCTATTTCAAACATAGAGATGTCTACCTTATTAAAGCATCAAAAATCCTACACCGAAAATTTGCTATGTGCAGTGTCTCGGAATAGAAGTTCACAGCCAACTGGTTAGCTAAATATCATTGACATGAATGAGTCGTTTCCATAGACAATCAGCTTCATAATAGCCTTAATATCAGACTCCTTAAGTTGGTGTTATTAGTTGAAATCTGCCAATCAGCTTAAGCTTCCTAGTCGCTGCACATACGCCCAAAACTGGTGATGGAAAGATTAGCATAACTCCAAAGCTAAGAGGCCACAATGTTACCCTTTAAGTTGCTGTTAATATTTTAAAATATAACAATCGGCTTTAACCTTTCGAGACGCTGCACATCAGCTTTAAATGAATTCGTGTTGTAAGGATTAGACTATGCCCAAGTTAAGACGACAATAGTGAGTAAAACAAGCACGGCAAAGACGTACAAATAATTAACATACATGTAATAGGCGTACAGAAAACAACTATGCCCTGATCAATGACACAGAAAGATAGACAGACAGACAGACAGACAGACTGAGACAGACAGACTGAAACAGACAGACCTACTTATGTATTTAGCGGCGTCAGATGGCGCTTTAGTTACATCAGATGGTAAAATTAATGGTAGCGCGTTATGTGATTCCGAAAACAAGTGTCACCACATGTGGACAATTCTTGAATATATTCAGACCAATTTTGAAAGGCATTTACAATACTTTGTCCATCAGATCTGACAAATTAAAATTTCACTGTATACAAACGGTAACAAACTTTGTTAATGCAGCAGTCATCAGCGGCCTCTTATAGGAACTGTAAAACAAAACAAAGGAGAAAAAGGCGCGCCTTTCACACCACTGTATCTGTTAACCCTCGGGGTTATATTATTTCTCGCTTTTATGATAATGGAAGAGAGGTTAACCAGTTTTCCATTGATAATTTTACGCGTCGTTTTGATATCAATTCATATAGACGATGCAACTAAAATTGGACACATATGTTTTTTGCTGGTGCTGTTTATAATCTGATCAAAGCGTTGAAGAGGAAGTGTTTTCAAAATTGCAACTTTGGAAACGTGTTTTCACAAACTAATACCAAATGACGTATCGACCTAACATGAATCATGAGTCTGGCGACCGATTTCTCTTTCCTCATGCTGCTCACAGAAAAAAATGCGTTATTCTCCAGACCCCAATACATTAACACCGTTCGGTTAGGGTGTTCGGCTATGTTCCTTCGGGCCCGAAAATCTCTCGACCTCCTCACGGCGGACTTGCGGTGATTCACCTTGCTGTGCATGGCAGCATAATATATTCAACTCAGTCATCGGTTGATAAAACGTTCCGCGACGTTGACCCTATTACATTTGGAATTTTAAGTCTTGCACCATATTTTCCAGTGTGGCTGTTCCCTTATTTATTGCACTCTAGTCATACGGACGGTGCTATTCAAGTGGTGTCCATAAATTATGCCACATGTGGCTTCGACGTTGTAATATTGATTCAAATACGCACAGCACACTCTGATGTGTTTCGGCGTACCTTCCTGTATCGGCACTAACTTTAAATCAAAAGTGGGCGTCGATGCTTTCAGTCGCTGACAATTATTTTGATAATTTGAGCTTGTAGGCCCATCGCAACGTCTTGATAACCAAGAAAAATAATCTGTACGAAGCATCAAATTTGAAGCAAATAAGTTTCTTTAGTGACGAATACTAAAACAGGATATGAAAAATTTAATAGCAATTACAAACATCAAGCACAGCTAACCCAAGGTCATATATGTGCAAGTTCAAAGCCGTTGTCTGTCAAAGTATCCATAATATAAATCAGCCCTATCTCGAAAAAGTAGAATATCACGCCGATAATGAAACCTATAACTCAACTATCACTTTTCTCCATTTGACTTCACTGTGTGATCTGTCATGAATTTGGACAAACCGACCGCGAAATTTGTATGTATGTGTGCGTGTTTCACGCATGCTCAGCCGAGCATACAAAACGTTATTAGATATTCATTTCGCACTCTTTCCTAGGGCTGCAGAAAATCCATGTGAAATGCAGCTTCTTCCTCAAACAACTCCAAAAACATGCTACTCTAAAAATATGTTGAACAAACTTGCTGACACAGTCATATGCATGTATCATTGTCCCAGGCTGTCGTTGATATGAGAGATTTACTCAACACTACAATTCATTTTTGTCAACAACTGCACTTTGTACACTTGCACATTGTGTCGGCAAGGATAGTACCCTGTATTTGAAGTAAAACATAAACTTTAACCTCAGCACGAAACTTATAAAGTTTTTTTATAAAGTTACGGCTGCACCGCGTTTGTCCCATGAACAGCCGCAGCCTAAATGACAAAGTACTATCTTTTTAATCCCCCGGTTTTTTTTTCTCAGATTTTTGCCCGTCCTTTCTCGAACACTAGGTGTCATATTATCAGATGTATCACATTATCAGATCAAGACACAACATGGCGTCGCAGCAAGGATGATCTTAATCTAAAGCCAGTGTCTCAAAGCAGAATGCAGACACTCACAGGAAATGAGTTGAAGGAAGGCATTATTTATACATCACGCACATATTAGTCGAAATGGTATATGAAGGTGTTATATCTTAAAGAGGCACTCCCACTTGGTAACATTTTTAAAACACATTTTTTTAATGCCGACGGTTGATATTTGACATGGCGACTGCGCGCGGATCGCGAGATATCGATAATAACATGTCCTCAAAAAAGCTAAAGTTTGAATTCCGGTGGCCCACCTGAATTCAGCTTCCGAACATAGAACATTCGGCACTGGGGCCATTGTCAACTAAGCTATGGAGTACGAGTCTACGCTGACGCTGCTGTACACCACAGCAGTACCACTCGCGTCGGTGAGCGGTCATGTCCCATCGGAGAAAGCCGAGTCCTACTGACTCGGCAAAAAAAACGAAAAACAAAGTTTGCTGATTCCACCAGAATTCGCATAGGTGACTAGCACAGATAGGAGCGGTTAATACATAGTATGCATAGTGGCCCCCGCGTGGTATGCGCGCATACCACGCGGCGGCCGCTATGTATCGAACCACGCGTAACTGTGTGGCAGACGACAAAATTAGTCATCAGAGGCAACTAATATTTTATACGTAAAAACTGATATCTATGTGGTATTGTTTCAAAATTTAATACAACTGATTGAGAATAATGAAAACGACAAAAACTAAGGAGAAGTTTTAAAATAGAATTACCAGAGGTAAAGGCATTGATAATGATGTATATAAAGTCATCGCAGTAGGAGGTAAATTAATTGCGTCATTCGAACGTTTTTGGACTCCTTAGAATATCGCCAATCAGCACAACAACGCACTTTCGGGGGATTTCGGGTCACAACCAGAAACGATCGTAAAACTTCGGGATGTGAAAAATACGCTCGGGAAATGACATGTTTTTATCGATATCTCGCGATCCGCGCGGAGTCGCCACGTCAAATATCGACCGTTGGCATTAAAAAAATGTGTTTTAAAAATGTTACCAAGTGGGAGTGCCTCTTTAAGGTAGTATGCACCTCGAAAGTGAAAGACTTAAACCTTTGCTTAATTAAACTTTCCTTAATGAGACTGTCAGCCATTCTCTTACTAAATAAAGAATAAAAATCGGGGGTCACCGTGCAAATTTTGGTACTACAGAAACAAATGACCCAAGATTTACCGATATTTAAAATTCAAAATGGCCGCCAACACTGTGTTAGCTCTATGGAGAAAAAATAAAATTTTTGGTTTTCTAAAAACTAAGCCGGTAAAAAGTTTTCTTATACCAAGAGCTTTAAAATGAACTCCCACAAGTGGTATATCAGAAAAGAATTGTAAAAGTTTGAGAGTCCGAATGTCTGTCCCCGAGGCGCGTTCTACTTTAACACAAACCTTGAAAAAAGGATGACGATGGTTCTTATATTCGAGACAGATCTTATTTCAAGGTGTAAACTATATGTTCAAGTCATATTTGAGTACATATAACCGTTAAACAGATCACCTTATTATTTACGTGGCCTTCCGTAAGGAGATATGACATTTGTAAAAGATGGACAGGTTATGCCGACGGGACTCGCAGTTGTCAATTACGCAAATCGTATTCCCTGGTTCCAAGAATGTACAACGAAAGTTTAGAACTTCCCGCACAATGTCAAAGGTCAGCTGTAACACCGGCGACGTGAAAGGCGACCGACAGATATATCAAACTTCTGCTGGAAGGGGGAAAACCTAAGACGATTACTGAGCGGCAGGAGACAGGCAGTGAAGCAACTGCGCATGACAACTTTAATCCCTTAAATGTGCGACTTTCAAAGTATCTAAGTGCACTTATAAATCATCCAAAAGGCTTAGAGTAACATCTTGAACGGGTATCGCACATGTCCTGCATCTGAAAGATTGCATCTGACTGTAAAAGCAACGGTTTTGCATTTTAACGGTGAAATATTCAGGTGATCTTTTCTAATATTTCATTTTAAAATCTCTTTTCGCTCTACATTTCCTTACAATGTTTGAATTCGTAAGCAGTGTAGCCATGTTAAAGTACGTTGCCTAGGCAGGCGACAAACGGCTGAAAGTAAACTGATAGGACATTACGGATTTGGAAATGTAGCCGCTGAAGTGAGGGAATGTCGACAAATTCATCACAACAACATTTTTACTAACAAAAAAGAGATAGTACTTTGACTTACAATGCGCCGCGTTTTTGTCGATACTTATATTTGATGACGTAGAAGACATTATGATGAAGTATGCCCTATTGACCTTGGACAGCTAAATTCAATACAACGTCCGATTTCCACCATCGAGTTCATTTGCATAAAGTGTGCATCCATCTGGAGATAAATGGATCAATGTATGTAATTCAATTGGCAATTGGCTTGTTCTCGTTGGTCAAATCGTGGACAAATCACAGCGTAGCTAAGCTAACTTTACAGTCAGTGAACCTGGTAAGAATTCATCAAAATTGGATTTTGGTTTTATATGCAAAGCCACACAGTCGAGTTTGTGGCTCAGATTTCCTGTATTAAATAATTGGTTCCCCTGGATATAGTTTGGCGTTATTTCGTTTACGGATACACCTGTTTGATATTTTCTAGAATGCCTCATGTTGTAAATGTGAGACGTTGAAACTCATCAAGTTGATGTTTTTAATTATAAACTGAAATTAGGGAAAGTAGAGGGAAAGAAATACGATCCTCAATTGAGATTTGTCAACTACCACAGGCAGTCACATATACAGTGCACTTGGCTGACCTTTATAATTACTCTACATGTTTACCGGGCAGGTGTTCTACGACATCAGAAAGGATGGATAGCCATGGACTGGTGTATGCACGGCGAGCTTCCAAACAGATCATTTGGTTGGTGAGTCCACGCATTTCAATTAGAGGTAGAATGCATTGCTTTACTTTGATTTGGCTAGTTAATTTTTCGTACGCTTGTTCTACACACGTACGTTTGCGACATGCTTTCTCACAGCAGAAAAGACGTTAATCCCCTTCTGGGCAGGACGGACTTTCAAACCCAAACAAATGGTACTTTTTTTTAAAAGAGAACATAAGATCACGCGACTTACACATTAAGTTTTTATTTATATACAACAGTCACGTGATGTTCTTTTTGACGGAAACTGTTATCACTAATGAAGATATCAACAGCATTCGCGAAAAATACTAAAAAACAACTTGTTTTGCATTTACGAAAAGAGTTTTCTCTCGTTTGCAAAGCAGCTTAATCGAAATCTCCGACAGGTAATTGAACGAGCGGATAGCTTTAAGTTTTATTGCGTTTCAAGTCGGACGATAGAATTAAAAAACGAAAATGAAATGTGAATGACAAGACAGAGTAGTTTGTGTGTTGGTCTGAGTACATGGCTTCAGCATCACTATCGCGCCACTGCTCACGACTTTCGCCCGGTGGTCATTAGTCCGCATCAATGCAATCTGCTTCTCTCCGACCGTTATCAAGGGAAACAATCACAATACATTACAGGTTTTATGTCTTGGCAATTTTCCTGGGAAATAAAAGTCAGTTAGCGAGACGCCGGAGCAGTTCTGCCGATGAGAAAACGTGTACCACGCCGACAAAACGTGCCTGAATGTATAGAAAGGAGGATTTCTTATCAATAGTAGTCGCTCTTTGCCGATAACACTGACGAAATGGCAGTATGTATTACTCAGGGTGTGGAATTAGTAACATATAGGGTGTTAAATGCTGGTGCGAAATGGCGATGTACATGAGGAGACATCCACTGTACGTTGTGATAGGATGATACAATGCATATAGGAGGGACACTTTATCTCACACAAGGTGTGTACAATGCATCATTCACGGCGAGAGATGGCGATCGCCGCATCACCGTTCTCGAGATGTACCCGTCGATTTTCTGCGGAGATAAAATCTCCTAAATAACAAGTCGAGGTGTCGGTACGGGGACGACAACTCTGACCTCGACATCTGCCCGGAAAGTATTACAGAAATGAAGATATTCAACTTATACCATGATGCATGGACATGACATTCACCAGGGATATACAAAGATAACTATTCATAAAATGTTATTAGATAAAAAAGTTAGAAAATGATAATAAACATCCATCTAGTTTATGTGAGATTTAATTTCGTCTTTGAAATGACAAATCTGAATATCAAACCCTTAATCATGTTTACTCTACTTATCAGCTTGCATTTATAAACGTTTCATCTCAATTTCAATATCGACGTAGAATATCTCATAGACTTAAACACACATGAGTTCAACTCTAGCGATTGCTGTTCAACACAGATTAGCAATTGTGGCAGCCAACTAGAACAAGCAAAGCCGGCTTAACGTCTTAACGTGATCAGGTTTTGATTGATGCGGCTGTATATTAAGGCGTTTAACCAATAAAGAAATTCGTGGAGTTGCCACATGCACAAAAACGACCGAGACGGTTGAAGCCTGTTTTCAAATGGAGAAGCCCTTGCGAAGCAATCTGAAGTGCAAACAAAAAACCAATCGCTCGTTTATGTTTGACAAGAGAAGATGCAATATCGAAGCTGAGTAGAAGAAGTACAGTTTTACCTTTTCCGGTTGTTCTCATTCGGATGAGTCTCGGGCCCCGGCGCATGGTTCCTGGTGACTGGGCTTTCCTTTTTGTTTCGTGCACGAACAGGAATCACGAACGTGTGACCGTGTCGACTGCGCTCTCGCTGTTTACCGGTTACCACACAACGATATAGCGTACCTGTGGGGTTGTGACTGTTCTATGAACACGCTTTACGGGTTATGGAGCCTGAGGAGACGTGAGCAGAATAGCAAATTTCTTGCCCCGCTGTGAGAAGGACATGCGAAATTGCCTGCGCTGACTCGTGTGTTTGTGTACAGTCAGTATACGGAGAGTGATATTACTACGCCGGCCGCGACGACGACGCTCACCGATTCAGAACGGTTAACCTCCACGCAGTCGGATGGCCAGTCACGTGACTAGCGGTAATGAATGCGCAGATGCAACGGATTGCAACCGCTGGACTTTTGACGGCCTGGCAGCGAGGGTGGTTGCCATGGTGATGATTAATACAGTGAGAAAGAATAATAAAATAGTTGTCTTGAAGAAAGGCCACGTTTGCCTTTGAATGAACACCAAGGAACCAAAATTATCCGACATTGAGCATTTCATTTTCACTTACACTGACTGTCGTCGATGGAAAACAACGACGTACAATGAAGCGATTTTTGTAAATACAATGGACAAGTTTTATTGACTCAATTCCTGTAAAATTCTTTAAAGCACGGGTTCTCCCCAGAACACAAAGACTTGACCTTGAACGGGGTAGAAATAATTAATGGCAAACAGTTGCAGGTGTGCTGGTTATAGATGAATAAAATGGCTGAGAGTAGAATGTGGGAGTTTAGTAAAATTATATGAATATTGACACCCCCCCCCCCGCCCGCCTCTCAACAATTTGAAAGCAGAAGACTCACAATAAACCTATATTTCTGTCATGAACGAGAATTTTTATTTACCAACAGTGGGTTTTCTTGCGACTTGCAATAACATTGGCAACAGGTTAAAATCTGCCACTGGTAACATCAGAATAAGACATTTCCTAAATTTCGCAAATTAAACCTGATTAAAATTTCACAAATTATGTCGGGCACTGATATTTGCCTGAAATCATTAAGATCATGTTGTCCTCTATCTTTGGCTGTAGAGAGCAACAATTTACACCACAGCATGAAGTCTGCTAAACGATATGCGCAGCTCGCAACGCCTCCATATCCCACTTGGGCTTTTCTCTGTGTAATCACCGAGCTTGCACCATTCGTGTATTTGTTTTGTATGATTCAACAATACATCCTCACTCCATACACGCTCCTTCTCCGTCGTCAATGCAATTCAAGTCGCTGTCGCCAGAGGGCGGGCCATCCGCAAGCATTCAAGGAAAGCGTAGACCCTAGAGTTTTTTCTCGAGGGTCTATGAGGAAAGTAAAGCGATGTTGGAGGCTGTGCAGAAACAACCCGACAGCTTCTCCACTTCTTTACGAGGCGTGGAAGTGTTGTGGGAAGGTTGTAAGCGCTTCGAAAAGGATAGAGTTGAACTTTTGCTCAAAATAACGTCAAGCAACCTTGAAACCGCCCTCTTTCAACATCGATATCAAGAGTAAAAAGAAGCTGTACTGGAGCAAAAAGTAACCTAGATTTACCGATATTTAAAATTTTAGATCTTCGACCAAAAAGAAATACCGAGACGATAGAAACTTCATTTATTCCACGAGTTTCGTCTGCACAAGCAGATTAACAGCAAAGTATTCTAAAAACAAATTCATAGTTCGAATATCTGTCCCAACAATGGCATACAAAGATTTGTCTGATGTAAAGGTAGGTCGTACGGAAGAATTGCACTAATGTGTGACAAGAATAACGCACTCTTAAAACTCAATGTCGACTGTGAAGTTGTTCACCTTGAGCTGGTCCTGCTATCACACAAAAATCCATAATTTGATTAGTAACGTGTTAACGCAAATAATTTGCATCATTACGCTAATGGGAAATTTTGAAAACATCACCTAATTTCCACTTCATGGCATTCGCTGACGTCAGACCATGAGAAAATACAACGTAGGATGTCGCCGCTTGACCTTGCAAATGCCCAGTAACCTTGCGTGTGACACTTCTTTATGCGCGAGGCCATCATATCGAACTTTGAATTATACATGCCGTTGGAGGCTAATTATCAGAACTCGAATTTCGGGGACAAATTCAGCGTCACGCGCAATTGGAGTGGTGGATAAACTGCAAATTAAATTGAAATTGACACTAAGGTAAATTAAATGCAGAAGTCAAGTGTGCCGTGGATAAGTGAATAAAACGCCATCACGGTCAACTTTGGTTGCCTTGAGCGCGACTCTTGCGGCTTGTCGACCATGTAGGTTCTCTGACAGAACACAGACAAGGAGTTTTTTCTCCTTGTCTGTGGACAGAAGTAGGACACGCCTTAGGAAGAGAAATTCGGACTCGGACTCAGACTAAGTTTTACGATTCTTTGTCGATCTGCAGCTTGGCAGATATTCGGACTCAGACTGATTTTTACGATTCTATATCTGCTGCTGGTGTGAACTCGTTTAAGTTTTGATTGCCTGATGTTTGTGAAAAATTAAACTCTCCTCATGGAGTTAACATTAATAGCGACCATTTTGAATTTCAAATTACTTTACGGTAAAATGCAAATTTGTTTCCCCAGTAC
Source organism: Ptychodera flava (assembly GCA_001465055.1). Classification (NCBI taxonomy): domain Eukaryota; kingdom Metazoa; phylum Hemichordata; class Enteropneusta; family Ptychoderidae; genus Ptychodera; species Ptychodera flava. The sequence goes on along the minus strand of LD345208.1, from coordinate 72,220 downwards.
TACTGTTTGCACGGTCATCCTAAATTTTCATCTCGGTCATGAGAGAGAAGAATTTAAGGTTATCTTGAGGAAAGATTGAGTAAAAGTTAAAATCTTTTAGTTTCGATGCGAGTCCTTTCTGAATTCTAAGCTGCTCGCCTGGAGTACATTAGAGAGTAGATATAAACTTGAAAACATAAAAGCAAGTTCAAGTATGCGGTCATCGTCCCGGCCATGGCACCACAATATGAAAGTACTACATTTACCGTTGTTATTAGTAATAAAAGTCATTCAACACGAAAATCAGGCGAGCTAAACCGCTGTCTGGTTTTACAGCGAAAATGCAACTATCAGTTGGTTTGATGAAATTGCTGTCGTTGGTGATTTCAAACAGACCCGAAGCTGATTGGTTGTTGTTGTTTATTACTTCATAAAACGGCAAGTTGAAATCCAGGAATCAGCGACATGTTGGCATTTGAACGCCCTCACAATCGACGCAAGACAGACTTTTGAAACATCTAGTGACGTCATTTTACACAGAAGGTGTGTTAATATCATCTTTTTCGAAAACTTGGCAACATATTCAAAAATATGATGGTAGAGTGCCCTCGGGGACACATATTCGTAACTCTCAAACTTTTTACAATACGTTTTGGTCTATCACTGATAGGGGCGATAATTTTGAAACTCTTTGGGTAAATAAAGTCTTATTTTTGTGAAACTAAAATTTGTCTTTCCCCACACAGTTAACACAGGGTTTGCGGCCATTCCTCATTCCCAAGTGTGCACGGTGACCCCTGATTTTTATTGTTGAACAGAAGTGGTTTGAAGTGTCTTTACGTAAAGTTTGAGTTCTTTCAGTTTCGAGTCACTTGATAGCAAACTATGCTGAAGAGTGTTTCTGCGGTTGTCCAGTTCTCACCCAAATTGCCGAATTAATGCTAAAATATGAGTTTCCTATGCTGTATAATAGTTTGCTCATTGATATTTAATCATGGTCCAATTATAACGTTTGTGATGATGTTTATCAACATGCAGTTCATTTGCAGTTATGCAAATGGGCACACTCTCAACCAATAAATTAAATGTAATGTTTTCTGGCTCTGCATGGTAAACGTTAATGTTAGGTAAGAGAAGGGAATTGTAAAAAAATGTGATCGAAATTTTATTTTCTCTCAAAATTTGGTGCTCTCAGTGTCCGTATCCAGCCTTCTGTCTGATTGTGACGCTAAATCGTTGGTCTCCTTGGTGATAGCGCGAACGCATAGTGTCGGAGAGCGATAAAGGCGGTGAGCTGTGAATTCAATAATGTCAAACACCGCACGACTTCGCTTTGTATATCGCGGAAACCATGACAATCACTGTTCGATGGGACGTCTGTCGTCTGTGATTCATTAATTCGACAAGGATGGCAACAAGGCTCCATCCACTGTTGCCGTGGAGGTCAAAGACCTTTATGTGTCGTCTGCTGCGTGCCACTCGCAGTACACATCTCTAAACGAAAGCTGAGTGATGTCTTACCGAGATAGCTGCCGCGCTAGTCATAAAGCTGAACTACCCTGATGCACATCAAATACCAATTCTTGAATTTAAAGGGAAATAAAGTACGACTTCAGAAGTACAGTTTGTGATCTTTTGTGTGAGGAAATAAGGTATTTTCACCTACGATATGAAAATAACCAACCACTTCCCTTCTCCTGACATATTATTCCAATACAAACCAAAGAAATGTAATGCAGTACAGTTACTTGTATTGATAATTAAATGTGTTTGAAACTAACAATTTTTCTTCACATTTGGATAGCACGATTGACAAACGCCTTTAATTATAGTTTTAAATGGCTGGATACGAATAAAAAGTGTAAATGATCCTAACTTCAAAGTTTTACTGGATTTGGCCAACAGTCGCCCATACCGTTAAAATACTCCCTTCGCTTAAATAAGTAGTTCGACATTGGACGCGGCAAAACCCTATGCTGTACATTCGACAACTCCTGGCCATTTTTGCAACTCCCGGACATACAAGGGAGCAAATGCAATAATTGGTGATTCAAAGGCTTGCGTGTTCATTGCGAGTTAAGCCTATTACATTAGATCAGAGAACTTTAAGAGATATTTTTAGTAGTGTTTGTCATCACCATTAAAGTCTTAACGGGATATATTATATCACTCGTAAACATAACTTTCTTAAAGTTACTCTGCTGACGACAACAACCTATTGTTTCATGCAATTGACTATACACACAGGGTTTAATACCATGAGAGCGTTTATAGTAAAAATAATGAAAAAGTCATAAAAAATGTCATTCTGTACAGGAATTTAGCTATTGGATTTATGTTTAGTCGTAAAATGTGACGACAAAAAGGAACGACTACAGATATTTTTATTCGAGAACAACTTCCAGTAGAGAAATGTAGTCTGTGTGTCTGGAGCCAAACACTCCCACACAAGTCAGTAAAAAGTACAAAATATAATCAGACCAACCTTGGTGTCTTTGGCATTATCTGAATATGTTATCGATGGAGAGACTATCAAAACGAAAACAAGGCCCCTGAAATCTACTTAATAAGGTTCACACCGAAGGACATTGCAGCTGCTGCAGTCGTGGAGTCTCGCTCTATCATTCACAACCACAGGGGACTCAGTCTCCGATGTTTTCTCCTTTGTTTGTTTGTTTGTTTGTTTGTTTGTTTGTTTACTAACACAAACTTTGGTAGAGTAAATGAAAATATGACTGTTTGAAATAAAGCAATTAATAAAAGATAAAATGTAAAATAAAAAGCTAGAACATCACGCACATTTTGTCCGAACTAACACTTCACAGTGTGTGCGTTCTGTTCTGGCTTTCATTTTAAATTTTATTTATTGATGTATTTCAAACGAGCATACATCGTCACATTTCAGCTGTATATTTATGTACTATGCTTAAGTATTAGTAAACAAACAAACAAACAAGCAAGCAAATAAACATTCGTCGAGAAAACAACGGAGACTGAGCCCCGGGCCCCTGTGATACAACGGCTCCACTAGTCAAATCATTTGGTATTCATTTACACTTTGAATATTATTGACTACTGTTCAATTATGTAAATCTAATGATAATGAGTGATTATCGATGATGAATGACTTTGTACAGCGAGGTGTTTACAAGATGGTATAAAATGACACAAAATTGTACCAACGTTGAAAGGGAACAATACAGAGCTCGCCTTGGAGATGTTTGAATGTAAACGTACGAAAAACTGTGTCCACATTTAAACAGTAAATCTGTTATGGGTCTGGAAAGACACGGCAAAGATACACCCGTCTTCCTAAACTGATTTCATCCACGCTGCCGAATAGCAAGGAATGCATGGTTACTTTTTATGGTCATACTTTTGCAATATTCAATTCATTACGTTGTCTGAAACTATTGTGAGTATTTCTGAATCATTTTTATTACATGTTTCTACACAACAATCAAATGTATCAGCTTCGAAAAAAAATTGTTCAAGGTACGAATATATAAATCAGAGTTTATATAATTACATTTGCTGTAGGAAACACAAACATTTCATCTTCATTTCTCAATCAGATGTCATCATTTATTTTGTATATCGTATCTCAGAAGAAATAGGTACAGTATGAAAAGAATATGTCCTTCCTACAGTTGGCAGTTCAATTCTGATGGTTTTTCTGGCGCCGTTTAAATGGATAAAAAACTGAAAACGAACTGGCCTACTGGTTGCAAATTTGAGGGCGCCAAACATTTAACATCCCGAGATCTTGCGTGCGCGGGAAGCCATTACCAATCAAACAAGTAACCATATATTGGACCAACAGACACGATATAGTGGAGACAATTGACGGATAATATGCTGGAATTATGTACAGTTGGCCCGAGGGATAGCCGATGGCGTTCCTACAGACATTAGGAACATAATACTCCCAACTATAACAATGAGATTCATTGTGGAATATAACATTACAAATCGCTCTAATATTCGCATTGATTTGATATATACGAATGAAAGGAATTCATAATTTGATTGGAAAATGTATCTTCCCTTCACTGTATTATTTGTAAATCTATATCTCTATTAAAGTTTGGACCGCCAAGAAATGAAAGCGACAGTGCATACGTCATCAATACTCAAACGGTCTCTCTGAACCATGCTTGTAAGGATTTGGTTTAAAGAAAAATCGCAGTTTTCCAGCCATGTTTTACAGCAAAGCCGTCCCTTGTTTTCAACCGTGTACTCCATGAAGTAGTAAATTTGAAGCCCCTAGGTTGTAACGATTGACGTATTTCCATAATATTTTTGTTTGTTTGCTTTAAATCAAAATTCCTTGTTCTGCCCCAAAATGCCAGGTTGTAAATTTCACTGCACTGTCCATATGTGTGCCCTACCTTGTTGTTTAAAACTGAGTTTTTAAACCGGAGTTTGTCTACAATACCCCGCATGTTCTACACAATGCGTTGCTTTAGCAAATCTAAATATTAAATAATATGTGGTCAATAAACTTGAAGAAGAAGAAGAAGAAGAAGAAGAAAAAGAAGGAGAAAATTTATTAGTGTTCAGAACAAACAAATGGAAATATTATCAAAAATTGCAGTCATTGTCCGAAAACTGTTTCCAACTCTCTTCCTTGATGACAATATTTTGCGAGTTTCTTTTGAAATATTAAAGAAGAAATGAATGTCCGACATTTACAGAAAAAATAACACGTGAAAATAATAAATAAATAATAAATAAACAAATAAATAATACGAAATAAATAAAATAGAATAAATAAACAATATCTTTGTTTTATCAACAGATTATACAGTCAGCGAATGATAAGTGTTTTGTCTCATCAGGACCGAGTCTAACCTATACAGAGGATTGTTGTAAAGATCTGTTTAGCAGGTGTCACATGACAGTCGTCAATGAAACTCAAATACTCAGAAAAACATTACTGTGGTATTGAATTTGGTTAGACAAGTTTTCCGGTTACTGATGTCTCCAATCCATGTGCCCGGAGTCCTGTTGTTGCTAGCTTTTTATGACCATGGAAATCCATATTGATCAACGGGAATTCAACTCCGCTAATAGTCTGTGTGTCTTTCTGGCTATCGATGCAAGTGCCCTCAGGCGGTGAATTTTAAATTAAATTTGCGGGATGCTGAGAGAGTTGCATAAATGTGTCACTGGGAACACGGTAATCGGGATATACATCATTGTGATAGAAACCGATTTAGTTTTAGTGTGAAACGACACTTTATCGAGATAAAATTCCATACAGAATTTAGGTCACATATTTTTCTTTCACACTGATGCACTCTATAGACTGCAGTTAAATTTATTTCAAAAAAGCTAGGTTGTTTCTTTCTGTAGTTCTGTCTCTGACGTCATTCAGATTTACAATAATTCCACGACAACCTAGGGCGGGAATCATAGGTCAGACGATAGTTTATCGATATGCATCAGTTTATTGTTATTAGGGGCCACTCATTAACAAAGCAATAAAAGACATCCATTTTTGACGTTGAATATTTAGATTAGATGTACTCATGGCTTGCAATTCTGGATGTCGTCCTATTGCCATCAGATTTATTGTCAAAATCAATCCACAAGCCTGTTCCTATGCATATTTATCTGTTCGTCTTTCAGAAAATTCTCCCCAACCCCTGATTTTTCCCGTCAGCTCATTGAAGTTTCTTTCCGTGTGTTAAGGAAAACTTTGACGATTTTTGAATGCAATTTGTTCACCCGAGTTTTCTTTCCAATATTATTTTCACTGAGACCCATTATAATCACCACAGTCTCCCCACAATATCACGCGACTAACTCCATTTTCAGATGTGGGTTTTAACGTCCGCATGAATGAAAATCACCAACGCTTAAGCCGAGGCTTTGAACTTACAACCGAAGCAATTATTACACGTCATTCTTTAGTAAACATCGCCTATTTGGGAAACGTTAATCCCTTAAGAATAACAAGACAACTGATGTGATTCAGAATGTAAGAAAATCACTTCCACTTCGATCCTTCGGTATTATGTCGCTTTCTGAGCAACGACTCTCACGTGACCTCAGGTGAATAATTAGTCTATAACACAAGCAAAGGCTAACAGTCGCTCCAGTATGATTATACATTCTTCCCTTTCAAATGAGCAATGATTGATACTTGATCCGTGTAATTCATATTCTTTGCAGAGCTCCACAACATAGTCAATTCTTTGCTAAACTGTGTCACCCTGACCTTCGTCTGTAATCATCAGGGTCAAAATCTAGGCCTTCGGGGGATTTAACCCCATTTGATATCACGGTCTCTGTGGATATCGACATCCTGTGTTTTCCTTCCGGGCATGCGTGCTATTATCAGTTCGGAGAAAAACAAGTTATCGGTGATTTTCAAGCAAGTTATTTTCTGTCAAATACTGAGAAAGAAACCATTGTAATACATGTATGTGCATTACCGGGACCCTCGATATTTAGGAATATTGGTGTACCTACTTTGTTATTTGTCCTACGCAAGACCAGGGGCACTTCTTGAAGACGGGTGATATGCAAGAATTGTAAAAAAAGCCAGTTTGAACCGCTTACCACTTGTCATGTTTAATGGTTTCTTGCTGAAGAAAGTTTCTTGGTAGAAGCTCCGTTACAGAAGCTTAAAGAGTCAATGTGCGCATGGGCGATGATAGAAGCCAAAGAAAGGTCAATGAACATCTACAAGCATGTTGACCATGCGTCCGCCACGGCAAACAGACTAACAGCCTTACCCAGCAGGCACTGCAACATCAGCCTATAGCCGAGACGTCTGTTTAATAAACGAGACCGAAACTCAGATGTTGCGTCGAGGAAAAGAGACATAAGAAAGCATCTAGCAAATCACTTTGATTCGAAAGAATGGCAGAAGTGTAGAAAATCAAAAATACAGTTGCGCAAGATGTCCAGCTATATTTTCAAAGCGCCTATGGTTGTCAGGTGTACTAATTAATCACTACGTTAATTAGGGATTTTAAACAAAGTACCGAGATATTCCTGGAGATACTGTTTCAGTCCATCATTGGAGTGGCCCAGAGAAAAGTCCCACAACCCTTTGTGATATTTTTTAATTTGTAATCTGAGCCTTTCTACCATAAAGTAATATCACCGCATGTACAACATGGACGCATAAAACGAAACGACTCGAGTATTATTTACGTTACAGTTTGTAGAATAATGACACCAGACAAATTAGGAAAAAGAGAACAAAACGCGCACACGGGAAGAAAATACGTCAGACGTCTCGTAAGTAGAGTCAGCAAACCTGAAACCCCGGTTTCCATGGTTTCAACGGAGCCGGCCCCATGGAGCAACACGCAGTGCTATTGTCTACCCTGGAATAGCTTTGCAATGAGAACCGTTCGTCCGTGAAATTCGAGAGATAATAATATAAATTGAATAATTCAGAGTGGGAGAAAAAATCAGAAAAGAGCCTTGTTTAGTATGAGAATATTGGTTATCTGTAGAAAATCATCCGCTCTGCCAATCTCCTTGCACTTTTATTTTGTCAGATATCGAGTTCATTATGCTCCTACAAGGAAAATGAATGTACAGCTGAGTTGAGTGGATGCATCTTACGTCGGGGTTATTCCGAAGTCTTAGAAAAGATAATTATGCATATCTCTGAGGAAATTTATCAGTAGATGTAAGTGCACAAATTATTTCTTGTAATTTGGTTTCACCAAGGGGAACTACGAAAATGAAGCACTTTCCCTCATACGACATGTTTCTTATAATGTCTTATATGTTTCTTATACGATTCTTATAAACACATGATACTAGGAGTCTGTACTGGTTATGAACGTGTGGAACTTTGTAGATCATATTTTGAAATAAAAATATTGGAGTTTAAATCATAAGTGAATTTTGCTGTTATAGCAGGGCATTCTGAATTGGAAAAAAGGACGATTATTATATCGGTAATTTTAAGAGTGTCTGCATTACAGGTCAAGGATTTTAGTGCAAATCGAGCTTTTAAAACGACCTCAATTACAAATTATAAAGCTGTTCTAAAGGTTACTGTAATCGAATTTGTTTGTGTATCATAAATGTGCTTTGTAAATACTTGCACATTGATGAAAGATAAAGTTAGTTCACTGAGAAAAAATATCACCACCAATGTGTAACGTTACTTCATGGAAGCTGAGGCCATTGCGTTTATGCTCGGTGAAGATAACACCAAACTTCATAGTAAACTGACCTCTCTACACGCAAATATGCACTACAGGGGAAAACCATTGTTTTGAAAGCCATTGTGGGCAGTTTCGAAAATCCACTTCAGGAAAAAAATGTCAGTTATAGCTTGAAGTCATTGTGGAGACGACAACTGCCCACGAAACTTAAATGTTGCTGTTGGATGTCATATGAAGCTAACAGATTGCATTGCTTTATAATGGATGTAATTTAAATCAAGTGGGCGTTAAATGAAAAGGTAGTTTATTTCTAGGAAGATACCAGGAGATATACAACTATATGTGTATTTTATGGCAAGCATTGAACAGCACTTTTGTTTCCTGTGATCCCATACTGTATGGGGTTTGATAATTTGTCTGCGTGGAAAAAGTTATGAATAGTGCAAAGCTAAGAAAGGAGATCTGCAGCTAAACATTACAGATTTTCTGGGATCTAAACTTACAATAAGGATCATAGGTATACGGTCACAAAGATACGCTGAAACGGGGGAATTCTGCGCATGCTTATCAGGAAAACTTGCGTGTGAACCGATTCACAGTAATCGCCCGACTGTAAGGCATATGCAAGACTTAGTAAATTTGCAGGACACGGTTATTAAAAGAGGCGAATTCTTGCGGTGACGAGACAAATTTCATTACTAGCAAATGATCGCGCGCATCAAAGGTACTAGCCTGCGTGCAATATGGCCACCCATGAACCGTTGCGATGAGGCGAAATAATCCTTTCAACGTTAAAAGAGACGATATTCCCTTTTCAGACCGGTGATGGATAGAAATGTGGTGCGAAAGTGTTGGTTTCATTGATTGAGTTTTAACCGCCAGTGACCCATCGAATCTTTTAAACAAAAAATGCTATCTAATTGTCACAGCCATTGCGTGATATTTTGATAGATGACGAGGCTTATTGAAATGCATTCTTGGAAATACATCATTATTTGACGTAACGCCGTTATGCATTAGCAATTTGGTATAGATTAGAAATTCGCTTACCACTCCCCTCGCGTTGTGATCCATGTATCTCATTAAAGAGGCTCATTTTGGATTTAGTCGAATATCTCCAGTTTACCCGTTTCAATGCTGCCATAGCTAATGCAATACACAATGTTCTCGCAAACCGAAAGCTATTAATAGAGAAGAGTTAACATTCAAAATGAAGGATCATTATATATATACCAATTTCCTTCTTTGATAATCTCGACTTTTATATCCTCTGATGCATATACAGCTATCATTTGAGTGTGTTCAGGAACGCATCTTATTTTTGCAATGCTCTTTGCCAAAACTTAATCGGTGTAGATGTTTGTACATAAACCGACACTCATTCAGGTTTTGGGAGTTTTATATCGGATTTTCCGGACAAAACCGACACACTTTTTTTTTTCTAAAAAAATATTTTTATAGATGACTATTATAGATGACTTATTTTCATGGCTGCTATCTCACACCACAGTCCTTTAGTATGGCGGGATTGTACCCATACCTTTCTTTCAATCACGACAGCCGCTGGCTCAGAATTATCTTTCTGTATGCTCATCCTACACTTCGCATATCTAGTTACACGTTTTTCTGCTCAATATATGGTTTTCCATCCATATAGCCTTGGACGGAACCAATTCATGATTCTACACTGAGTTCTTATGGCGTAATGCGTGATGTCACGAAAGGTCGAGCATGTCGCACCTCGTAATAGGAGAGAGTGGATGGTTTTGTGACACAAGGAGCAACCCCGAAGTATTAAAATAAATCAAAATTGACTTCTCGTCTGCTATAGCTTCCATGGCGGAAATATTGATATCGTTCATCAAAATAAGGGTTCAACTGTGCTATGTACACAGTAATGTATGCTGTGTCAGGCACTGAGTCTTTCACAAAAAAGGGGTCGGCAGTTGTTTTCACTTTCGCGTCATCTGTCGGGCGGGTGTATTTGCGGACCTTTTCTATTCGCAGTGGCTAATCTGATGCGATTTCTTCCGCGTCACCCAGCTAGCATACAGAAAGCCTATACATGTACGTCATCTGCACAACCGTGTACATCATCGACACAATATTATCCCTTCGAGTGGGTCAAATCATTGACCTGTCAGCTTGACAAGACTACAGTTTGACTGGCTGATCCAATGCAATATTCGATTGAAAAAGTACACTATGAATTTTCCCTACATATGGCACAGCAACGAAAGGTTTGCGTGACCACAAACGTTTTCATTTGAAAAAAAACATACATATATGAACAAAGCTATTCTATCTATCTATCTATCTATCTATCTATCTATCTATCTATCTATCTATCTATCTATCTCTCTATCTATCTATCTATCTATCTATCTATCTATCTATCTATCTATC
>LD345208.1:46676-60113 GCA_001465055.1 Ptychodera flava | reverse complement strand
GAGAAAACTGCAGCATGGCATGTCTGCTGTAAGTTTGTAGTACACATTCTGGGTTGTTTTTGTTGCTAGGTCGGGTAGTTGTCGGCAATAGAGAAGTCTATTGAATGTCAAAGGTGAATGTTAAACTACCTGTGGCAAGACAATCAATTAATTGCAGCTTATAGAGTAGGCAAATCGGTTGATTTATCAACCACTTTACTAATTATCTGTCGTCTGACGACCAAAGGAAAAACTCAAAGTTGTGCTCTGACGTCATCACAAAGATTTTCTAATTTGTTTGAGTAGAGTTTATCTGCTAGAAACCTTCCCCAAACGAATTTCTCGTGTTCTATTTTAAACTGAGTATCTATGGACGGCGCCGCATATTCAGACACACAAGTTTCACTCGAAATGGTTTTGTTTCTGCGATTATTAAAAATGTAATACACGTCTTTTGTACATAAAAATTCACAAAGAACCCAGGATCAGTATCTTAGCAAATTGGATCCTGATAGTCACAAACTTTCCTGGAGCACTATTTTCTGCGCTTTCTGGATCAATAGATTCGATGTATTATGTATCGATTCAAAGAATGACGATAGATAAAGTAGAGATGATGTAAAACTTCAATTCTGATGAATTGTATCATCCTCCGAGTATTTGTTCTTCCAAATCAAAGGGCGCCCCAAGCGAAAAGTTCTTTCTGTGAACTATCCGACGTTACAAAAAGCTATGTGTACATAATCGATAATCACCATTTGAATGAAATGTACACGTTTTGTAAAACTGTATTGGATATGTAGGCTTCTTTATATATTTATCAGTAAAGTATAAAATCACGAGCGTGAATATTTAACAGAAAAAGATAATCGATCCAAGGAACACGATGTACCTTACCCCCTTCAATAGCATCATTAGCTTTGCATGCCAACAACCTCTCGTTTCCCAGCTACTTGAGGGCGAATCGCGCGAAGTCCTTTCGGATATGAATATGCACGAGGAGTGCCTGGGGCTTAAAGGATCCCATCAAAGATGTATTGAAGTATCAACTTCAAGAAACAAACAGGAAACCATCTTCTGTTTGACTATCACGCTTCGCCGTGCCGTTGTCACTTGTACATCGATAATCTGACGTCGAAAGCTGGAAGCGTTTCGAAAAGTAGGTCGCTGGATGATTTGTACTTACGAGTATAGGACGACTGTTCTCGGACAGCGATAAATCTGCTTTTCATTTATATCTATGATGACTTTAAAGCAGTGTCTTCATTTTTTTCGGTCTCTGCTCGACAAGAGCAGTGTGTACAGCGTCGCAACGTTACAGCATATTTGCTATCTACATAATACGCTTGCTAGACTAAGTATTGTTCAAGTTGGTATCAAATCTCTATGACGTTTCAATATTCGTATTTTTTCTACGTTCTCGAGGTCTGCACATTTCATATCTAAATTGAACTCGTCCATCAGTAAAACACTGCAATAGAAAAACTCTCACTTATTCTCTCTGATATACTAAATATAGATGAGAACGTATTTGAAGGCATCAGTTTAACGATAACCATATTTGGTATTGAAGCAAAGGTCAATTTTAAATGGTGAACCGACACACGCCCCAACAATCATAGCATCAACATTTTGATGGGAACATTCAACAGTTTCATTTTTTAAATCAGATTGAGATACACAGTGAGCGTTCATACGATACAATTTTTTGTACTAATTAGAATATCATTTCCCAAAAATATGTATTTGTGGGAAACCCTTTTTCACTTTTAGCACTGTAAGAACAAAACAGTTGATATTACGAAAAAGTCCAACTTACTTACTGATTTCATTCAAGCTTCATTGTAGTAAGAATACATGGTGGACATTTCAGTTTTGCAAAACAACATTGACCGTCACAGTGTATCATCGAAGTTCTTTCATCAACACTTTGTAAGCTGCTATGGCTGAATTGTTGATTAAGTATTTACTGATAATTGAACCGTCCAACGCAATCTGACATATCTTGTACATTAAATCGACTAATGTGAAATTATAAATAAATTTAACGTGCGTATGCAAACCATTTCCTCAAAATGTGTAAAGTGAAAATAATTTGTAACAAAAAACGTAGAAACATCTTGAGCTTGATTGCCAGATGATAGGGAGACAGCAGTCATAAGGAGCTAAAGTACACCAAGGACGCCACCACGAAATGTCTATCTTGTAAAATGCGAAGAGTGGAGAAAAGGGATTAATAGAGGTTCATATGGAAGATTTAGATGGATTCGGCCCCTAAAGCACACAAGTGGCATTTTGAGTATGTGAGTAAGTTGGGAAACTGAAACGAATCGTAATCCTATCACCGCAATATAGACTCGACCTGCCATTACGCCCTGCAGAGGCTGGCCTTTGGAGACGAGCAGACAGTAATTTGATAACAATACTAAGTTCTGACTTATCGCTTCTGCTTAGAGTCAGAGCTAATGGGATAACACGCCTGGCACAAAATTCCAAGAACTCTGAGAGAGTACCCTGTGTGAGATATATTCACAGCACCCTAACTTTTTACAATAGTCTGAAAAAAATTAACTCTTTGTGTTGTTCGTGTCTTCCAACATCAATTTTTTTCAGTTTCATTACAAAAATTGGAGTACACCCTCCCTTACCCCCAAAACACAAATAAAATAAAATGATATTAAAAATGAGTGATGAGAACTCAGATATTATGAATTTCAAATCGATACTCAAATTCTCTATGTTCTATGGTACTGACAGTGTATGCTTTGTATAGTAGCTTTAACAAGTCCGACGATCTTACTGTAAGCCTTTCAATGGATATAAACACTTTCGAATCTGAAAAAAGGTTAAATGAGTTTGACACAAACAATGTATATATACAAATGTATATATATATATATATATATATATATATATATATATATATATATATATATATATATATATACATATATATCATTCATTTTCTGAGGCCAAACACGTACCCTCGAAAAACCGACCGACCCTATACTAGACATTTTTGAATACATTTTATAGTTAATTCTCTAAATTTTACCGTATTTTGTGGGTCTTGGCCAATAAAAATAAAAAAAGAGAAATACTCCGACCTACACCCTAATTTTGGAGGCAATATGTTTTATTTGACATGATCTCTTTTAAGCAGGTGAACCTTAAACATTTTTATTAGGAAATTGATATTGTAATTCACCCGACGATGAGCAGCAACAAGGAAAGGCAGAAATCTTTTCTGGTGATGATGACGTCAGTCTGCATCTAGTCAGGGGATGTCAAACAGATGAAACAAATTAGCAATGGACGCCGAAGTTCGACTCTGGTAAACTTATCGGTCAACCCTAAAAATATAATAACAGTTTCCGCCACAGTAGCCTGTAGTTACGAATCCATTCTCAGTAAGCGTGATATCTCCGTATTTTGACGTCGCTATGGCAACGAAACTGAGTTTTGTAAAACTAAGCGATTAACTCTTTGGTCATGTTGAGCTTTTCGCTCACAGGCATGGGACTGCCGCATGTGTGAGTCAGAAATTGACTCAAAGACTTGGCTCCTTATATCAAATTACCGAGTAACACGGTTTCAAGGAGGGTCGTGATGTTTAGTAACAAGGAACACGATGTTTAATTGATGAATCAAGCCAAAGGATAGAGCAAATCTTCGAACGTACAGCGACTGTCTGCTAGATGTCTTTTCCGGTTCAGTTCGCGACCAGAACAACTTTCACCGAAAAGAACAAGTTAAGTTAAACATTACACATAATCTTTGTGCTTCGAGCTCACCTGAACATTACCAATTTTACACGATACAAATCTACTGCCCTGTCAAACAAAAAAAAGAGGAATTCTTACAAGATGTTGTAGTCTGCCTCGAGAAATTTCATGCAGAAACCTTAAATGTAATCTTAGCGGGCGATCGTGGCGCAATCACAGAGACAGAAAGAAAATCCAGCTCGCGGCTGTCCATTATATTACACAGCTTGAGTTGGTTGGCGCACAGGAAAGAGTAAATAACTTTTGGTGCATCACTACAACCAAAGGGGTTCACCATCATTATATCCAGATGCCCTGGGAAATGGAACAGAGTTGACTTGGAGCTTTCTATTACCCATAACACCGCACAGAATAAATTTAATCAACAAAATCCAGGCATCGCTTTCAATTTTACTTAGCATCACTGACTTACAGATAGTCAAGAACACGTGCCAATCTTCGGAAATAAGGAACTGTGTACCAGCTTAAAGCTTTGAAGCCTCTGAGATATGGTCGTATTCCATGCAAGTATTTTACTTCCTCTTCTTAACTTCGCACGTTAAATGGGAGAATGTTTTGTTTCAATAAAAGGTCATTTTTAATATTTACAGCTGACATTTCCATGTGCTGTTTTCCTTAAATTTTACACTATGAAGGTTCCACAACGCCCGCGCGACAATCATATTAACCTCGAATATCCCTCGGCGACAGATATTCGGACTCTGATATTTTTTTACTCTGCCGGTGTGCTGCTTGCGTGAACTCATTGTAAAGCTTGTGGAGGGATCGATATTTTCGCCGTCTTGTGAAAATCGGAAATTTGTTTTTCCCCATGGAGCTAGCATAGGGTTTTTTCAACACATAACCCCTACACCAGCTCAATCTAACATCGATAGATATTAGGTAATTCGTTTCTCAAGTGCCAAAATTTGCATGGTCACCTCTTGACGAATATGTCTTGATGGGCGTTGGTGCACAGTTTCGCCCCATGAAAAGGTCAAACGTCTTATAGTCGACGTATTCCATGCGCATGTTTTCGAAAGCAAATACCAAGCGTGAAAAATTCAGTGCAACATTTTCAAAATACAGATTTAAAGTTGACATTTAGATTGAGGTTAAGCTGATTATTCTCTTTGCGGGTAATATGCAGCTACAATATCACACATTTGCAATATTTCATACTCATGCAATAATTTTTTTTATCCAATGATCACAACTACATCAATTTCACCTCGAAAAGAATAATCGAGTAACACTCGCCAGAATGCGATAAACCCTTTTGTTTTTATATAATTATTTCACTCAAAGTGTCCTTAGAGAAAATCACCAGATATTAGCACCATGCAGACAGCGCTTTGGTCCTCTGATTCTGACTTAAGACTTACTATTATCGGAGTGGTTTTACATTAAAACAGTCGATGTTGTATTTTTCGCTTTGAAAAATAAATTCAGTCACAAAATTCCCATAAGGATTTACATAGAACACCCATTCCCAGACTTATTATCTTAAGACGGTATCTACAATTGTCACAAGGCAAACCTGTGAATGTGTAGATAGTTGGATGCCTTCCAAATTTAGCTAATTTTTTCGGAGAAGGCATAGGATCCATATTTTTTCCAGATTTCCACGTTTAATACTATTCCAAATTCACCTAAACACTCTAAGGAAGCACGACTGAACACTTCAGTTTTCCTATTTACCGCCCAGCTATTATAAACTATAACTCTCCTCTTTTATGCACCGATTGTTGTCTATCTGATGAAAGTTTTGTTCAATTTCAGCATTCCGAATGCCACGTCTTCCTTTTTTCGCTGTATTAAAGGTACCATTAAGAGTTACTGGGATGAATAATTAACTTTGTAGGACCATTTAGTTTCTATCCTTTGCTCCAACCTCTGGTCGTTATCTACGGACCTTTTGAAAAACTGTACCTGCCAGGCACTTTAATTGTGTCAACCTTTATTGAAAGTTGACTACCTCATAAAAGCCCCGTCTATGAGTGATTGAATTACAAGGCCATAGAGTAGCGAATATACGCCAGGAAACGTCTCACCATCAAGAACTGTTATCGTTTACCGTAAAAGGGTGCAGTATCAAGCGAACAGGTCACACGCTGCAAAGAAGTATTTAATGTGACGTGACAATGGACGACACACATTAACCTCAGTAGGGGTGTTAACTTACTCGCTTCCATCCGCATTAAAGTGATTGTAACATATTAGGCGTACATGGATTTTTTCATCGGAAACTGGATTTAAATTGGATTGCATGTTTCTGTCAAGCCAACCGGTTGCAATATTTTTTGCCTCGGTTGAGCGGGCTTCTCGTCTGCTGGATATGCATGGGCAAGTCGGGGCTCACGGGTACTGATTTTCATGCGCGAATGCCAAAGCCGCTATCGGTAACCATAGGGGGTAGCGTAAATGTCCGTTCCCAGGGGTGGGGCGGGGGTAGGGGTGACTTGGTCTTAGCACAGGTTTCTTATTGCTATTGTTTATTTTAATACGTTGGACCATGATATTGCCTATAAAGATTTGTACTACCAAACTTGGGTGTCTTGGTCTTACGTTAGCACTGGTTTTGTAAAGATTTCTTTTTCTCTTTCGCTGTGTCGTGTATTTGTCCTGCCCCCACCCCTATATAGGGTCGGACATTTACGTTACCCCCATGTTGTAACAGGAGATACTATGATTTAGCAGTAATATGAAAAGTCCCCATGCTTGGAGGAAAAATCAGATTTACACAAATATGATGAAGGGAATTCGAGGAAGACAATCTCCATCGCAAGAATGAATCAGTATTAGCAAAAGTATACGTGGGTATAGCTTTTAGGCGCATGATAATTGTTAGTGTCGTCTTCAACCTTTCAAAACAGCGGGGAGGGACTAATTGCAACATTCGATGAGATTCCTCGAGGGAACGAAAGATGATATTTTATTTGGCGAATGAAACAAGAACGTTTACCATAATGAAGCCTGGATATGTTTTCCCTGGCTGTTCATTGTATATCGCATGTTTTAATGTCAAGAGTATGTGCAAAGTTTTGCATTTCACCTGTCGGCACTCCTCAATTATCCAAAGAGGAATTATCCAACTGTGTTCAGTAGAGCTAATTTGTCCCATCAAATTTTACGTCACGATCGTCTGGCACAAAGTTTGAATTACAAATTGAGAAGATGGCATTAGAATCATGTCTCGTCTTTAAGCTCGCGAAAACTGATGCATTATAAACGAATTCGTATATCTGCATTTGCATGATCATAAACATTCGCCTGGTGAAAGGCCAGAGAAAGTTTTCTCTGGAGCCTATGATCGAATGTACAAAACAAACAAATAAGCGAACAAAAAGAAATAAACAAATAACAACAACAACAAATAACCGGCAAAAAGGAATACAGCTACCACGACTTGGGACGATGTGCCGTGTTCAATACTGTCAGAAGTGATACCATCACAGTATACCTGCTATCTGACATCACATTGTCTCGTGAGACCCGTCGACTCACACCATACACCGACAACAATGGTGCTGATAAGTTTTTAATCCACGCAGCCTGACTCAATGACTTCTCTGCAGTGTGCATTGAGCTGGTTATCCGTTTATGACTGCTTTTCTCCAGCCAATCATGCATTTCGTCACGGTTGCCGCGATCACGGTGTCTTGTGAATTGTGCGAACTTGTGCCGTTGGCTATTGAAACCAATGGGTTGAGTTTGTAATATATGTTGAAGACTTTTCTATGTTTCACATCGTCTTGTAATCAGGCTAGTTGCTCTTTCCTCTTATGAAATGCACGTTATTTATTTATTTATTTATTTATTTAAGCATTTAAGCATTTATGCATTTTTTGTTTATTGATTGATTTATTTGTTTGTTCTTTCACTTATTTATTCGTAGATCAGTCTTTTTATCTGTTTGTTTATTTCATCTTACTGTTCAGTAAAGCAGTTGTCAAGGTAACGATGATGCAGGGTAGTTTGAGCAATGGTGAAAGACATAATTGATGTTGTCTGCATACCAGAAGACCCACGTACGGGTTGAAGTGATGTAAGTCGTGTTAGCGGTAAGCTTAGCACTGGTGACAATGAGGTAACTGTGGTCGGTGTGGTGTCAGTGATAGCGTCCATATTACTAGCAATTTGAGATTACGGTACATGGAATTTGACGGACACTTGCGTCACGTTATCATTAAAATGTACGTCAGGAGTACTTTCCATCAATGAGATAATTAATCAATAACGCGCTGTGCGGTTTTTGCTCATAAAGGATCGACCTTTAATTTAATATCAATCATAGTAGGAATAGGTATCAAGAAATATATTCCATATTAATTTTAGAGCAGAAGTATTTCTCTGATTAAGGGTATTTCTCGACTGATTTGACGTAATGATCGACAATGTTCGTCAGAAGCAAACACTGCGATCAAAGTTCGCATGATACGCGTATATCATAAATGCATCGAGATCAAATTCGCCGGGGGGTATGTAGACTGGAAATGAATTAGTAGACCCGGACTTGTCCTTTGGGGAGTAGAGAAAGGCCGCCTCCAGCGTTGTGCTGTAAGCGGTATAGGTGACGTAAGTAATGGCCGGCAGAATTGAGCACTTCCACGAGAAAAACAGTGTTCGCTCAAACGCAGAAACGTATCGAATTGGTTTTTCCATCACAAGGAATCTAGGATATTTATAATCACTTCTTTGATGTGTTTTTTTTCATCTCGAGGTGGCGGCGTACCTGTACCATATTAAACGGCAAAATAACACAGCGCTCATTAACAATGTCGGTGATCCGTAAGGGTCGTCCATCATTTCAAGGGAAGGTTTCTCTCAGTCTGCACCGACAGAAAGCAAACGCGAAATGAATGACACGCATCAATATGGAAGATTTGTCACCGACCTGAATTCGGTGGTGGGTCAAAATCGCATTTGTCGGTCTTTGCAAACACCCAGTAGGCCTAATTTGGAAGAGGAGAAACAGAAACGTTCGTGCCTCGCGCAATTGTGGCGACACCCGGCCCGGCCCGCCAAAATCATTTCATTTTTACAGAATAAAAATCGATCAATTTGTGACAGTTTATGTCATAGGATGCCGACAAGGGCTTTATAAATGCAAAATCGGGAAAATGGAAGATTCCGACTTAAAACATTAAAAGAGCAATTATACTCGGCATGTCAAACCAATCCTGTATTGAAATGGAAAATTATGTGTGGTGATAGGTCTTGTTTTCATTCGCTGTCTAATCAGAAAATAAACATATGGTGATTATTTCTGATTTCTCGGAGCTGCATTGCCGATCATCACATTGTAATCTATACAAAGCAGTAGAAAAGCTTCTCTTTCAATGAATTCATCTTTTCACGCGTTATTATTTGAATCTCACATTATTGACGAGGAAAAATACACCGATGAAATATTACCTCCATTATTCAAAACGTATTGATGTTAGTTATACAGGCTTGGCACTCGCAAAAGGAGCCGCCATTCGCAGGGATGCACCGGCGCCACATTGTGAAGTCGACAATGGTTCTTGATCGAAGTTGGGGCTCTATCTGGCGTAAAGTGTTCTGACAAGCTAACTTCTCCGCCGAATCGATTGTGCCTGAATTCAGTTATTGAACGCAGAAAATACACAGCTAGTAAGCTGAAAACATTCAGAGAAGCAATCCGAACAAAGGTGTGAATCACGATTTAGAATTGTTAAAAGTTTCAACAACCATTGGAAAGTGAGTGCATTTGTCTACGTCAGTCTTGCCGATCTCATTCCTCTTTTAAATGCTTTTCGAATATTCATTGAATATGTTCCTCTAAAAGCGGAGTGCTTACTTCAAAGTTCAAAACATTGTCGGAGATTCTGTGTCGTTTAAGGTAGTATGCGCCTCGAAAGTGAAAGACTTAAACTTTTGCTCAAACTTTCCTT
This sequence comes from Ptychodera flava, assembly GCA_001465055.1. NCBI lineage: Eukaryota > Metazoa > Hemichordata > Enteropneusta > Ptychoderidae > Ptychodera > Ptychodera flava. The sequence goes on along the minus strand of LD345208.1, from coordinate 50,452 downwards.
AAGGAATCTTTCAACCGTTCTTTTACAAAATTAAGAATAAAAATTAGGGGTCACCGTGCAAATTTTAGTACTAGAGAAACAAATTACCCAAAATTTACCACTATTTGAAATTCAAAATGGCCGCCATCCCTGTGTTAACTCTACGGAGAAAAAAATAAAATTTTGGATTTTCGAAAAACTAAACTGGTGAAAGTTTTTCTTTCTTCAAGAGCTTCAAAATGAGCCCCCACAAGTAGTAGATCAGAAAAGAATTGTGAAAGTTTGAGAGTCCGAATATCTGTCTCCGAGGCGCGATATCGGGATGTCGTGATGTCGCGATCGCGACATGCACCGGTGTCTCTGGCGGTCTGCTGCTATACATAAGGGCAAACACTTTTTTTCAGTGACGCTTACACTGAGCTACCACGGCAATGTTATGCAGCAAACGACGTCACGTCCTCTAACACTTTGGACATAACCTTCAGGGCATATGATCAACAGATTCTCTTTACTATGTCAACAAACTGGCTGCATAATCCGTCAACATTTACAGTGTATTCTTACAGCGTATATGTGAATAGACATATGTGTGTCTTCACGTCATGTATATACATGGTTCTAGCGTCTGAAGATACTCGCTTATGACCCGGTGGCTGATTTTATTATGCGGCGCCACTACCGTATGATCCGGGATTAGTTCGTGTGGCTTTAAAGAATTGATTCATGGAAACGTAGTCAGCTCATAGTCCTAGGAACTGGAAGTTTGAAAATATATTCAAGCGTCTCACTCTTTTTATCGCTTTATACACGTTATCTTCAATCATTATTAAATATAATAATTTGCAAATAACAATGATTTAGCAAAATTGCAAAATTTACGTAGGATTTGCTCTGTTACAAGTAATTTGACACAGGGCTATTAATCCGATCGGGAGCACTTCGTTAACTTGGAAATATTAAGCTAAAAATCAATCAGTGGGACAAACACGCACTCCTTCTGGCTATCCTATAGATTGTTGCATTGAAAACACTTGGGAAATGAATAGTGGAAGTTCGCTGGTCTGATTCCCTGGGATATGGCGAACGTAATTGACCAACCATCCGAACCATCCTTTGGGACTTCTAAATATTAATAAACATCGAAATATATCGCTGTAGCTGTATTCAGAAGTGCTCGTGCAAGGCCTGGGATTTGGGATTTTGTCTCTTTTAAGAACCTACAGAGGCAGCTGTAATATACGTTACGTGATACACCTTTGGGCTTTTGAATCCTTTTGATATCCTATAAAGATGGCTATTTCGTTTGGTTTTGACCCTTTTGGCTCTAGGAAGGGATGAGAGATTTTCTTCCGTGCTTGAATAGAAAAACATCCGTATCCGAACCAGACTTCTCAAGGGCTGATGAAACTCATCATTACAATGAGCCATATGTTCCTCTCCATCGTTCCATGTAACATCAACACGCTTTTCAATAATCGATGGGATAGTGTGATTGTTGTTATCGGTAAATTGGCGCCAATTAATATTTCGCTTCGTCTCTTCGCGCTATTTTATGAACATCATCCTGTGCAGTCGTCATCAATACCGGGGGGATAACTAGTCGCAAGAATAATTGATAATATCATCAGCATTGGATTTGGGCTTATAGTATGTTCGCGGTGCTTTTTTTTGAAAACATCTCTCTTCACGGCGTATTAAGCGTAATCTTGAAATGTTAATATTCACCAAGGGAATTAAAATCATAATTATATCTCTTTAGGCACTTCGTATTTTCTACGGATATATATACCTTTAATGATGAAATATTTACACATTTAGCTCCTGGGATGTCGAACTATTCCGAAGATCTTATACACTTTATGTCTGTTGGCATATGTTCTTGTTATCATGTTAACAACAAACATTAAATCTGCTTAAAACCCATCTATTGACTACAGAAAGGTACTTTGCAAGCAAAAAACAATTTCCCTGTTTTCGCCTTACCGAAATACGCGTTCCCTTTCGCTGGTAAGAGAGCTCTGACAACACATCGGTGAAAACAAATTTGAGTGCCAAAGTCAATTTTGTCGCCCTTATGAAATATACCAAAGTCAAAAACTTTAACCAATGAAATTTGATGTCCTTTTGGTCCAAAATTATCCAAAAAATTACAGAAAAATTCATACAAATCGCGAAAATGTTGCACTAAAATTTTGGTGGGAAAAATTAAACGGTTAAACAAGAATACAGGACGTTTAATGTTGACACGCTAACAATACTTTATGCCTTGATATATGAGCACGCAATGCATTTTAGCTATTCGGTATGATGGCTGGTCTCGACGTGACTTCTGAATTTTCAAGAGTGAAAAAAAACGTTTCACTGACATCACAGTTTCGCTTTAGGGCACATAATATACGGACATAAATGTTTCTTCATTAAGCGTATAAGCATGCATCATACTCTGATCTGGTTAACTGCCACAGACAAAGCGCCCTTTTTTGATGTTTACAAGACATTTCAGTGTAATGTTTGTCCAGGAACATTCCCTCTTTGGTCGTTATGTGCAAGATGTAACTCACCTCGATTGTTAAGTTTTGCCGACACCTGCCTCAAGGAAACTTTCATTAATTTCTAACTTTTAAAATCAAGAATAAACACAGGAAAATTTGATACCAGGGAAAGAAATCACCTTAAATTCATCGAAGTTTTTTAGTTCAAAATGGCTCCCTGCCCTATGTTAATTCAATGGAAAAAAAATAAATTTTCAATATTCACAAAAGTAAGACCGTGAAAAGTTTATTTACTTCAAAAGCCCACACAAGTGTTAGATCAGAAAAGTATTTCAAAAGTTTGAGAATATTTAGGAATATCTGTCCCAAGGCGGATTCTACTTTTACCACACAACCCTAAACTTTTTACAAAGAGTTTTGTTTCTGCTGAACGCAGAGCAGAATGAAAGGCGAATGATATGACGCAATATCGACCTGTAATGAATGAGATGTATTCTGTGTTGTCTGTTATATCGCAAAAAAAATTGTTTCCTCGATACCGTGTCTTAAAAGGTTTTTCGAGTCCTTTCAGTTATTTCAAACGAAACGTCTGAAACAAACGTAAAAGCTTTAAGAGCTTTCAGTAACTTCTGTATTCTGTTTTGGGATAGATAACAGAAAAGGAAGACTTTTGTACATTGAAGAGAAAAGGGTGACTTTGTACTTTCAATTCCATGTTGCTTAGTTTCTTTTCAAGTCTAGCGAAATGTTTTTTCCTCAAATTTAACGACGTAGGTTAGGTGCATGATTTTGTTTTAAAGGCTAGGTTAGTCATACTACAGTCTGTGTGCGTTTGATATTAAATAGGCCAAAGTTTGTGTTCATAAATTACCTGTTGTCAGAGATAATATTGAGATACAGTTTCAAAAACCTGTATCACAATACAGTGACTAGCCTTATATCCTCATTATAATATTTTAAAACTTCTTAGTTTCGTTAAACTCAACAGCTGTAGTAATTGCCATGTTGGTTGCGGACACACATTACACAGTCTAATTTCACCCTAAGGAAGGTAATCTCTGCAATACTGATATGTCAGTGTTTTAATTAAAGATCGTTTAAGATCAAAGAAACTGGTTCAGAGCACCCAACATTTACTTTTCATGCCCACCTTGTAAAGATTGTGGTGCACTCCCACTCTCTCCGATCGACTTTAATGTTTGTAGTTCGACAGTCTATTTTTAACGCTTCTATACATCCATATATATATATATATATATATATATATATATATATATATATATATATGTGTGTGTGTGTGTGTGT
>LD345208.1:32778-46434 GCA_001465055.1 Ptychodera flava | reverse complement strand
GTATGTGTGTGTGCATTTATGTATTTATATGTGTATTTATACGTATACACGCACTTCAATCGGTCTCATAGGGTTCCTTTATCATGTAACAAGATGTGTATTGTACCGCCGTTACAGAGGTAACAAGAAATGATACAGACCATATCGAGCTCTCGATATTACATGTCTTGATGAAATAGTAAAAGGACAATGCATATGTGTAATAAGATACAGTATAATGGACGAGGGACTGTATTAATGCAATCTTTGTAAGGTCATCTCTCTGTCATTTTAAAATGTGAATCCGTGTCAAAGTTGATCACATCACGACAGTCACTGCATTCGAAGGGTCATACAAGGGATTAACCTGGTCTCTTCATTTTTCAAGGCTCAATGATATTCAAGGATATACGCTCTTGAGCTGAAAAGTCACAAATATATCAACAAAGGGGGTTAGAATCTGCAATGCCGTAGACGCGAAGAGGATTGGAACTTTTTTCATGCTGTTCTGTAAGATTGACGTCATCATAAAAGGACGACAACATGAAGATAGGGGATGTTTTCTACGCGTATTCACAACAGATAACAAGACTGGATATAGGCAAGCTGAAAGAGACAGACGCTGGGGTCAACAGGGAGTTACTGTCAACTACAATACCTAAATGTGAGCTGTTTGACTGAAGGATAATAAACGTCGATATAAATAGAGTTATCCCACGAATTGCGAGTCTCATTATGTTAGCTTAATCATCCTGATTTTTATGCCGGCCTGCCGTTGCTAGGAGACGCTGGTCAGAAACAGTTTGGTTGTAAACTTAGGAGAAAGCGGAGAAAAAATCAAAATTAAGAAAAATGGTAGGAAATGGGTATTAAGTAATGTGATTTTCATTGCCAAGCATCTAATTTGATCATTTTCAATCACTACTTTGTTGGGATTCGCCCATTGGTATGTCCACGTCAATGTAGCGGGGACAATGGCTTCACAGCAGAGAAAGCGGTCTCTGCTCGCTGTAATTGCTTTAGTGTGGCTGATAACTTGCATCCGAAATCGAATTATATTCTGCAAATTAAATGCAACAACACATGCGGCACAGCGTTGGTATATGCCAGATCAAAACAGTAAGGGCTTTCGGCAAATTTGTGGACTGGCAAAATCAATCAGCGACGATTTTTCGCGGTATTCCATGGCCTTTGTCTTGTTACCAGGCCAATCTGAGGAGTAGGCTTACCATCGAGTAACCCAATACTGAACTCTATACCCAAGTCATATCACAATTGGCAGCACTGAATATCGTGAAGTTTTATTTCTGCACATTTGCACATCTCTGTCTAATTCTATTACATGCATGTCTTGTTGAGCTGTATTACAGTAACGACAATAAGTGACTCACAGACGTATACTTGTGTGTATCGGTATGTATGTATGTATGTATGTATGTACACAGGTATATAGGTAAGTACAGGGATACTGCAACCATTTAGCATCTCAAAACATGATGAAGGTAGAAACTAAGATTCAGAATCGTGACCGTGGTCGATGATTCAGTCCCAGCTGCGTTGCAATGTTGTCATTTTGTACTGAATCACAGTGACAAACGTATATCCTTTTTGCACCATATGTCTTTGCTGCTACTTGGACGCCGATGAAGTCTTACCTGACGCTTTACAAAAAAGACACTCTATCATATAACGCTCTTTAATCGGGCCTGAAGCGATTTGTAGAAAATTAAGTTCACTATCGGTTAGGCAGAAACAAAATTTGCATATTAATCATAGACAAGGTCAAATAATGTCACGGGGATTTCCTGGTATTAGTTTTGTGCCGGGAGCTCTGATGCGTGTGATTAATTAAGAAATATGGCGTAAAATAACTTCTTATCAGGCAATACACAATCAGTTATCAGATATTAGCTGTAATCCTTGAGTTACGGGAAAAAAACACATTTAATGACAGTTGACGTCACCGTAGAGTTAAAGAGATAAAAAAAAACGATTTTACCTTTCGCCTCGGAAGTCGACGATCTCTCGATGCCAGGCCGCCTTGATGTGCGTCCCTCGCTGCCCACTGCTCGGACGTCAGGGTCGGCACTGTCCGAGCGAGATTGACGCCAACCTCGCCCTGTAATGTCCGTATGTTCATACCTCCCGTGGCTGGACTTTTTCCTCCGGTCTGCCATCTGTGCTGATTCCAATGTTGAGTACCTCATCCTCGGTCCAAGGGCTTCGCGTGTCACATCCTTGTTGTTCTGTCGACCATCTTCGGTGGCGTCTTCATCTACCGTCACGCTTACTGTACGGTTCTTCTTTCGCCCAATAACCGCCCCCATATCTGCACGAAAGCGTCTCTATGGTTGGAAGTAAAGATCCCGGAATATTATCAAACGCTCAAAATGCAAATCCTTCGCACTCACCCTATCAGTGAATATCTTGCAGGCTTACACGGCATCATTGGTTCCAGTGAAATCACTCTTTTTTGTGGATAATTTCCCAGGGGGTTTATCAGGGGGCTTGGTTTCGTTACATGCACAAGATTAATGATAAATTGTCATCATCTTCCGGAGGGAAATTCAGTTCTAGCTAATTCCTATGACGTCATATCATCTTTATCAAGATTCGACACCCGGGTAGAAATACCTTGGCTCGCTTTTGGGTCCATCCCTACTACAAGACTAGATAACATTGAAAGCTTCCAACATACGCGATTGTAACGGCGGTTCCAAACGCGCGGTAATAGTACCGGTCGAAAGCCGATAATGATGATGATGATGATGATGATAATGATTTTCACGATATGGTAATTGACTGCTACTTTTCCTGATACAGAAGAGGTCAAGCTGTGTTTTTGATATTTGACCACAGCTCTGCAAATATGATATAGACAGCTTTATAAGTCAATGCAGAGGCACGACGATACCCGGTGTCTCAACTACACGTGTTGTCGTCTGTCACGCCAGGACTTGTCCAAAGTAAGTGGTGCAATCGATACGCTTTGCCATGTCGTGATAGCGATCCTTGGAGAGTAGCAGCAGATCACACATAACGATGAAAAACAAAAATCTTCGCTGATCAGAAAAGACTCAAACCGTCGCAATCACGACCGTCATTTTCCTTCAACTGACCTTGCGAAGAACAAGACACGTTGCCGCTGGTAATAGCTGGCCATGTGACTTTGCGACGGCGCACGCTCGCGACAAACACCTCCTCAAACACGGAATACGTCGATGAGCGCTCAGTCACTGCCGATGCTTGTCACCAAAGGGCTGATGGTGATATAACGGTTGCCAGGCAGCATAGAGACCAAGGTGATACGAGTAGAGCCGCGCTGGGATTCATTCGCTTCCAGTTATCTCTATTCCTCACAGTTTTACTGTTCAGAGGTTCCCAATTGTGCACTTTCTCGCATCTGTGAAACAGCGTCTTCTTTTGACACGTCTAGAAGTCTACAGAGAAAATACGAAGGACAGATTAATAGATTATCTGGATAGGCTCACACCTAAAGAGCCTTAGAGGCTGAGTGGTTTTCGTTTCCTCTTAATCACGTGGTGCCCTCCTCCGAGACAATAGTAAAATTACATCTTTCCTGTGCCCTTATAGGCGGTNNNNACCGCCATGAACCGTAAACAACCAATGAAGAGAAGAGTATCCTTTGTTAACATTACTGAGATTGGCTTCATGTTATGATCGATTTCTGGTATCTTCACGAACAAAATATGTTGCGTTGACGTTGCCACTGAAGTGTCAAGACATGTGAACAGAAACGTGCACACGTACGCTCACACACGCGTAGCACGATACAATTCAAATTTTCTTACCCGTAGGTAGATAGATAGATAGATAGATAGATAGATAGATAGATAGATAGATAGATAGATAAATAGATAGATATATAGATTATAGATAGATAGATATACATGTATAGGCAGGGAGATGGATGTATTGATGGATGGATGGATGTATAGGCAAATACCCATGAATAAATAGATAAGCAGACAGACAGAGACAGACAGACAGACAGACAGACAGACAGATAAACAGACAGACAGACAGATAGATAGATAGATAGATAGATAGATAGATAGATAGATAGATAGATAGATAGATAGATAGATAGATAGATAGATGGATGGATAGATAGATGGGCACGAGGCACAATGTAACAAATGCTAGATCACTGCGTAATCAATCAGATCAATTCTCGTCACTTTGCATGGTCAGACAATGCCGGAGATTGTTACATGTACTCATGTCTTTTGATGGTTTGTAAGAGAAGACCATACGGCCTTTTGTTGTGTAGTATTTGACAAGCACGAAGATGCATAATGTCAAAAGAAGCGTGCAGGTTTCATGTCACTCAAGGAACACACGACATGTGAAATCAACCGACTGTAATGACTGAAAACACTGGTATGGTACGAGTCCCTGTTCAACACATCGAACCGATAGATGCATTTATTATGTTCGACTTTCATCCATGGAAGTCTGCCAGGCCCCTCGTCGCGTGACAGTCAAATCATAACCTCGGATTTCCCTGTCATGTTCTCAGGCTGCAGGGTACATAAATTTAACAGTGTACGTAAATCCTGCCGATCAATTTCATTTAAAGGCACCAAATCTTTTTACTTTTACATTTTATATCAATTAAAACAGTAATACTACTTTAAGATAATCCATTAACTATAGTATTGTCGATGGGTGGCGTGACGAGCATACCATATAACTATAATATCCGATTTGTGTAGTGTGTTTGTTTAGCTGTTAGCTGTACTTGTACATTGGCACAGCCGTTGCAGCTCACTGACATACGTTCCTGGCATACACCAGAAATTATCTGTCGTAAATGCCAGGAGAGATGCTTACTGGCACAATGCAACTGGTTGGTCTTTCATCATGTTTTACGGTGCTGACAATGGTCAATATAACCGATTTCTTCAAGAGGAAATAGTTTACTGTAACTTTTAATGATTGTTTTACTATTTGCTCACTATTTTCCCTACTCTATGTCGAAACACAAGGGATACGAGAAGTAGTAGACGTCCCGGCCCTGATAGGTCAAAAGTTACGAGGTCAAAGGTCAAAGTTATTTTGGGATATGTTGACATACAGAATAAACGCCCTGCTAACAGCACATTGCAATGTTATTGCATGCTAAAATCCAAAGTATTAGCCTTGTTAAAATATTAACACATTGAGTATATTATTTAATTTTATCGTTGACAAACTGAATAAATTATATTCCGGACGACCATGCATCTGTCAACAAACCTTTGATATTACTCATATACAGGCTGCGGTTACAAGTTAAACACAAGGCCCTTTGACAGGACTTTGGGGTGGAATAGGTACACGACAAAAATTACAGACGTCTTTCTCGGCATTTGTGTCCCTTAAGTGACACAGTTTCTCGGTCTGCTCCCCATATCATGTCAAGATGCCATGAGTTGAACTTGAACTTATCAACACAATTTTCCATGTGTATTATGGACAATATCATTGTTGACAAAATAATTTCAGGCCGGAATAGAATTTATTTGTCAACAATAACATTACACTTTGTACACAGTACACCCTGTCGGCAAGACTCTGTGTGTCAACTTACATCACAGAGAAGAAGAAAACGCGCCTTGGTTTCTGGTGATCGTCTGGAGATCGTCTTGAAATATTTGATACTTTAAGATCTTGAAAACCCTTTGATAAATATGGAGGGGCCGCACTATGGAAATATGTAAACATTGTTGCCCCTCCATATTTATCAAAGGATTTTAAAGGTCTTAAATGGTGCTTGTTTCCCGTCTAGAAAAGGGTAGAAACACTTTTGAGTAGAGTTATGGAACACTTTGCCTTCCAGTGTAAGATGTCTTAAAGAAATTTGCAATTTAAAATTTAATTGAAGAAATAGTTGAATTTTTCATTATATTTTTATTACAGTTTTTATGCATATGTCTGTTTTTAGATCGTGTTTTCATTGGTAATTTTGGTATTTTTCAACACAGGACGTCGTAGTATATCATAGAAGACCATTTATGGGGAAAATGAAAGACTTATCCTGTTTAAAATAAACAAATAAATAAATAAATGAATGAAACAAAAATGATAGCAAATTGTCGAAAGTTACACCTATTGGCTTATAAACAAGGAACACATCAATTTCTCAAAGGTAGCGGCTTTACTCCCTAATAATGGTGATATGTCATAACAAGACGATGCGTGACAATATCCCCGAAGGCTGACTAGTGTTCGTGGAATTTCGCGTGCCTATTACGTAATGACCACTTTCCTTTGAAACGCAAATGTTAAAATCTCCAGATATTGAAAGTCAATGAACGAATGGTATTTATTCAGTTTTTTAATATTTTATCTATAAAAAAAATCAGAGCTATCTCTACTACCAGAGTGGTGGAGTCACATTTTTGGAACAGTAAATGCTAAATTTTAAGTATGTCGATGCGCGACCTTTCCCGCTTTCATCGGTGTAAAATTTCGGTGTGTAAATTATTTTTTATGTACGCTTGTTGATGTACGGCTGTCTGTGGTCTATAAAATGGCACTTGGTGAGAGCAACGTCATAATTGTACATAAAAAAACGGAAAAATAATTTGAGATCAGCAAATGATGACAGGAGATTGTGATCTTGGATAGACTGCACGAGAACTTAGCAATAGACCATCACAGCTGACGAAATTTTTTACTTGACGTTCTCTCCGAGTGTGGCTGTGTTCGCAAGGAGGAGAAAGCAATTTTAGATTACATGAAAAGCTGTACTTTTTGACAATTTTTTAACAATCTCGCATGATATGTCCCCATTTCGACTCGGTGAAAGTACGGACACATCATTCGAACACGACGCACTATCGACCTAACTCTGTGTAATAACCAGTATTATATCATACCAGTATATTGATGACGTAAATACTGCGAACTGATTGGTCGAGACATGAAAATAACTGTGCTATATTCGCAATATAGCATGGTTGTAACAGTCCTGAACTCTCAGCTCGAGGAAAATTCGCTAATTTGACTTTTTTGACATTTCACGCCAGAATGTATATTTAACATTATGATATAAAAGCCCAATATCACCTCAGCAACTCGATTTTGACCAGTTCACTCCATCTATATGTACTCGCTATCGCTCGTGCAATGTCGTGAACTGGTCAAAGTCTCGTGGTATACTGTCGCTGGATGTGCTTAAATATCACTTCGTGAACACCAGTTTCAAAACGTTCGTGATGCAACGGGCGTGGCTTGAATATTCCAGACCACGTGGATGTTTCCGTCCGTTCTTTATCAAGAGGGTAACATATCGGAAGCCCTTCATGCATGTGAGACAACTAGATGACACGAAGAGACATCCTTTCATCTCCGGCTCTGTGGAATGGCTTTTATCGTCGGACAGAGGCATTTTGAGTGTCATTTATGGCCGCGTGAGTTTATCACATGCGATGTGTCGCGAACACCACTCACTGTGTTTAATGCGCCGAAGGACAACTTCTGTGAATTTCGGCTCGAACGCACAAGACTAATTTCTGTATTTCAAGCTATGGTTTGTAAGGCAGTACATCTTTCAAAGGTGTAATACCAAGGTCACGTGCTTGGGCACGCCCCACGCGACCGGTCATGTGCGTTGACCCAAGTATGGTGTTAAAAATGCTGGATTTACGACTATTGATCGAATTAGGAAATTGCGTTTGACAAGATATGTAAGGCGCTGTATTTTTAATGCTGCACAGACTGCCCAAATATTAAGAGAATGAGGGGTTATGTAATATGAAATTTTTCATCTTCATCGCAGAAAGTAATCTGCGCCAATGAACTTCTAAGCATCTCCGTGTTGAACTAGCCATGAACCAATTGACATGTGAACGGAATGATTTTCGAATCGTGCACGGGATGTCGAGCAAAACTGTACACATGTTTTGAAAAATGATCAGTTTTTAAATCAATCATCATGATTTATAGGAAAATTTCTATCAAGGTTTGCGAAAATTTGATATATCAGAGATACAAAGTTTCTGGGAAATATATTACATACGCTAACTTAAGCGATTTGCAGGGTGATATGCACAAACTGGTGGCTGTTTAGTGAAACACAGGGTTAGAAGGCAAACCTGAAGCCGGTGCACTAGACCAAATAGTTCCATCTTGGAGGATCGAAATTTGAAAAAAAAAACCCCAGATCATGTTCATTCAGTTTCTATTATTCTATTTATCTTATTGTGAACCACTTACAAAACACAGTAGCGCACTAAATACATTGCGTTGCTTTGTTTTGTATAACTCCGAGGCATAGAAGCGTATAATTTGCCGCTAGCGACGTCATTCAATAATTTCTACGCGCAGAAGACAGTTAGATGCCATCAGTGATAACTCCAGTGTGCATGGATTTGATTTCCTTCTTCATGAAATATTCAGTCGCGACCCTTCTTCGGCGATACCCAACGATTAGACGCTAGAATCTAACGTCAGTTCAACAACCGGGAACTAGATAGGTTTATAATCAGGTCTGGCAAGTAATGAAACCTGCACGACTGGCAAGGAGTGAATGAGGAAGGCCAAGTTTGGAGCGTGACGTCACTATGACGAGTACTCTTTGAGACAATATCAGAACTTGGCAATGAAGCGTGTGATAGTCTTTGCCAGAAACCGAAATATGTTATATTTTCATAGCTCACTGCATCCGGGTCGTGGCTTTTGTCATCTTAACGTTAAAAATTGATGCAACCTTCTATCGTCTAAATGATAATTCAAGTCGCTGGGGCAATAACACGTGATGTTTGCCCTGGGGTTAAGGCCTTGCTCACAATTCATACATATGTCACAGTCGATTCCTTACACGAGAGCATACAAGAAATTCCCAGCCTGGCTCAGTTTATGTTCGCTTTGAAATTGGACGAAGACTGATTTTCTCCAAAATTTATATCCTCCCGCATCCTCATCTGAAAAGATGTTCGTGTTTTAAAGTGAAAACAATGGGTCGCTGAATTCTGTAATGCAACTTAGCTGTCTCGCTCAGGTTATTGACATTCCGGGAAGAAATGAGTAAGCTTATCAACCGTATGTAGAGAGGTTAGATATGCTTTCTGATGAAACTCCCTAGTGACATTTAAGGTAGTATGTGCATCGTAAGTGAAAGACTTAAATATTTGCTCAAACTTTCCTGAATTAAACTTTCAACCATTCTCTTACCAAAGCATGAATAAAAATCGGGGTCACTATGCAAAGTTTGGAACTAGCGAAACAAAATACCCATTGCAATATTTTGCGATATTTGAAATTTAAAATGGCCGCCATTTCTGTTTTAACTCTATGGGGGAAAATTAAATTTTTGATTTTCGAAAAACTGAGACGATGAATGTTTTTCTTTCTCCAAGAGCTTTAAAATGAACCCCCACAAGTGGCAGATCAGAAAAGAATTGTAGAAATTTGAGCGTCCGACTATCTGTCCCCGAGGTGCGTTCTACCTTAATGTGCAGATTACGTCATTTCATTTACAGTAGATCAGAAATATTGTGAATATTACTTCTTGCTTTCTTGCACGATGCCATGACTGAACGGTCTCAGCTGGTGTAGAAGCCTAACTGAAATAGCCCTTGCATATACATTGTTCGTAATCCTCATCTAAAATTGCTCGCAAGGAGACGCAAGACTATAGTCTGAGCAAGAATTGACTAGAACCCCGTGTGCACTGTTGTCATGCTCTTGTATAATTTATTGATTTCGGTACAGCATAAACGCCAAAGGAAAGTGCTTTTGGAACTCGAAACCTTTTCAGAAAAGATGTCGGACTGAAAGAATCTTTTGGGGTAGAAAACTTCAATAGCTCCATTATTATCAAATGATCATCTTCAATCCATGTGTGAGAATCTATAAAATGACGGCAACAACCTGTTCTTAAAGGTATACTGTCACTTGTTCCAATTTTGCCACAGTTACCATGGAAAGAGAAAAATCTACCCAATCACAGCGCCCTAAAATGGGCATTTTGAATACCAAGGAACGCCCTTTGACCATATATGGGCATATTTAGATTACAGGTGACTATATACCAAAACATTAGTGACACGCAAGTCCTCTCCAGATCACAAGCAACGCAGTTTCCCGTGCACATGCATGGAACGCACTGATGTAGACAGACAAACAGCAAAGACGGTCGCATAGACACTCTGTGATGTCCGCTTAAGCAAAATGGTGCTCAAAATTAATTAATCTAAAGTTTCACACTTTTTCAAAGTTGTTCAAGAAAACGGTGTTTGCTAATTTTGATGACGTTTTCAGTATTGAAGGTAGAGTTGCGCCTCGAAACTTCCAGATTTCAACTTTCAACAAGGAAATTTAAAATGGTTATCTTTCGAGATCAAAAGTATACGCGTCACCATGCAAATACCAGTACCTGAAAAGTGATTTTCGGTGCACTTGAAACTCAAAAGGCCGCAATATTCGTGGTTCGCTATACGGCGAAAATTAAGACAGCCAGCACGGTACTTCATTTACAACTCCAGGGGCTAGAGGCTTTAAAATAGGAGGAAATTGAGGGTCCGAATATCTGTTGCCCAGTAACATTGGAATGTCGAAGTTCATTTATGCTTAAGGTAGTACCCGCCTAGAAAGCAAAAGACTTAAACTTTTGCTCAAGCTTTCCTTCATGAAACTTTCAACCATTCTCTTACCAAAGCAGGAATAAATATCAGGGGTCATCGTGCAAAGTTTGGAACAAGAGAAACAAATTACTTAACATTCACCGATATTTGAGATTCAAAATGGCCGACATCCCTGTGTTAACTTTATGGGAAAAATAACATTTTGGAACTTCGGAAAACTCAGACGGAAAATGTTTTACTCCAAGAGCTTTAAAATGAACCCCCGCACGTGGTAGATCAGAAAAGAATTGTAAAGTTTGAGAATCCGACTATCTGTCCCCGAGGCGCATTCTACCTTAAGATTAGCCCACGACAAACAGTTGGTATTTATTGTATATACGATAGGTCAGTACATAAGTCTGGATGATAATAGTCAGTATCAGTTGGTTTTGGTCAGGGCTCACTTATCAGTAAGGGCAATCCATCAAGTACTAAATGCAGACAGCGATGGCACACATTGATTGTGTGATCTTTCGCACTGCTCTCCGAAAGAGACCAAATGATGTAGCTGATACTGAACAATGTTAAAGAATCATTTCTCAAAGCTACCGTCTAGACAATACTGAACATTTTGATTTTCACCAAATGGCATAAATACATCAAAATGGCCGACAAGAAATTTAATATTCCTCGCCGATTACATAAACAACAAAGGGTTTCAAATCATACCCTATACAAGGATCGACAATAGGGGATATTTTGTAATAAAAACTGTTGTGTCACGATGAAAATTGTCGTTATTGACATTTAATTAACGTGCAAGCTGAGCTAAGCGGTACGTCAGTTACGTAGATACGTCAAGTTTCGACACGCTGAGCGATGTACGCATGTGCTAATTCCCAAAATGTAATCATATATAGTCATGTTTATCCGGGATCCTCATGGCTATCTACTTTTTGACGTTATGATCACTGTGATCAGCAGGTATCGAAGATCATTACTAATAATATCGCGTAGTTTAATGGTAGCCTATTTCCCGTACTTTAAATGCGGCACGTATCACGTTCTACGCTCAGGTCGGTATCTGCATTAAACTGCGTATTTTGTCGTCACGTTCTTCCGCATCGAGGGACTCGCGTTCAGAAGCCGATGTTTCACTCTCATCGTTGGCAAGGTCTCGTTTTTCCATTCGCGCATGAATTCCCGCCAACTCCCATCATTTCTTTGAAACGATTGTCATGGAAACACTTCAATATGTAAGCAGAGTTATTCAATTTTGCAAACACCCCTCTTTTCTTCCTTTAGAAATTTAAAAATATATAGTTTTTTAAACGACCTACATCATCGCTTGTAAACGCAAAACTTTGTTCTCCAAACCAATCCAACACTAATGCCTTCGGACCATTTGACAGGGGTTTATCACCATGGAAACAGGACATTTAATATTCAGTGCGTCATTATCGCCATAGAAAAGACCTCTTACAATTTTGAACAGCGGTTGTTGAGCTTAGCATGAATCTTTGAAATGCTAACTCTTTGCGCCGCAAGTGTCATCAATGGAGACAGAATACGGTGTACAGTAGTGCACCAAATGGTTCCAATTTAAAATTCCGTGTGGTCCAAAATTTCAACGCCGCTCTCGAAACTGTGCTTTTGAAGCTCAATCTGGCGAGACAGCGCAGTCGTCAGATCTGCTAAGCATAGCGTGTCGCCAGATCAGAGCATTGCTCCCACGGGTAAACAACTGGTACCAGGGAAAGGCTTGTAATGGCGTTTGTTTACTCTGGGAAATAAGAAAGTGTGATTTGAGGACACCCGAATGGAAGAACGATGGTACACACGTAGTTTATACCATCTGTCAACACGCTTTAACTGAGAAGTGATAATTAAAGAGAGGCGAACATAATTTTATCGCTATAACTCATTAAGGGTAACTCAGTGAATGCGTGACACAACCCTTATACTTCAATTCACCAATGCGACTTTATATTTCGAAAGACAAGAACACATTTTCCAAACAAGTGATTTGCGTACTTGCAGATGGAACTTGTGAACATGCTGTGACTATATAAAGCATATTTACGGGTCTCATCCGGGACATTAGATTGCGCGCACCATGACATGTCATTGAAATACATGAAACAGACTTGCACTTAGTGAACAAAGGGGTTGGTGAGCTGGGATCAGACATACTTGTTCGAACACATAGTGTGACAAAGTGAATGTCAATTGTAGGCAACATTTAAAAGCGTCATGCGTTTGACCTTTGACCTTCGTGACGAAAGCCCCTTTTCCCTTGAAGTGACGATTGAAACTCTTGGTTTTAAGATGTAAGTTGCTTTCAGACTTTGTTGATAGAAGGTTACGCGGCGACTAAACTTTAAGTTTATTCGGTCCAAAAATATCTAGCACGCATGGTCGCGTTTTCAGCACTACGATTTCACGTAACATTTTGATCAAGATGTCAATATGGTGGAACTTCTATAAAACCTCGTGCGTGTCATTCGCGTGTAATTAGGCTTGCGCATATGCTGCCGACAGTATGCAAAAACGACATGGACGGGTATTGTCTACGGATCCAAGGGACATCACTGTATTTTTGTTCAATTTAATCCACTGCATGTATCGATAATTTGAAACTCTACTGAAGCAAACCTTCTCTTACGAAAACAAGAATTGATTCAAAGTGATACAGCACAACTGAAAGATAGCTTGGGCACCTCTCATAGATGGTACTTTCTCGAGAAAGCAAAACTTACAAGCTGTGTTCAGTTCTAATAGCTACAAGCTGTCCAGTAAATTGGATTCATAAAACAAAATTGTTGATTGATTGAAACGGCCATTAAATCTTAAATCAGCGCAAGAGCTGTTCCTTTGTTACAAATGAGATAACACTTTTCAGTTAATGATCTGGCTTTCTTGCGTTAAGCTGACGTCATCGTTTTCAATGTTTGAAAAGTTAACAGAATTATGTTCACAATATAACACACAGAGTCGATTAACTATAAAATTAGTTGGAGATAGCTAGAAGACGCTATTACATATCCCCTTCAACGACCCCTGTGTTCAAGAACAAAGCACCGTGTTTCTTGTAAAATGTTCT
>LD345208.1:0-31623 GCA_001465055.1 Ptychodera flava | reverse complement strand
AACATTGCCGATCAGTCGAGTTGCCACCCGATCGCGTTTAATGCACCAGATCTGAAGATAACGATGCTACAGCCGTTTTCCCGTTTTGACGCTTATTAGCAACATGACTTTCGATATATATGATAAGTACTTCTCTCAAACGAGGATGGAATATTTTAATAGACTAAGATAATATTACGACCTCTTGAAATCTGATTTTGAAAAACATTTGCTGCGAAGTCAAAGTTCAAATTAATTTGCAAGAGAGAACACAAATGTCAATTTCCTTCAGCTAAATTATGAGCAAAATTACTTCATCGTTGGAACTGTTCACACGTAGGTCACGTGAGCTGTTTATCGTATAGGTTGCTTAATTTGCAGACCTAAACAAATAAGCATAAATAGCAAAGAGAATTGTACTATTCTTGTCGTCATATCTGACCATTGCTTAGTCAAGCGTTCGCAACACTTTTGCAATGTGTAGTAGGTAAGGTATTATTCGGTCAAGTGACCATGACGAATATGCATCTCTGAATGTTACACACGGCAAACTATCATACTATTGATCTACTGCGACCACTAGAGCACGCACATGTCTTCATTTCTTTGTTGCCACTGACTTGTAGGCTAGGGCTGTCGACTTAAATTTACTCATTTTACATACCGTTGATCGTTATCGACATCAATTGGTACTATTCATGGGTTAATCGTTTACCAATCTGTTGATTGGCAGGTATTTACATGAGGAATATAGGACAACGACTTTGGTAGATTGGCTGATCGATTGCTAGGCTTTTTATTTGAAAGTTAACATGGTAAATGGTTATATTTACCGTCGAGATATATATATATATATATATATATATATATATATATATATATATATATATATATATATATATATATAAATTAGCTCTGCTAATTTTGCAAAAAATAGCAGAGCAATCTAAGATGTAATTTGATCAAGTACAGATAAAAACTGTACTCGAAAATATGGTCACAAGTGACTTACGTACTCGATCTTATATATATATATATATATATATATATATATATATATATATATATATATATATATATATATATATATATATAATACTTTAGCAGACATAATTACCGATTAATAATATCTGTTACTTAAGTTTCATGTATCCAGCAATCTTCATTGTTTGAAGATTACAGGATACATAAAACTTAAGTAACAGACATTATTAATTTGTATTTAAATTAATTTGTATTTATATATTTAATGCGCGCTTAAAACTTAAGTTAGATGTAGATATTATATATATAAAAAATTACACATACATATATGTATATCTATATGATATAAACATATATATGCATATTTATATAGTTATATTTAGCTGTATATAGTTACATATATAGCTACAAATCGATTCAAGACGGAAGCAGATTGCACACAGTGTACAAATCTCAGTCTGGGACTTGTCAATTTTTTTATTCTGACTCAAACTCTGCAGTAGTTCAGTGGTTTCAGAATACCAGTATGTGATGAAAATAAATCATCACGAAGGGAATATTAGACCAATGTGCTTTCGTTCATTTAACTAAGCGCCAGTCGTAACCAAGACATGAATGGTTTAGTTTGCCATATAACATTAATTCTGCAATTATCCATTTTTTCACACTCGTTAAGGTACCAAGTACCGTTATACATACCACATGAAGGACGACCTATTTACGCAAATCATTTTCCTGCACACGCGATAACTAATGACCAAAAATGGACCCCTGTACTCGAGGGTATATAAATCCACATCTCCCAACAGGACCTGAAAGGCAGGATGGCCATCAGATAGTTCTATCGTGAACAGTTATTCTACCGTGAGATTTGTACGTTACCGTGACCCGGGGCGCTTTCCAACATGGTGAATATTTCGTATCGTTGTGTATTCAGTTATTTTTTTATTTCTTTTTGCGAGCTGCGCAAATCGGGTTTGGCGATACTCCAGATAGGCAGATCTCATCATGAGTAGATTGGTTTTATGTCCAACCGTTCGATCAGAGTGATAATTTCTGCTGAAGATGAAGTCAGCCCGGAAATTACTTTGTAGAATAGCATTGTATGGCTTGGCTATCTATTCCGGAAGTTCTAATCATGGTTTAGATTACAGTCGGAGAGGCAGATCAATTATTTATTAATGGCTCTTCGAATTTAAATCTCCATCGTGACTTTTGTCGTGTTTTCAAGAACGTCGGGTATTTTTTTCTTCTTTCAGTAAAACATGTCTTGTTCTATGGCCGGGGCCGTGTTAAAGTAACAAGCATTCAACTCAAAGTAAATACAGTGCGTGCAATGCCCGATATTGTTGTGCAACTAAGGTTTTTTCAGACTAGAATTCATTTGTCAGTAATAAAGTAGCATATTGTTCACGAAGTATTGTGTGTTGCAAAATACGTTACACTTTCAGTTTCACAGCAAGGAAGGGCACATATTTTACACAGTAATTGTATTATTAAGGTAGTATGCGCCTCGAAAGTGAAAGACTTAAACTTCTGCTCAAACTTTCTTCTATGAAACTTTCGATCTTTCTCTTACCAAAGCAAGAATAAAAATTAGGGGTCACCGTGCAAAATTTTCTACAAGAGAGACAAATTACCTAAGATTACCCGATATTTGAAATTCGAAATGGCCGCCATCCCTTTGTTAACTCTATGGGGAAAAATAAAATTTTCTATCTACGAAAAAGTAAGACTCTTCTTTCATCAAGAGCTTTAAAATGAGCCCCCACAAGTGGTAGATCAGAAGAGAATTGATAAAATTTGAAAATTCGGAATTCTGTCTCCGAGGCGCGCTCTGCCCGCTAAAAAGGTTAGCGCAAAATAACCTTTAAATTGAGCCGAATGGCTACCACTGCGAGCCCCAAACTTCAATGTAAAGTGTAAAAACATACAAATCAAATTTACATGGATAAAAAATGAAGTCGTTGAGGCAGAGGCAAGAGTCAAGCGATAGCCCTCAACAGCGCATGTCCACGCTTTGCGCATCTTACTATGTGACAAGTCTAAAACGTGCGTAATTCTTATCGCTAGCCGTAAAACAAGGTGTTATTCTTTAATAAAAACTGATGATAGCCGACGGCGCGGTTCAAGGATTCCAGCAAAGTCGCCGGGAATGTCTTGAAACGTATGCACTAGACGCACCCCACCCCCACCCTCCCCCCCGGGATCTAAATATTGATTTTAATTAACGCTCACAATATTTATAAACATGAAGCAGATTTTAATTTGAATGCACTAACTCGGACAGAAGCATAAATTAATATCCTAGTGAAAAGGGCGCCTCCCATTGAAGAAACCATTCGCTGACTCACAAACCCTCAATAATCATGCATCATACAGTTATCGTTTTAAAATCGGTACCCAGGCTGACATAGACACACAACATAATTCCACATGACCATACGTTGGCATACAAGCTTTCAGAAAACACCTAAACATAAGCTACATGCGCATGTACACGTAGCTAATTGTATTTGTCTGTCACACGCAGCATATCCAAAATGCGCTGATTCATACAACGCTCCATCATTCTTCAAAAATTAATACACGCCCCGCGCTCGTCAATCTGAACCGCCATTTGAGAGGACAGTATGCGAGCGGACATGTCAAATAACACAACATGGTAACGTTGGCGTTGTTGAAATTGCGAAGCATGCACACGTACAATTAAATCTTTGTAATGACCTACCGTAGTAAACTGGTGAGTGGAGGTGATTGCTCGCGTTCGCAGGAGACGGGTAATGACGTTTATCGGGGAGTGACGGTCGACAGTGGTACCGCGGATGTGCTCAGTGCCAATCGCTGAAATGGAATTGCATAAGAATACGTCACAGATACATTAGCACATGTCAGACACAGTCAATTCGAGTGGAACTGAATTCCATTGACCCGGCATCGGCGATATCGAGAGTAGATACTTCCAGCGCGTGTTTTTTTTTATGTGCGGCACAGTGAAATCTGTGTTAAGATAATTAAAAAATCAGCTCAATCATGAATTAAACAGCGGAACAGCCGGTAGCGGAACGACACAAACATCGCCGAAGACCGATTCGTAGAGAGCGACATCAGTTGATGAAGACAACTCGCTGACGTATTTGAAATCACTGTCTATGGAGAGCATTGTATAGCATACGGCCAAACTACAAAATCCCTCCGTTTATTACCATAATAAATACAAAACTCGGTGCTGATGAAAAATCTGAATAACTTGGATGAGGCAATTGGCAAAGCATCTCTCTCTCTCTCTCTCTCTCTCTCTCTCTCTCTCTCTCTCCAACTCATTGGCAGAGAGCTGTAGTGAAATACTGAAGAGCAGTAAGTGTGCCATCGCACCGATACTAAGCTAATCATGCGACTCAAGATCAAATCATCTTATTTCTTTGAGAGCACACTTTACTTGATTAGATGTTGGCGGTGTATCCTCCGCGTCTCGAAGCAGTCAAGGATGTCATAACCAAATTTTCTGAATAAAACATAAATCCGCGAAACCAATGCGATCAAGCGATGGCATCAGTTCGTTACCGCTAACAAGCCAGGGCTTTAAGGCTATCCATCAGTACCGGCGGGTTGTCAAGATTCGCTAAAGTGACTCACACTCGCTCGAAGTATTGTGACTTTCACACTTCGTACGGCGCCCTCTATCAATTTTTTGACAAATCATGTTTACGGTACATTTTTATGACGAGACAAACTTGTTTTCCAAGCAGACTTGCACAAAATTATGTCTGACAGTCCATCGTTTATGTAGAACCACTGTGGTTATCCCACAAGAGGTTTTTGTTGTGTAGCTAATTAATTCTAGGTTAATACTATCTTTCCGGATGGCCAATTTCCAATATGGGTTTGCATATAACGTGTATTAATACCTACTCGTGCAATGTGTGTACGTGCCTTCAATATATAAAATATAGTTACCCTAGAAAACCATAATTATCTAAAAGATGCGACACAGAGAGCAAAATGTATCCTTTATCATGGAGCGCTTCGCAAGTAATATCCAGAACACACTTGCGGAAGACTTCTAGCTGTACATGATGGTAAGGGTATACGTGCAGCTTTTCACTCACTTCGAGCTTGTCCTGAAATTAACAGTCAATAACTCCGACAGCGAAATAAATCAATTTACTTGTATGCATGACGTGTTTCTGTAAGAAACACGTCAATTTGGCAAAAAAAACCACTCTGACTTGTGTGTTTCGTATGTCACACCGTATCCGTGATAGTTTAACAATTCATTTTGAAAATTCTAAGCGTGCAATTTCAGAGAGATTTGCGTAAATTATCATGCTGAGACAAGTTGGCGGTCTTTCTAAATAACCTTGTGAAAATTTTCGATTAAGAACTATTTTGAATTTACAGTTCTCACATTTTAGTATCTGAACACTATTCTTAAAGTGATTTATGCAACCGAGAGGTTCATATAATTTATTTGCCATTTTCTTCGAGGCGCCTGCGCAGTTATGATTTGCAGTTCAATGGTTGAAAACAAAGATAATATATATGGAGCTACGTTATTCGCATAGGTAAGAACTATTAATCAGGTCAGGTTACCAGTTGTGATAGGAGAATATTGTGACTATTTATCATCCTTTTAATTCACTCCTTCCCAACGATTATTGTCGAAGTCGGCGACAATGAACTGGGTCTGTGATATGCTTAGCCGCACCACCTGCTGGTATTGTTAACTTGAAGAAAGTTTATTCAGACACGATTCCATGGTTTATGCAGATCGACATGTTTTATGTGCGAATGAAATGCATAATACCTTGCCATACTTTGCATTGAATTATGGGATTTCATCAGAGGAAGAGGAAGATCACCCCTGACCTCTACACCCTATAATTTTACAGCCCACCAATCGACCTAATAAACGTTACCCATATTGCGCAATCCACCCGATCGAAGAAAGCTATGTGCAATTTATTGACACTGTTGTCTTTTTAATGACCCGCACTCTTGACAGTTTAAAATCATGCCGTTAATTATTATTATATTGTGACAATGACAATGTAGCACAAATGGAGCGTCAAGCGGTGATTAATTAAGCTCATTACCCATAAATGACAGCAGCGCCTTTTCAAAGACGACCTCAACGGTTCATTTTATATGTGGCAGTATTGCGATGAATACAATGTAAGATTCGAGGTACATGAGTATTCCAAATTGATACGATCCATTAGCATAAAATTTGAATACCGAAACAATGCTTATTAATATAATTTGCATAAATGAATATTCGTCCATCTCGCATCTTGTACTTATGTTGCATAAAAAGAGGGGATCTGTCGCACTGGTTTATTCTGCGAACCAGCGAAGCATGTGGGTCATCAGCTATAGTTTTAGAGAGGAACACTTTGCAGAGAATACTTTTCTCACATCCAGAATGGCTGCTACCATGTTGCGCAAACTGTGTAAGATTTCACATACGTTGACTTTCAGTAAACATTACGCGTTTCCAACGTTTACGACACTGAAATAGTTTCCCTCCGGGCGGGCGGTTGGGTAATAATTCAATAGCGATATAAGTGCCTTGATGGCGCCATTCACGTCTGAAATATGTATATCACATCATGTCAGCGAATTCCGGATATTGCATTTAGGGGTTGGACGCATTTATCCAGGTGCGATTTATAAATGTGAAGATTTACTTTTTAGGTTAACGCTTTTTTCCCTCGCCTGAAACTGTCATCGTTAAATTGATTTGTTGATAGCATTCAATACCTTTGATTATTCGCTGCCATTACAGCATATTGATTTACCCAATAAATGTTCTCGGCGAATTTATACTATCAGCGCCAATAGAAGATTTCATATCTTATGCTCTGAGCGCCCTCTAATTCGACGCGGTAGCCTGCGAGTCGGTTTCAAGCTCACGAACAGACTCGGATACCCCTTCACTATCGGGTTTTTATCTGCTGATGGTTTTGGTAAGTGACCAAATAAATTACTAAACATACTGACTGAAAAGAAGTTTTTTTTATTGACACAGTGCAAAAAACAAAGTTTAAATCGTCAAAGAAATCTATACATATTTTGTAGTGAACCCAAGTAAACCCTGACCTTCGTCAACCTTGAAAATGAAAACAATGAGAGATTTAGAGGCTATGATGAAGGCTAGTGGACCTAGACAATATTTCGCATTAATTACAAGTGACCTAGGGAGTCGATCGTGTTAGTTTATAAAGTACATAGCTAGATCCCCTTCCTCTTTGTATCCACAAGTTTGTGTCCATCAATATTTAGTTGTGTCTATTTACCCAAACACGTTTTGCCTACAGACATCCTTTTCAAAAAAAGGTTTACATCCATTGCAGATTCAAATAATAAATTGCAAATTCTTATCTTCTTGTTTTTGAAAGTTTTATTCTTTATATCGGTCGCTCCCCTAAAATATCCAGTGCTACATCTTTGTTTCGTCTATCCTTGCTCAAAACAAGATCGGCTTGTACACCAAATGCACGGGGTTTATTATTGGACCAGATATGGGATAATATGTACATGAACGTATTCACAGACCCTGAAAATACCCCTGCCAATTTCACGACCCTACAGTGACCTTACACCCGGGTATTTTTAGTGTATGAAGTGTGCACATTTCAACATTTTGGTGCATTAAGTAAACTTTTGAATTTCTTCTCAAACATTTCTTGGCTAAAGTTTAAACCACGACCATTTTTCCACAATCAAGAATATAAAAGCACGGTTCACCGTCCATACTTTTGGGATTTTAAAAATCACTAAATTTTGCCGATATTTGAAATTCAAAATGGCTGCTGTACCTTATCATTTCGATTTTTACCCAGCAAACAGGTGAAAACTTCGTTTACTGCTCACGTTTCAAAATTAATCCACACGAGGAGCATACCAGTTTATAAAATGTGCACAAAAATTTGTCCCCCGGCGCATTTTTACGTCAATTTTTGTTTGAATATAAGAGAGGGAGCAATTCAGCACACAATTGAACGATCATTGTAAAGTTGACAGCGCAAAGTCAAGTAAACTCGTGGATTCATACCAATAAAATACCAGGATGTAAGGTCATGAAGGGGTCATGCGCGGCCAATTAGTAACTGGCAATTTCTATCTATAACACTGGTATGGCGTTCGGTGTATGGATACGCACTGCCAAATCATCTAACATTGTACAACTTTCTGACTTGTGACTTACGTAGACTGGGATGCAATTACCGAAAGAGCAGATTTATTAGTGACGCTTTAAAACCAAGACAAAACAAACGATTCTTCCCTCCCTGAACCTCTTCCATACAGCAGCAATCGTTCCGTTAAAGTTATAAAATGACTGTATGCACCTCTGCAGTGATCGAGAGGGTACAGTAGGTCCATATAACTCTCTTACTTGCAATGCAAGAACTATCACAAGACTAGCATAGTGAAGATGGCTGACATGCAAATTATCAATAAAATCACGGATGAAAAATGATCTGGAGATGAACTGATATCGCAGGGAGAATCTTCGGCAAAAGTAACTCTGTTTTCAATTCCATTGTAGAGAGGTGTGATAGTAGAGATGTATGCAGATATAATGTCAATTTCAGGGTCACCTGTGGACATAAAAACAGAAAAAAAATCTGAAGATCTAAATACTAACGTTGACTATTTTTCGAGCATAACGAGCTCTCGCGAGACTGGTTATTTTGGCTATTATGACATGCAATGTACAGTTGGTTTGAAAACATTATTAGCTGGGCATTTCATGTTATAAATAATCTGTTTCCTATTTTGCATATGATTAGATTTAACGTCAATTTAGGGAGCGTTCAGTTATTACAGCCGGGGTGGGCCGGCAAAATCCAGGGCGGGGGGGGGGTCACCTTACATTTGAAAACTGCTAAGGGGGTTCATGCATTTTTCAAACAGCTCAGAGGGGGTCACTTAATTTTCACAAGTATCCATCCCGTCAAAAAGCAGTTTCAGTGTTCAGAAATATTCTGGGAGATAAAAATGATTCGCTGCATGATTTCATTCTCTGAAGTCATTTAACTATAAATCTGAACAAAAGTATAATCATCTGTCACAGGAACATCTTGCCTTGGCAAATCTGAGGCTTGTCTTACTATAAATTGAGCTCACTGAGGGCGATGAACAATTCCTATTACTTACATATTAGAGATATAGTAAGTTTTGTCAGGGAAATTATTTAACAGTTACCTGTACTGAGACTACTAGTACCATGAAAAGAGAAATAATACTTTTAGGTGAAATCCCAATATCATAATTGTTGTCAATATCTGAACTTTTAAATACCCTATATTAATTTATTACATTTGAATCAATTGTCAAACACCTATAAAAGCAAAAATTAATTTGGTTTAGCATTGTAAAAAAATTATTCATAGTTTTCTCATAGACTCCAATGTATAGTGAATCATCATTTTGGTAAAATTCCAAAATCAAATTTCTTGCACACATATCAACCTTTCACCATCCTAGTCTGATTAAGTACTTAAAAATGAATTACAAAATGTCTATAAATACAAAGATTTAGATAGTTTTGTATTGGAAAAAAAAATTTCATAGTTTCCTCATAGACCCTCATGTATAGTGGATGAACATTTTCAGTGAAATTCCAAAATCAGATTTCTTCAGTGTACACATAATCTGCACCTTTAACCATAATTACTCTAATCAAGTACAATTATGTTAATTATTCAACGTCTGTATAGCAAGTTTTTCATTGGAAAAAAAATTACTCACAATTTTATATAGACTCCCATGTATAGAGGATGAACATTTTTTGTGAAATTCTAGTGTTAAATTTTTGTCCGCTTACCAGTAGTAACAAACCTATTCCAATTAAGTATATTTATGTCAATTATCAAATATCTATTAATGCATAGATAAAGTTTTGTATTGACAAAGTATTGCACAGTTTTCTCATAGACTACCATGTATAGTGAATCAACATTATCAACAGCTGATTATCAATTAAATCCAAATATCAAAATTTTGTACAGACACGCTTTCGCAAAAATATTGCAATTCATCTGTAATTTCTGTCCGATCCATTTGAGGGGTAATTTCAAAATTGTAGCAAGTCAGAAGGGGGAATTTGAACATTAACTCCTTGTGAGTAATGGGGGTCATTTGAAAAAAAAATCTGAGAATCTTTATTTTTGGATTCTATCACCACCTCTCCAGAGGTGTTTGTGTGTGCAGCTTTACTCAAGCAATGTGGGGGGGGGGGGGATGATGAAACTTTTGTCACCTTAAAGGGGGGTCATCAATTTTATGGTACATTGGATAGGGGTTCACTTATTTTGACTGATGCACAGAAAGAATTTGCCGGCCCACCCCGGCCATAATAACTGAACGCTCCCTTAGGATCACATGTCGATATTTGGACGCAATCTCCATTGGTATTTTGGTATTATAAACACTTTCAAGTCATCTTCAATGCACAGAAATATTGCATCTTCACTGAAACCGGCCTGAAAACCATAGTTTCGTATTCCATACATCCTTCTACTTGACCAAGTACCTTTTGAGGTGCGTTTTTGCCTGTCGGGTTGTCATGAAATTTTGAACCAGAATGACAAAAATCACCATGTGCACATAGTAGCTGGAATATTTGTAGCCTTGGTTTGCCGTGGGGCTTGGGCTTCTGTCGTTCGGCTCGCGCCATCTTGGTTGGGGCAAGGCGCGAGCTGCACGACAGAAGCCCAAGCCCGACGGCCAACCAAAGCTACAATTATTGCAGCTAGTGCACATAGTGTCTTAGTGTCGCACAGCAAGTCCCCCTAACACCAACGATATCTACATCTCCCTATTACCGACATCTTGCTACTATTTCGTATAGTATGAGGGAACATCCGATGTCAAGTTCAACGACATGAAACGAAAGGTAAACCTCCTTCAGGAATGAAAAGTGTTATAGGATACACGTGGGTCGGTTCGTCAGATTCAAACGACGATAAAGGTTTATTGATTGCCATGAATTTAAATTTCTACCGAGATTTTGCAATAGATTAAGATACCATAAGTGAACACAGAGACCCTTGAGCGCTCTGGGTCCATAATCTTCGTTCACTCTAGCCCCACTCTAACAAGTGAAATTTCACTATAACATTTAGCAAGATGAAAGATTCAAACTTTTGCTCAAATTTTCCTCAAGTAAACTTTCAGCCATTCTCTTTCAAAATCAAAAATACAAATCGGGGGTCACCGTGCAAATTTTGGCACTAAGGATATAAATAACCCAATATTTACCGATGATTTGAATTTCAAAATGGCCGCCACTCCGTGTTAACTCTATTGAGAAAAATAAAATTCTTGATTTTCACAAAACTAGGCCAGAAAACACTTTATTCACTCAAAATGAGCCCCAACAAGCGGTAGGCTAAAATAATATTGTAAAAGTTTGAGAGTCCAAATATCTATCCCCTCGGCGCATTTTACCTTAATTGGTTTGCGTTTCAAGATGTCATGACTCTTGATTCGAGGACATTCTGTTTCACGGTTGCTGTCCTTCACCTACCTGTCACTTGGTTCATCT
This sequence comes from Ptychodera flava, assembly GCA_001465055.1. Classification (NCBI taxonomy): domain Eukaryota; kingdom Metazoa; phylum Hemichordata; class Enteropneusta; family Ptychoderidae; genus Ptychodera; species Ptychodera flava. The sequence continues at coordinate 20,105 of LD345208.1, read as the reverse complement.
TGTTTTCGTAGATCATCTCGAAGCCACCTCCACCGGAAGCCAGATAATTATTACAAATTATCGTGTAGGTAGCATCCGTGTCAAGAGCAGTGAATTCTGGGACATCACAGTCGTGGCACAGTATTTCTGCGCTTACTACACGGTCGTAGGCAGGTCTCCTTGTATCGAATACCACGCGCAGACCTAGTTGGAAAATGTTATCGATAATGAGTGTTATCTGATCAAATATTGGAAAATTTTATAGAATACCGCCGAAACATTAACTTGGACTAGCATATGTATGCACACTGTAGGACACACGGACAAACAAATTCGCATTATGGGTTGTTGGGTGAAGTTCAGTAATTGTGAAAATTTATTACATTCAGCAAGTCATGAAATAATGTTTCTATCACTAGAATGGATATTAGAACACAGAAATGTTGAATAATAGTTATTTGTCTTCTTTGATGGTTGCTAAAGGCTACAGTACAATATGTTACGTTTTAAACTATACAATAATTATGTTGACAACGTCTAGACTTATCTCACGGTTTACGATTAAGACGAGCATACTTCTTTAATCGTAAGATTTTATTTCAGTTGTCAATGACCTACCTGCCGTTTGAAGGAAACTATTGAGTAACGTTGTACCGTCATATTTTGCCACAGAGTATTCCAAAGCCTCCAGGATATGTACTCCCTTCAAGTCCAACAAGTCCAAGGTATTTCCATATGGCAAAACATTCATGACGTCACCGACCGTTACGTTACCTGTGGAAAACAAGATGCTTGATCAGTTGTGGTGTAGTCAGTGGAACTTGAGATTTCTTTGCGTAAGAAACAACGACCGTCAGAGCCTAGCTAAACCTTAAAGTAGTTCGCGCCTAGAAATCGAAGGACTTAAACTTTTGCCAAAACTCGCCTCAAGGAATCTTTAACTATTCCTTTCGAAATCAAGAACAAAATCAGGGGTCGCTTTTAAAATTGGTACTAAAGAACAAATTACCAAATATTAACCGACCCTGAAAATGTAAAATGGCCGCCATTCATGGGTTAACTCTATGGGTAAAAATGGGATTTTCGATTTTCGCCAAAATAAGCCGGTGAAAATTTGAGTTAGTCCATGTGCATCAAAATGAGGCCCCCCCCTAAGTGGTGGACAAAAATATATTGTAAAAGTTTGAGAGTGCCGCGAATATCTGTCCCCGAAGCGCTTTCTACCTGAACAAGACGAAGGTGCAAAATTGAGTTAGGTCATCAAGTACACATGTTTAACTAATCTATGCAGACTCCCTTTACCATACCTTCGAATCAAAGTTCATGACCTGACCATCAGATACTAAGTCCACTTCTTTTCCAATTGCAATGTGCGATCATTGAATAATCCCAAGGTAAGTGCAGGGAGTGGCGCGCCTTCGAGTGAAAAATCAGTCGACTTTTTAAATTCAAAAAACTGCTTATGTCTCGGATTTATGGGCCGTAACAACATATTATAAATCTTTTCCATTTCTCTGATTAACCCTTTGAGTGCGGTAATTTTTCCACCAAAATTAAGTCCAACATTTTACCAATTTTTATTAATTTTTCAGTAATTTTTTTGATAATTTTGGACCAAATGGGTTTCAAATTTCATTGGCTACAGTTTCTTATCATAATTACAGCAAAAGTCTGAAAACATTTGACTGGGGTACATTGTATAAATGCGGCAAAAATTGACTTTGGCGCTCAAAGGGTCAAAGGGGACATAGTTGCAGTCATGGGTTCATTTCTGCGATGAGAGAAAGTCAAATAATATAAATAAAATCCGCAGCGTATGTAAGCGACGTTAGATCATTATTAGCATATGTTTCTTGTGGACAAAATGCATTGTGTCATCAATTTTCCTTTTCCTCTTCTGTCAGTAAAACATAACTAAAGCTGTTTTGTCGATCATCCTTTCAGTATGTCTCACATCACTGACCGATCAAAACGACTTCTCGAATAATGCCCAGAATTTCTAGTTTAAATTTGTTTCTCCTCTTGGATCATTCATAAAAATGACGTGTTGTTACTTTATTTTCTTTTTTCCCTAGCTCACAAGATCCGACCACCGATTCAAACTGACTTACCTGGATGAATTGAGTCACCAATGCTGTCACTGTTCCACATTATCACATTGACGTCTGTGCGGCCGAGCTTCTTGTAGTGGTGGACGGCCGCGTCCGTGATCAAGTTGCCGAGGTTACACTCCTGCAGGCGACAGGTCTGCGCACTGCCGTCCAACAGCACGAGACTTTGACCGATGACCTCTGACGTCACCGAATCGAGATGGGTTTTCCAGCGCTCCAACTCAGCAAGTGCATCCTCATCTGTCAAATGAGAAAGCAGATTGAAATTGAAGGATAAATCACCGTCATTCGTCGTTCTTATCGTATATCACTCTATATGTTCCATAGGGAAAATTTTACAAAAATGATAGCCAACACATCTGTCCGTTCCACACTTATGTGAAATAATTATGACAACATAGCGTGGAATTTAATGTACACTGTATACGGTACTTGATAGTTTACGCAAACTTTTAGCATGGGGGTTTTCGTTTTGTCACTTGCATTTGAAAGTGTTAGCTGAGAACATTTTCGAACAAAGAAGTGTCGGTTAAAGTTTGGGATGCCCATGAGATTAAATATGCAGGCATATAAACATAACAACGAAATGTGAAGGACCTGAGGACATTCACCGGGTATATCTTAGATGCGAGTTCAACGAATGTAATAAGCTACTATTGATAACAAGGCAGGTACGCTCATTAATACCTTCTTCAACGTCATTGTCAAGGATTATAGGATTGCTGTCGTCTTTCCAAGACAACACGTGACCATCATCGTCAAAAGTAACCTGAAAGTATCCCAGGTATTTTCCAAACTTATAAGCCGTCACCACGGGAACTTCGACCGAAGGGTCGTTGGCCGACTTGACAACAGTTGGATACGGTCCCTCAACTGCAGACTCGTCCTCGGGGGCAGGTGGAACACCTAAAAGAGAGCAATAAGTTATTTGACAATGAGTCTCCCAGATAGTTGGAAATTTACGGATATATGACATACAGAGTATAGATGTAAAATATCACAAGTCAACATTTGATACACAAATAATCAACAATATGCCGGAAAGCAATATTACATATTTTGGAATTGTGATACAATCCAATTTAGTCTGAATGTTTTATGCATAATTTCGACGAAAGATTATACATATATCTCTTTATATGATAATTTTTGTGTCGGAACCGACAAAGTTGTGATTTTGCCTGTCACTTGTGTAAAATGAGCAACTTTCGGACCACCAAGATGATGAAATGTTGAAGTATACTTAATTTCTGGGCTAGTATGCTTACCTGTGTACAGTAGGGAATGAGAGTGCCCACCGATAACAACATCTACGCCCTCAACCTGTTCAGCGATTTCAAGGTCTACGGAATACCCAGAATGCCCCAGTGCAATGATTTTATCGACGCCTTCAGATCGGAGTTTCTCCACTTCAGCTCGCACAGCTTCAACTTCATCGGTGAAAATTAAATCACCTGAAGATGACAAATATGGTTATCGAAAACCATAGATCTCATGTCAAGTTTTAAAATATTCTGTAAAAATTACTAGCGACTTTCTTTACATTTAATGAAATCCTTATATTCTGATCGATCACTAAAGTCGATGTTTGCCTTATAATGTCAAATTTTGCCAGGATAATTAATGTACTTTGGACTGTAGAGACCTTGTTGTAAGACACGTGACTATCGTGCGTCGGAAAAATTCACTTCAAAATATTAGAGTGATATATTTCTTCTGGCTAATCAGTTATCAGTATGTGCGAACCATGTCTTTGCATCGAGTCCCTGTTATTTAAATCATGTATGGCATTCAAATAGTCAGTAATCTTTGATAATATGTTTCTGATGAGTTCTGTGGATAACATGTCAAGATGTGTAAGAAATATCAATTGCCCTAGTATTTACACTATACCCTAGATATTACAAATTTGATGTCAAGGCTTAGATAAACTGTCCGCTTTCACGGCAAAACATATGCTCATACAAGTGTAAATAATGAATAAATGTCAGCAAATGATCATGTTTCTGATATTTTACTTAAAATGTATGAAGTTTTCAATGTTAAATCTGAAACGTCATTTTAGCGAGATTACATCTACATATATCCCAGTCGTAGGCAATTCACTAAATACCCACATGAACAAATTTAAAGTGGAATGAATCAGAGGTATAACGGATTGTGTGTTCATGTTATGCGCCATATAAATCAAATCTTTCTAGCCATTTTGACTTTCTTCAACCAAACGTTGTGGTAGGACTGGTATATTGATTATGAAGAAGAAATTCGCACATGCGCAGACTTGTTGACCATCGCCCTTAAAGGTATTGATGTTCTTCGTCTTACCAGTTGGAGTAGTCCTTGGCGTGTCTTTGTACGTATAACCAACAATTCCAACTTGTGTACCATCTATCTGGAGGATTGTCGACGGGGTATATAAACCATCGATTTCCGGTTCCTGTGTGGCGTCGATATTTGCACTGATAACTGGGAAGGTGGCGTTGTTCAGAAATGGAACAAGTCCTGACACACCGTTGTCAAATTCGTGATTTCCCAGTGACTGATGTATGAAAGGGGGAATATGAATATTTATGATTTAGCAACAAATAAAAGTAGTGAACTTTTTAAATTTGCTATTCCTGTGAGGCGCAAATACAATGTCAGCTGAGAAATATACTCACCTGTACCAAGTACACTCAAAACTATTATATGAGGAATGATAGAATTTAATATAATGTTTTCTTATTTGTTATGTTTACTTATTTTTTATGTTTGTAACGTTTTATATCTCTTCTGTTTGTAAGTTATTATTAACTTGTTGGCTTTATTTGCCCAGTGTATGAGGGTTGTATTATTTTGAACCATTGTCCACTCCACTTGTGGTGAGATTAGTGTTACTAATATAGTTATTATAAATATTATCCTAATACACTCACACATTTTACATTCCTCAAACGAAGAATTTTCCTTCTCGTTGAAACCAAAATGGGAATGAATATGAATGACCTATTGAAGACAGTTTCGCGCTATTGAAAGCATGGTATTGTTGTGGTTGTCGGTACAAGTGTGTCATTAGCTCAAGGAAACCGCTACTTCCACGTTTGAGGGTTTGATTTCCATATTTGCACAAATTAGACAAGATGGCTGACTGTGTTCCACCCCTTCAGACCCATGTAGCAAAACAGCTAACAGTGAGCAGTTCATGGATGGTGTACTTTTATGCCAATCAGTTCTTTCAACAATTTATTCGTGAATGAGCACCTTTAGGTACCGTGATCAAACAAACCGAGTGACATAAGTTATCAGCATTATGAATTTCGTCGCAGAAAAAGGGTGGGACAGTTCACTTGTAATGAGTGCAACTACATAACGCATAAGAAGAGAGATTTAAGATGAATTGGCACTCGTGTATTAAGTTAGCAGACTCAACAAATATCAGTGACAATCTGCCGCTTCGCTTCCAAATTCATACGTTTTCGAAAATAAACAACATTAGAATACAGGTGAATCCAAAGTGCAACGTCGGAAACACTTTAGTCTTTCCAATGTCAAAGTGCTCAATATTATGGTCTGTGTACTTTGCCAAACCACGTCACCTTAGAGGGGGGACGCTGCAAAATGTGTACGCGCACCCAGTTCATATACTGGGCGCTGTCATATAGCCCGTATATGTAGGTTTGTAATTTGCTGGTCGACATTGTTTTTTCAAAGGGACAGATATCAGGGAGTTGTTGCCCGTGGTGTAATCGTGCATTCTTGATAAATGAGTAGTAGTACCCGGCACTGTTTGACCTTGGGATGGCGAGATCGTGTCTAGATCTAATACACAGATTGTTTCGACTGCTGGAACTCACCGAACAATATAAATATTTTAGACGCTTAAACTAGAAAATTACAACAATATACAATTATCATCAAGGGAGCCAGAAGAATTTAATTGAACGTAACTCACATTGCGTCACAGAGGTGAAAACATTTTGATTTGACGGCGAAATCGCAATTGCTGAAAATACAGTGGACTTGGTTCTGTACAATCTATCGCCCTATAGTACATATAGCTCTGTGTTACATCGGCACCACTTTTCATTTATTAACTAGGTCTATAAACTAGGGAGTACGCAAAGTGAATTATTGTCCTGGGCTAGGGTATAAATCTGTATGTAATAATAGACTTAACTCTTGTTTTTGTGCAAGCTTGTCCATAACAGCTTACCATGCAATCGTATTCCAAGTAGTTCATAAAATACGAACTGGTGGCGCCTTTGAACACGAAGAACCAGGTTGTACCTTGGAATTGATCGCCGGCATCCAGCAAGATCACGTTTGGATCCGTGCGTCTTATCTCCGCTACTTGAGTCACTAATCTTGCGATGCCGCCGTAGCATTCGCCTTTCGCCTGGTCGGACTCCGAGCAGCTGCCGTCATTTTTGTTGATGGGTTCGAACCTCTGATGGTAGTCGTTGGTGTGCAGTATTGTCAGCGTCAGGTCCGCGAAAGTGACGCCACACAGAATGCTTAGGTAGCAATACAGCGCAAAGAAAGCATGGTTTACTGTTGTCATTTTGGCTGAAAGTGCCGTATCTGATCGGGTGGTTAATTTTTAACGTAGTTGATAGGTCCTGTTTGAAACAGACACTTGAAATGGTGTCGTTCAGTCTGTCTCTTCATGCGACACGAACACCCCTCGCCGCAAAGATTTCAAAGTGCGTTTAAAAAGTATCTGGGGTCTGAAAATTGTGTATTAGTTCTACAAACAGTCTTAAATCTGTCTTGTGAAAACTCCAGACTACTGTTACATCTCAGCTTGTTGTCTGCTGGTAGCATTGACCTTATTTCAAGTACAAACGCATCGTTTAACAGTGAACGTATCTCTCATTCTTAACGTTGGGGTAATTTAATTGTAATTATCCAAACAATTTTATCAGAAATGTGATAAAGATATCTGGTATAAGTACTCCCATGTTTGCTGGTGATAGGCTAATGATGGTACGACGCCCTACATCGTCCATACCGTGATAAGCTCGTGATTAGTACATGTCGTGTACGAGCGACTTTTTTTCATATGACTGGATCAAGGTTTATTGATGAACATTTGTGTAACGAAATGAGCTGGTGAGATCAGTCTGCAGCCCTTGTCCACTCTCATGTGTTATATATTATGAGTGCGCTCGCCTGTATGTATGTATGTATGTATGTATGTATGTATGTATGTATGTATGTATGTATGTATGTATGTATGTATGTATGTATGTTGGTTCGTAATGTGTGTATGCGTGAACGTCACAAGTAAAGACAAAAGACTCTCTCTCTCTCTCTCCGTCCTTACCATAATAAATGAACGCTTCAACAAAATTGGTTACACTAACCGTGCGCTGTCTCGCAGCAATCCCTTCTCTGGCATCTCGATTAAAATACCGTGCACCGCTTGGCCGCTATTCTTCAATTTGATGCAGTCGCAAATCATTTGGGTAAGGTGGTGTAGAAATAACGTTTGTATGTATACAATGTTCCGAGCGGGCCACAGATACAACGTTTGTAATCTTTACGACATTGTTTCGACAACAACAATACACTGGCAATTTAAGCACCTGCTTTCCCGCCGAAACTATAAAAATATATCATTCGATGAGATAGCCATATTTGCTTGGCTATGTTTGCCATTCGGTGCGAAACTTTAGCATACTATCAGTCACATGTCACGTACTATTCTTTTCTGTTCACGCTCTGTTTTATCAGCTACTCCTGTTAGCTGGGTTATTGTGTAACCATTTGTTATTTTATTCAATTTCCTTTTGTCTCGAGAAGATGCCAAATGATATATTTTGATAAAAGGCCATTGTTTGTATTTCGTGGAAGACAGTGTCAGAGAACGGATGAATAACAGTGTTATTATCAAAGAGAGTCCAAAGTCCAGACAATAAATAAATTGGAAAATCGGTGCAGATTTTGTTATGAAGTATGTTTGAGTTGAACTCTGTACAATCATGGAGGTAGAAGGAGTTCCATGGTACAATGTGCTCTATCCAGGAGCAAGCATCGACACTGTTAATCCTTATTGGGCAGCGCCCTCAGTGGGACACTACCGTTTGTTCTTTTGTTATGTATTACGTTTGTTTATACGTTGCAGTTTAGCCATGTTGTATTAAACATGTGTTAACATGTGTTGTGTTAAAAGTAAGCAACGTTACTTATGTGTTGTCTGTGTATTTACTCGACCATCACAGGTTCTGCATGCTGAGATACTGCAGCCCAGACAGCGGTGGAAGCAAGAACATAACTTCTTGAAGACGGATCACGAAGACCTATACAACTAGCAATTGTTGCGAAAAATATAACAATATCGTTATAAAGATGATGAAATTATATCGTCAATATTATCGGATAACTCTCTTCAAAATGTTACATGACCAATATATTACAGGGGTTTTACTATCCAGGTACATTAAGCTACATAAACGTATTTTAAGTTCGTTTTCTCGATTGCTCACCAACAGGTGACTGCCCGCAGAGAAATAGTGGATGGACACACGCACCAATTAAGAGCGCCACTAACATTCACCCTGGTCTTGGTGTGCACCGTTGATATGAAATCCAGAATGTCCATGTTCCATTTTCTTTCGATTTACTTACAGTCGTTGTAAACTGAACATACTCTATCCACTTTCTTTTTGTTTTAAAAATCCTCCGAGATGAAAGTTGAAAAAATTAAGGTTCTCAGAAAGGATAATCACGCCATCGCATAAGTGGCACAAGAAGTTGTAAAGTTTTGCGTGATTTTCATTCATATTTTCACTTGCAAGCTAAGATTATTCATGTATATATACATATCGAACGGTATTAATCCGTACACGAATTGAAACAACATAATCGGCAAACGAGTGTCTCGCACAAATTTGGCCAATACCCTACATTTATGCAAATATGGAGAACACCGTGCATATACCGCATTGTTAAACACACTGAGCAACAACATAATGTAATAAGGCACTGAAAATCATCTTTAAGTATAACACACCTCATCCGCAGTCTGTGTTCTAATTCGCCAATTGATAGTCATGTGGGATGCGTTCTTTTTGTGCTGATCCACGTAAACGACGTCATCGGGCATCATTTGTCGGAACTGTTGCCTGCCAGGAATCAGTTCCGAAAAATGATGCCCGCTGACGTCGAAAACGACATTGACGCTTGCGCAGACCGGAATGTAAACAAAGATGTCGTCTGCGGCCGATCGAAACGAAGAACTGAATGCTCTGGTTTCCAACAAGGACTCGAAACGGACAAAAACTATAATCAAAGGTGCATTGAACGTTTTGCAGAAGTATTTCGATCATGTTGGGAAAAACTTTTTCTTACTGAACCAGTGCAACATATTACATGCGACAAGTTTTGTGTATTGTAAACTTACGTTATTATGCATGACTGCGGATGAGGTGTGTTATAAAACACATATTGACTGGCCATGTGGGCAACAGCATACGTCTTTAACCCCTCGGGCCAGTGAGTCACCCACAAAAACGGACTGTTTCCCTCGGCCTTCGGCCTCGGGAAACAGTCCGTTTTTGGGGTTGACTCACAGTCCCTCGGGGTACAGACGTATGCTGTTGCCCACATGGCCAGTCAATATGTGTATACTGTGACATGGTATTCTCTGTCTCTTTGCAACATGGCCACTTTTCAAAATGGCGGGGAATTCAAAATGCAGAGAAAGTTTTTTTATTTTTACCTGCCTATTTAGTCCATACAGTACTACTGTTGTAACACAGTACTATTGTTGTAACACAGTACTATTGTTGTAACACAGTACTATTGTTGTAACACAGTACTATTGTTGTAACACAGTAAATATAATCATCTTGCTAAATAAGTAGAATTACAACATATACGAAAACACTGCAAGATATTTCGACGTCAGCAAATTACAAGGAGTTGCAACTCGTGGGTCGTTCAAACGTATTCTTTGCCAGTTCAACCGATAAAAACGACTTTATAATAAGGTAATAAGGTAGTTTTATTCGTAAACCTAAATTTGTGGTGATCTGTATATGAATTCACTGAGGGGGACGCATAGTAGACCGTTTACTGAATCAACTTACATAACCATTTAGTCTGTAATGTCTCGTGTATCGTTCAAGAAGTGGACTAAATCCTTCCTGTTTTTGTATTTCTAGTGCCTGATGAAATATGTCCTGAATAGGATCCGAAGCTGTTGCAGACGAAGCTTTTTCTTGTATTTGTTTAAGCAATTGTTTATATTGAACATAGTAATGCTTGTATTTCTCCCGTCTTTTTGTCACACCCGTTTTCCCTTGTATTATGTCGATAATAACACCTGGTATAGGAATTAAGGTTATGAGGTCAGCTACCAACTGTGCCATACGTTGTGTCTGATCTATTTTTATAATACAAAAGCACTGTTCGTATGCAGGTCAGCAGCTTTCAGTCAACGTTTTTTTGGTATTTTTTTATATATAGCAAACTGATCTACAGAGGATAGTCTTTAGGGAAGGAGTGGCATTTTTAGTACTATCCACAGGGATACTAATTTGGAATACTTGGATTTTCATATTTTTCAAATTTCTCAAAAGTGTTAGGAGCCCTATAGCTGAATGTTGCAATATCACAAATTACAGATAAAAACGAGCGTGTAACTTAAAAAGAAAAGTAGATGAGGTTACATTTGTAGATTATATCGACATTACTTCACCATCCAATTATCCCAAATTAGTTCCAATAGTGTTTTATACTACTATTGTTGACAATGAAATCGTAGTCCGGACGAGAATTTCGTCGTCAAACTGAACTTTTCGAATGCTTAAAAAACATGCCAAGTTGACAAGTTGAACGCAGGACTTGGAGTTGAACAAGAAACAGTATCCTATAAACACAGCTAAAAAACTCGAAAACATATCAACAGCTGAGCCAGCTCTAGGTTCCGCTGATTCTGCCGAATTACATTGGTTGACGATTACGTTATTTCCGCCTGAAAACGAAGACGCACCGTCCAAACGCGTAAGCAGAGGCTGCTGGGAGTAGAATGAAGAGGGCGTTGAACCCCATGTGACACAATTACCTGCCGAGATACAATGCCCATCATATACCAATGAACGTCATGATTACGTTATGTGAACATTGTATTGCGTATTCTGTTTTCTCAAGTAACTTACCTAATTCATATTTTTTGGCAAATACATTGTACATTTCGGGGTTTTTTTTGTTTTGCTTTCCCTGGCTTATCCGTGTACATTAGCATTCCTCTATTGCAAGTTACATCAGGGTCATGGCAAGACAAGAACCACCTGGGAAACGGCGCATGCTCGTTACAATTATTACCTGTGGAGCACAATGTACTTGAATTTACCATTACACCGGGGGAGGGGTCTGATCAATATGAGGATGCAATGTTATCGCCTTTAAAATTTGGGATGAGGGATTGGACAGGTCATAGAAATATCGGATTTACTTTCCAATCATTGCAAAAGCAGCATGGTTAAAAATCTCACTAGGCTTACTTAATCCGACAGATTTGTCGCCCATTTTGAGCCCTTCCCCAAGAACTAACGTCTCTCACATTTTTGTATCAAAACAATAACGCACCCATGATCTCCAAGGCAAAAGGTCACATTGTGATTGTATTACGTTTGATATATTGTACATATAAATAGAAACGCCGTTTTCTATCGTCAGCTCGCTGATGATGGCGCACTCCTCCGGAAGAATAACAAGCATTTCTCATTGGCTGATAAATAAAGGCATTCATTATTTGGGGAAATACGCAAAGACGTTTATAAACATGTAGCCCGATACGATTCTGACATTAAAGAGGCCTGTGGCAGACATGTCATACATAAGAATTCATTTGGAATCGGAAAGTTTAACAGAACAAGCTTGTGCCCGTATGACCATAGTCATCTCGATGAGCAAAAGGAAATCAGCGTAAAGGTAAGAGAGCTCTCTCTCTCTCTCTCTCTCTCTCTCTCTCTCATAAAGTTCGGAAATCTCGGGGTGGAACATTCTTCAATACCTCTTTGCCAGAGCATTTTACGGTAATAAAATGTTACCGTGGTGTGTGTGTGTGTGTGTAGGTGTGTGGGTGTGTGTGTGTGTGTATTTCTTTTCAGTATACTCAGTATACTAAGTTATTACCGGTTGGTCCAGTTCAAGGTCATTTCCGTTTCTTAGTTGTTCCTATTGCTAAACAAATCAGCGTTACTATATTTATTTCACACGAATCTTCAATTATCACATTATTCCTTTACTTTGATTCGACCTTCGGTAAGAAGTGCGACTTTAAGAAATATATCTTGAAATGGCGGTAGCTGTACCTCTCGATGATTTTTATCTTGATTTCGTATATCAACTGCAAGCTCTTGTTCCACAGTTTAGCTTGTCAACACAGATTCTGGTCCTTTAAAGACTAGAAGTAATGATGATATTGCGACACGCCCGTGTTCAGTAGTACGTGAAGTGCTAAACGCATCGATGGACGACAATATATTCGAGTTTGCAGCAATACATAATACAACACGTCTAAGCGATGCTCAACTCTCAACAACTATGACATAACGGGTCATAACAAATATAAGAGACGGATAATCGGTGTGTGACAAATTACCGTTTGACCGTTTTAGTAATGGGCTTGTCCCCTACATTATTCTACGCTGTCACGCAGTAACACGAGCCGGCACCTTCAGTGACATACGATGAACGCACCATAGCTAAGATATCTACACGTACACAGCAATCGGTCAATGTAACAGTTCAAAACAAAAATACGCCTCTTCGTCGAAATCCCACGACTGAAACGGCTTCCAGGTACACAAAGCGAAAATGATTGTGCCAGACACAGTCCCTCTATCCACTGTGTGGGACTGTGTGCCAGACTAGGCCGATTCGCTCCCTCGGCAGAGTGAGAAAACAAAACGAAAGTGAAATCAACTCGACCTCGACCGAGTGACAGTAGCGAGAAAACAAAACGAAAGAAAATCAACTTGAACTCGACCGAGTGCAAGTAGCGAGAAAACAAAACGAAAGTACAACTCTTCTGTTGGACAACGCAGAAGGGAAAACGGTAGCCCATACGAAATTCATGTCGGTAGAAACACGATCAAAACTTGATATATAATGTTTCCTGACGAAGTCAAAGGACTGCAGTAAAACTACACTTTGTACTGGTATAGTATCGACCAGCTTATTATAGTCTCGGCGTTGAACAAAGCGTAGTCGGACTGAAGTTGGCCTTTGACCCGCGCCAACAAAGAATGAGCTCAACGTGTATTCCACGAATCGACAGCTTTTCCGCTATTGACCTGATTAACTAGAATGACGTAATCATTCAACGTTATGCATGACGCCATTCAATTCTGGTGAACTAGCGAGATTGCAACCTGGGTTAATCGACCTGTTTGTGAATTATAGGCCTCGTAGTTGAAGTCCCCTATCTATGGGTCTGACTTTGTCACGAAATCCCGAACAATGAGACAATTTTCAGAGTACACATGTGTAGATGCTGTCAACTTGGGCGGCACATCCCCACATGAGCAATTACCGGGTTAACGGTTCGTACAAAATTAGTAGGGCTACAAATAGATATCCAAGCGGTCGGCATGGCCCTCGTTTTCTCCTGTAGAGTAATTTTTAGACATGCTTGTGTCATATGTAAGCTTTAAAAAGGCTGGAAAACCCCCGGGGAACTGAAAAAGCTGCACTCCTGCCCGACTCCCGGGCAAGAACCCCCACAGTTTTAAACGTACAATGATGACAAGAAAGGGTTCCTGACTGCGTGCTTTCAAACCAATTGCGTATAAGAAAGAAGAAAGTTTAGTTATCTGTAGTGCGCTCATAAAGTATAGATACATTTATAGCACTTACCCTGGCTATAAATATCGATTTAGTTTCCTTGTAATATAATATATTATATTATATTATATTATATTATATTATATTATATTATATTTATACATCTTTAAATCATATATGAGACCGATAGACAGACAGACAGAGAATGTTTCAGTATTATATTATGAACCAACTGCCAAGCTTTTTTAAATATAGAAGTAAAAAAAGCATGTCTATTTAATGGCGAATTTTACATGCAAAATGTCCATAGGTGAGAATTGAGACTACGTCAGATTTGTGCGTATCGTAATTTAATGGTTTAAAACTTCTTGTTCAGCTAATTGTTACCGTGCACCTCCCATCTCCGTTGAATATTGCAGTGACAAATTCGACCAGGCTTAATTTCGTTCAGCGACAACATGGCCGAACACACCTTTGGCGGCAACTTACCCGAGGCTGAGGGCAACGTCATCGAACCCCCAGAGACATCAAACACTTCCTCTAACTCGGAATGTGACAGTGATACAGATATTGACCAGGACAATTTTCTATGGGGCGGAAGTTTTGAAGAAATGATGGCACAGCGAGAAAGGAGACAACAGAGGTTGGATGTTTTTCGCGGTTTGTTTGAGAGGTAATGATTGCATATACAATACCAATATCTGGCTAGCAGTATACTGTCACCTGTTCCAATTTTGTCACAGTAACCATGGTAAGAGAAAATCTAACACGGGCTCACACGGGCTCAAAATCTTACATGGGCATTTTGAATACCAAGGAACGTCGTTTTGACCATATAAGGGCATATTTAGATTACTGGTGACTGTACACCTCAAAGTCTTTTATAAGCAATGAGGTGCGAATTTGCGTCCTGCCGGTTTCTGTCGCTTTCGAAACATTGGCAAAATCACATTTGCGCAATCTCTTTCGAAATATTGCACAACCTCTAATACTATTGGTAGGTATGTTACAGGCAATATTCTTCACCATTCAGAAATAGGCTGCGATGAGTTATTCTTGGAGTACGCTAATATGGCACTGTGTAATGTTCATTTTTGAAGAAGCAATATGTTTTATTTTTTATGACTAGCTGAGCCGGGAGAGATTTTAGGCATTATACTATTCATGCAAAATGCATCCATCAGCCGATTTCAATCGCGTAACCAATATGACAAGACAACAACTTTCAACTTGAAATTCGATTCGACATTGTCGATACTTTGATCCAAATGTTGACGTATTCGACAACATTCCACCTTACTTTTAACTCAAAGTCGAGACATTTTGAAGAATTACTTTAGTTTAGGGAAGCCTGAAGTCAATTTTGAAGACGCATGCGACAATACCAATCGATAAAAGCCAGAAAAAAAACGTTTAAATATAAGTACGTACGCCTATAATGTTGTAATTCTCTCGCAGATTGGTACAATATCGAAACATGGACGTAATTCACTTTAAGTTCTTATACCATCACTCTCGCTACTTTGCTAAACAGCGCTCCTCCTGACGTCATCAAGAAGCATATCATTACCTGGGAGGAAGAAATCATGAGAGAAGCCGACATGCTGTACAAGAATTATAATTTTCCCGAGGCTTGGCAATTTTACAATGAGGCGATGTCTGTTCATGCTACGAAGATTGAGCTCTTGCAACTTAAAGAAGATAAACACGTTGCCAGAAAGATCATAGTTGGAAGACTGAAGAGTTGGATTGGCAGTGAAGTACGTCATTTACGAAGCCATTTTTTGATAATCTATTTATTATCTATTTATCTATTTCTTTACACTCGAGTTTGTAATATTATGCTGGGCTCACACAATACACACAGAATGGTGTTTTGATTACTGAGAAATTATTATTGAGAAATCGCTTAGGAAGGTAATAGACTTTTAAACAGTTTACAAATAACAGCAAATTTAATGTACAATGGGAAGGATTCTACACTTTCGGAGCATAATACTGAAAACTTCTTCTAGCCGATTTTAAATTACTTTTAGCAAAAGACAATAGAAATCCAGAGCGACTTATAAGAGCTGAATTATAAGGATAACTTAGGACATTGTATGACCAGCTGATAATTACAATTACTTATTTTCAATCGTTTAAGGCATTATTTAAACCTGGAATGTAGCATTTGGAAATATTCATAATTCATTAATAGAAATCAAAAACGAATGTGGATCAAAATAAAAACATTCATGGACACCTGTACTTGCCTCAACTTACGTAAAATTAAAATCTATAAGATACAAATTGCTGTCAATTAAAGTGGTACGATTTATATCATGTACTTTGTCAACAATCATACACAGACAAATAAAACGGTAAAATATTATTAAATACATATAAACATTTTTTTAAATTTTTCATAGCCTTTAAAAATTCCGATGTTGATGGCGTTCCATGGTGGCGGGATGCCAGAGAGTTTTACTGACACATCAGAAAGGGCTGTGGAAGACTGTGATAGTAGTAAGTTTGTCAACCTATCTCTGTCTGTCTGTCTGTCTGTCTGTCTGTCTGTCTGTCTGTCTGTCTGTATGTATGTATGTATGTATGTATGTATGTGTGTGTGTATGTATGTATGTATGTATGTATGTATTTATGTATGTATTTATGTATGTATGTATGTGTGTGCGTATGTATGTATGTATGTATGTATGTATGTATGTATGTATTTATGTATGTATGTATGTATGTATGTATGTATCTATGTATCTATGTATGTATGTATGTATGTATGTATGTATCTATGTATGTATCTATGTATGTATCTATGTTATGTACTTCATTCTGTGTCTAGACTCTAATAACACGTTTCACATTTGGACGTGTAGGTCTTGCAAAAAACATGATTGGAACTAATTTGGGATAATTGGATTATGAAGTAATGTCGATTTAATCTGCAAATGTAACCTTATCTGCTTTTCCTTACAAGTTACACACTTGTTTTTATTTGTACTTTGCATTATTGCAACTTTGAAACTATAGGGTATCTAACACTTTGGAGAAAAAAATATGAAGATCCAATTATCCAAAATGAGTTCCAATCGTGTTCAAAATGAAATTAATGGAAGGCTTGATTCGTAAGCAATCGCCAAGAATCTATGTCTAGCAATTAATTTTTGGTGCAGTACAACATTATTTAGAATTGACTTGATGTAAGGATGTAAAAACACTAAGACACTTCTTGTGCAAAGTATGTGTGAAGTGCACAGTGTAAAAGGTACAAAATGATACGAACACTCGACACATACAATTCTAACAACTTGCAATAAAAATTGATTTGGCATTTGATACTTACACCATACATACGACAAATATCACTAACACTTCAATGTACACAGTGAGATCTGCTCTGCTCACTTCCTCGGTATAATGAAAAAGTAGAATGACACAGTATTTGGTTGCTCTTTTCCGTCATTCTACACAGTCATGCTATCGATTCCATGCCATTAGTCTTTACCTTGCCTCATATACGTTTGTGCATCACTATAAGCAAAATGTAAATTGCGATAATGCCTCTAAAAATGTCTCTGAGACCCGAGAGATCAGCATTTATTTTACTACATCTGAGCACATTAAAGAAATAGTACGACTGAGGTGCTTGAAATCACCAAACATACATTTCACACAATCGTATCAGAGATTTAAATCATACCAATCTTTCAGTGTTGGAGTGGAATTCACGTGATACTGAAGTCTTACTACTGAAAGCGCAATTATTGGCAAACTTGACGGACATAAATGGAGTTTTCCAGTGCATTCGTCGGTGTGAAAGTATACTTGGACAGGTAAGCTACTTTGCAACAGTTAAAAAAGTAGCGTTTTGATCACACGAACCTCATGCCATGGTGAAAAGTGCAGTTATTAGTGTAGATTTAAAATAGCACAAAGTTATGTTAGGGAACATATCCTATTTGACGAAATAGCGCATTGATTTGAAATACTGAACGACAAAATATGACTGAACGACAAAAGTTTTATATATATATATATATATATATATATATATATATATATATATATATATATATATATATATATAAACAGATAACGCTCTGCTTTTTGCATTGAGCACTGTAATTTCCCTCGAGGACACCCGTATACTTCGATATATATATATATATATATATATATATATATATATATATATATATATATCTCGAAGTATACGATATTTATATAATATCTGTTACTTGAATTTCATGCATCCTGCAATAAATATACTTATACTATTTTCCTTATCCTATACTTGGTAACTCCACATATTGTTATTGTGCTAATTTAACAAGGATGAAGAAATTGAGGAAGTCAAGAATGCTATCAGTACAAAACTTGCAATGCTCACTGGAATGCCAATGGACTGGGACTCGATAGAGAAGGCTTATTTAATTTTAGAGTCAAAAGGAAGTAATATCGATGAGCCAAAAACCAACAATACAGACACATGTGACAATGAATGGTTAAAGGGACATCATGACATGGTAAGAGTGTCAGATTTCTCGATTGTTTTATAAAATAAATCGTATTTATTAAGCTAAGCAGCAATTTTAAGCTAATAGTCTTCTCAAGAATGAACTCACCCTTTCTCGATGACAACTGTTAGGTGCTAAAGTGAGAGCTATTGTTATTTTGTAAATAACCTTTATAGTGAAATCACCGCATAATTGTACCTGCTGATATTTTCCTTTAAGCACGAGTCATGGAAAAAGGAAGAGGCACGGAGAGCAAAGAGGACGTCGAGAAAGGCCAAGTCTGAAGATTATTGCCGAGATACTGCTCCAGTTCGTATAGGTAAGATTTAAAGTACCCTGAACACCTTGTGATTTACTGTCCTGGCAACTTGGTGCCATTTAGATAAGGCTGATAGAGTGACAATTTGTTTAAGTATAGAAAAAATTAACTTCGTCTTGTTTACGTCGCCTTCTTCAGTTCTTTAAGCCATTGGTATGTATAATATCCAGCCATGCAGTTTAATCTATTAATGCGCTTCTTTAGTTTTTAACATTATATATTAACCATACGACAGGTATTACATGCCCAAGAAGTATACAAAAGGACTTTGAGTCTTTGTGTTTGACGTATGCTAAATACATCGACCAATCACTGATGACAATCTCATCCTGTCCTCCGCAGTCGACTATCAGCCGGTGCAGGTAGTTTGGTAAAGTAAAACTATACCGGTCTGTCTGAAAATTGCATCTGTTGATGCTGATGACCCCCTAACTGAAGCGATAATAACTCCATTTATGTGTTTGTTACTTACAGCTATATCAGATCCAAATAGAATATGCGATAATATGTTTGCAAGCAGTGATGGCGCCAATGTAAAGGGCGAATCCATCAAAACAAAAGCTAACGTCAAGGGCAAGTATTTGTATAAAACTTACAGACGTATACTTGACATTGTGTAACAACAGTTTGTGATCTCATTTTGGTGTTATCATTACTTACGTTTACGTTCTAAAGTGTGAATGCGGTCGGTCAGAAGGAGAAGGCACTTTTGTCTTTCAACAGTATAATCGGCAGACTTGTTATACTAATTTGTCCATTGTACAACTGTATATAGAGTTTTTAATGCTGGGGAATGTATATGACTGAGACATTGGTAAGCAAAAAATGGAGGGCGAAAGATATAGGTCAAAAGATAACACGTTCATGAAAAGCATAAGCTTAGTAAACGAGGAGGAAGAACTAACTTAATTATTTCAGCACGTAGGTAGACAATTCTTGCTGTTTTTTGATGATATCTGATGATATCTTATTCATCATTTAGAAATGACAGGCCCGAAAGGAAAGAGAAGAAGAAAGGGAAGGAAGGGTCGAGGAAAGACAACGCTGCTGCACGACGACAAATCAGAGACAAGTTCCGTCTCCACTGATATAACTGATCACAGCTGTACCAGAATGAATTGCCAAGGTCCGGGAGAGCTCTCCAAACTCAATTCTGCCAGTAACCTACAGTATTCACCCAGTCTCTGGAATAGACCAGGGAAGCACATAAGCAAGAGAAGTACAGAGAATTCCAGTCTAGAAGGTTACGTGCATTCAGCTTCTCAGTCCGGGTGTCAGACTTTCCCTGACTCTCAGCTGCTGACCCAGACGCTCTGCGGTCTTCCTAATCAAGTCATGGTAGTTTGCCTGACTTGTTGGAAGTACCGCAATTCTCAATTGCATGGCAGAAGCACAGACAACCCTGAT
>LD345204.1:28552-65605 GCA_001465055.1 Ptychodera flava | reverse complement strand
AAAAAAAGTAGAAAAAAAGAGGCCCGTTCGGGAAAAGAAAACAGAGAGGGACACCCCGCAGAAAAAGCCCAACATGAAAATTGGATAATTATCAGAGTCATGATTGTTACAGTTTAATGCCAGAGGGTTTTGGATCATCACACTCGGATGTTGGACATGATCTTTGGGGTATTTCAGCGATAACTCTCAGCTTCTAGTCATCAATATCATCTCATGGACGTCCAAGTTACCGACACGTTCCATTCTATATTAAACAGTTACCAGTTTTGGTTAAAAGTGGACAAAACACTCGTGGTGGTTCGTCGGCTGCCAGCTGTCCCCTCGCTCCAATGTACACTCGAGGTGGTAAGCCAGCGGCCGGCGGTCCCGTCGGTAGTACAGTAGGCCTACACGCCGGCAACCAGCGATACCCTCGCTGTAAACTGTAGGGCCGCATCTCCCAAATCATAGACAGTCTGTGCCCAAACCCCAAGAAAACGATGGCTTGCCGCTAGCCCACGGTTACGTGTGGTTCGATACACAGCGGCCGCCGTGTGGGTATGCATAGTAAAATTGCATACCACGCAGCACGCTGCGGCCTAGTTCTGCATGGCAGGGCTATGTGTTACCGGCGTGACACGGCCTCCCGTATAACGCCGGTAACACGTACACAGCCCTGCCATGCAAAGCTAGCAGCGGCCGCAATGTATCGAACCACACACGTATCCCGTGGGTTTAGCCTCTAAATGGAGTATGGTAAAGGCAAAAATACTCGGGCTGAAACACTCCGTTTAAATTCGAGGCAACGTTTTCACTAGTACCTGTAGAACGCGAACGCGCCTGACTTGACAAACACTGATCAAGCAGCCGCTATTTCTCTGTACACTGTAGCTCAACACAACCAGCAAAGGGAGTGGTAGGGCTACGGAACCGCAGCAAGGCTGGGCTGTGAGTTATCGGATATGGCCAGGTTGTATAACACCGGCGTTATACGGCCAGGCCGGTATATTAAACTCACAGCCCTGCCCTGCCACCCAGAGCTTTGTATAGGCTACTGCACAAATATCGTAGCTCTATGTATTGGACTGTGTGGATATACAGATTTCTGCAATGGGGATCGACATGTCGTGTATGTGCCGGTCTAGCCCTGCGAGTATAGTGAGTGTCTGGCGTTGCGAAGGCCGGACACTCTCGCCATACTCCTACTCGTAGTCGTAAGGCTTGTACAGTTGCGCCGCTCGTCACGGAAAACGATGGACGTTCTCTCAACATTCGGCAGATTTCTTCAAAACTATTCATTTTATCATGAGTTGGGTGATCTTTGAGGATAGACGAGGAATTAGCAAACAACGAGGTGGTTTATTATCATGGTATTTGAACCCGATGTATCGAACCATACGTATAAAACTGTGTAGAAATCATGTAGGCCAAACGGCGATGACAGTGAGGCTCGGTGGAAGGCCTGCAGTGGGCTCCCTGCCATACCGCGCCTAAGGCATCGATATGTTCGCAGTGTTGCTATGAAGGGTCATGGGTCGTACGTCTCGCTCGTGATCTGACCTGTGGACTGCCTGAAATTGGCTCAGTTAACTTGACTCTCTGGAACTATTCACTGTTAACTTGGACGTTCTCTAGGTGATATTGCCAACTTTATTTCATCAAGTATGGTTTCAAGTAGAGCAGGGCCCAGCCAAACAGAGCTAGGTTTCAAGATGTCACGTTATCACTGAAATGCTCAATTAATATTTCGTCAAACATTGGAGTATGTGTGATCGGATTCCCTGCTGTTGGGGATTCATCGATCGAAGGAAACGTGAACCATGAGTTTTTTGAATAAAATAATTGTAATTTCGGGCTTGTTGTTTTTTTTTCTGTGGCGAGTGCACGGTTTTTTTTCTTTTTTCTTTTTTTTTTTTTCTTTTTTCTTGCTGTGGCGAGTCCTCATTTATTTTTTCTTTCCACAGGCCCACGCGTTTTTTTTTGTATCTCTGTTCATTGCATTTTTTATTTTTTTCGTTTTTATTTTATTTTATTTTATTTTTTTCGTAAATGAGATCCACTTTTGTCTAGAGCCATCACTGCCGAATTTTTTCACCGATTTTCTCTCTTTACTGTCAAAGCGGCTGGTGATTCATATTATATTTTTGATAATCTATAATACGTTTATTATGAGACGTAGTGCTTTTTAATTTTCTTTAGTACATAAATAATTTTATGTATGCATGACTCTTTTTTGTCTGATTCTTTTATAATGATTTTCTGTATGTGGTTCACATTTTCATTTTTTGTAATATTTTTTCCGTGTGGTAGTAGTGGTTTTTAGTGATTTTCTTGTGAATTTTGTGGACGTACCACTGTATAACATATTTTTCTTTCTTTTTTTGTAAAATCAGCACTCATTGCAACATTTACGCGAACTATTATACGTGTATATATGTCGATAAGTATGGATGTATGACTTTTTCAAATCGTTGAAAATTGTTTATTTCCTAATTACGCTTTAAAGATTTTTTGTCAAGTTAAAATGAAGTATTAAATGACATTTCTGTCTTTTGTTTTTTAATTATACTTTTCTTACTTATTTTCTTCCTAATGACACCGAATTTTTATTTCAATCGAGAAAGACAGTTTATTTTTGCACTGAATCGATAAATATTTTTGAAACATTTGGCGCGCCGTAGCTGACAGAAGCATTTGCGATTGGCAGAGTTAACGATCTAGACACCAATTTGCGCAGTATCAATATTGAAACAGGAAGCGAAGCATTACAGCGGTATCGGCAGTGTCGCCAAGACATTATAGCTACGCCACCTGCGTGACGCATTCAATCGCGGTGGACTATATATTTGGCGAGACCATTGAATTCAGTGCATGGTGCTACTTTTTTACGCCCCCGTTGGTGATTAGATCCTGCTACATGACACCCCGTGATCCATTTAGCGCTGCCCTGCATGTCGATATGATATTGGCATAGAAACGCTGATAGATAACCGCAATGTTCACTGGCTAACAATCTTACCTTAAGGTAGGATGAGCCTTGGGGACAGACATTCTGACTCTCTGACTTTCACATTACATTTTGGTCTACCCTGCTGGGGCTCATTTTGAAGCTCTTGGAGTTAATAAAAATCATCGCTTTATTTGAGTGAAAAATAGAAAATTTAATTTTTCCATGGTGTTGAGATATCGGCCTTGTTAAATATTAAATGTGGGTAAATTTATGGTTATTTGTGACTTCTGGTTCAAAAATTTGCTTAGCGATCCCTGATTTTTATTCTTGATTTTGAAAGAGAATGCTGAAAGTTTCCTGACGAAAGTTTGAGCAAATTTAAAGTTTTTCTCTTTCGAGGCACATACTATCATCGTAATCTGAGATTGTTGTTGTTTCTTTACTCAACGAATGCCGCTTATTCGCTGTGGGTGCATCAAGGCATCCCATTTCGAGCACTAAACAGCATTATGTCTCAAGGCTGTGCATTTAATCAGCAAATTACAATTCTCAACTTTTGGAGGAAAACTTCTGGAAGGCAAGCTCTAGTTTTAGAGGAAAAACAATAGAACGAGAATTCAAATTGTACATATTTTACATGTATTTTTTTTTTGCAATTCCTTGCAGACATATTTTAAGTTTTTCGGACAGTGTCGTTAAACCACGACACTTCCCCAAACGCAAAGCACGTCTCGCAATCCGTCATTGGTTGATGAAGGAAAGCTGTACGTTATGCAAATGTCACATCTATCGAGGAGTATCAACAAATCCGAACGCCTCTTACTTGCCAACAGTGATAGCTGCTTATCTCCAAAACGCTATGGGCGGGTGCATTTTTATACCAATTTTAAAAGATCACGGAAAGGGAAACATACACATGATGAGTAATTGGATGTAATCGCTTCACTTACTTATCATTGTCAACGATCATCTGGGATTTCGGGGTGTAATATCACCATATTACTTAACTCTCCCCAGGACTTTCCTCGCTCGATGAAACTTTGTGGGAGGTAGTCCCTTGCTTATCATCGAGAGCGAAACAAACGGGCTTTCGGCTCGATTTATCGGAAATACATCTTCATAATTGCTTTTTTAAAGGTCAGAAGTAGCCCGTGGTCGACGCGAAATTATTAAGAGCCACACGCGATGGGCTTCCTGAAGCAAGCAGGCGACCGAGTGGTTGTCAGTTATGCCGGATTATCTTTGATTCATGTAATCAGCCCGTCACGCGGAATGATATTCCTGATAATTTCGCCTCAAAAAGTTATAAAATTCTCTCATAACCACGCTGAAAATAAACGAAGGCGCACAGTATGAAACAACATGTATTTAACACATTATTTGATAAGGAAAACTTTAAGACATGGCGTAGATACTTATATAAACAACGCTTATTTTGAACACTATGTATACTTAATTGTACAAGTAATAAATTGATCACATTTAGCATTAATTTATTACCTGATATTCGTGTATGCAATCTTAGGTACCATCTAAGTGTTTTGCGTCACGATACCTTATATCATATATCGCAAGTACGTTTTTAGATTCTAATTTGAAAGCGGAGAAATATTATTCTAAGCAGTTGGATTCAGACGCATCGAGTGCTTGTAGCGTACATGTATTGAACTTGGCTTGTTTAGAATTTGTGTTCGAACTTCCCGTTTCAATTCTTTCATTTTAATCGGCGATAAAACCAATAACATAGGAAACAATTCAAACTTATTTTTCGCTATTTGCGTCTGTCTAAATAAATGATCAAAAAGTGATAACTATCAGTAAATAGAGAGCAGAACAGACCTAAAATTATGCTTGAACGTGTCTGGCAGTATGCAAATTATCTTTTATCAGTTTGTCGTTGGAAATTTACTACTTTCACACTACAGAGTTAAAGTCTACTCTATAAGTCGGCCCTGTTTTACAGATCAAATACGAACGCTGTGTCAGTTCCTGGCCAGCCTAATTTATATCGGGTCTGAGGGGTGGGTAACAAATTCGCGATTGGGTCCAAATTGTGTGTGAACGGTTTATGTATGTCGGCCCTTGGCCCAGTTACCGCCCAAACAGTTCGCCGAGAGCAAAGTCGATAAGTGACAGAGTGGCGGGAGATTCAGTTACACTGTGAACGGCAATCCATTTTTTATTTATGTTATAAGTTCAGAAAGTACAGTTTCTTGTTCTACGGTGATGGCGAAATAAAGTATATGTGTGTGTAATATGTAATGTTATTTTTGACAATGAACTTTCGTCAGGACTAGAACTCTATATTTGTCAACAACAAACAATCCCGGACCGTTTTGTTCGCAAGGCTAGCGCTGTGTATTTGACCTACTTTAGCGAAGAGAAAAATAAAACTACAATGAAAAGTTTACGGTGTCTTCCTTCTAAAAGAAACGCCGTATATGACTTAGACTGAAGGACTTTCAACGCCATGTGTAGTACTAGACAAGAAGTTGCAATTATCATCAGTTCTTGGAAGGTGATGTTCCTACACGTGGGATTGAAGACATTGCTGAACATGCTTTTGCAGCTGTTATTGCAATACCCCGAATATGGAACGTCACGCGTTCCTTTGTTTTCAGTGAAAATTGTCGATGAAATGGCAAGTCACTAAAGCAATCTCTTGCCTAGGTTGACATATACAACTTGAATCATTTTTACTTGTCCGTCACGAATTTACGGTAATTTAGGATACGCCATTTCAGTGCTCATGCGTACGCGTATAAAGCGCTCTTATACCCCTTAACAGTTTTGGAATTGTCACTCGGCCGAGCAACAGTTTTGACGCCAATGACCCAGATCAGCCCAAAAGCGCAATCTACGCATGTACACATTTCTAAAATGGTAATCGAAAATGACCGTGTCGTCTACCAGACCCAGACAAATGATAAACAGAAATTTCTGGATTTTTCAGAGAGGAGAATGGGCAAAGCGTTCTATAAAAACACAATTTAGAGGCAATATTCGTTATTCGTACCTTTAGTCCTAGGAGTAATCCCAAAAGAATGTATCTCTTGGCCCGCGGCCCTTAGAAAAAGTATTCTTTGAGACAATTGGCAATCCCTCGATTAACAAACCAATGCTGTTACCTTTTTGCCCAATCAAAATGTATATACTAGCAATATATCTCGATGAGCTGTTAGGCACTCCCAGCAAACTAATAATCTTCTTGCACAGTACATCGAGGCCATTTGACAACCACCGTATAACATTGGCTCTACATTTGGATTTTTCCCGAAAGATTATTTTCGACTTACTAAACTCAAAACCAACCGATATTGTCCTTCTTCAAAAGGCGATACAATTCACTGATATCTTTTTTCATAAACACTCGGTTCAGACTCCATGCAGAGACAGAGGATGGTAGATTTGCAGCGAGCCAATGCGGCCGAGAAAATCGTTTACGGTTTAATGTTTGGTGAATTATTTAACGCTCTCCTCACTAATTCCCTCGCTTAACGATGTAATCCAACTGAAGACTGTATGCCCAAACAAAGGTGCCGGCTACATGGCTCCGGATTTCAGCTGATCTTAGTAGTCCGATTTTAGCGAAAGCCCTGAAACCTTATCCCGAAACGAAGAAAAAAAACTTCTAACACCTGTGGAGGCTTTCACATAAGCTCTGGCGTACTTTAAAACTTGATAAAACTCCATATTTGTAAAGGGACTTGATAGAAGGAAAAAACGAAAGAAAAACAACCACGCCTTGCTCTGACAATATTCCGCTTAAAGATAGCCAAGATGGTGGTTGGAGGGACTGTTATAAAGATAATGTATGCTGATTTGTACATAGTCACTTTAGCTGCGTGCGCACATACCCTTTCTGTTGTAGTTTCGACTCACAAGACCTTACTTAAGATAGTGCGCACCTCGAAAGTGAAAGGCGTAAACTTTTGCTCAAACTTTCCATATTTATTAAAAACTGCTTTCATTCTCTTTCCAAATCAGGAATAAAAATCAGGGCTCACCGTGCCAAGTTTGGTACTAGAGAAACAAATTATCTGACATTTTCCAGATTTGAAATTCAAAATGGCTGTCATCCCTGTATTAATTCCATGGGGAAATGTGAAATTTCGATTTTCGAAAAGCTAAGCCGGTGAAAATGTTTCTTAAACCAAGAGCTTTAAAATGACCACCGACAATTGAAAAATCTGAGTCCGAATATTCGTCCCCAAGGCGAATTCTACCATATTACAATCCATATTCACACGCTAGCACATCACAACTAGATGTAAGTGAAGACATATAGACAATTTTGTTGTCGTGATACTCGAGATTCTACGAGATTTTGCGAGACGTAAAGTTTCATATCATTTCGTCGATTTAGGACATAATTTACTCGTCTACAATACCAAAGACAGCAAAAAACTTGTTTCATATTGAGTCTGGAAATCGTCGGGCAGTCAATTTTGTCGCTTGCAGCGAAAGATATGCCCGAACGTGCAGTCAGCACTCTGAACAAAATTGTCTCAGTATCCTAAGAGTTCCCCAGCGATACATAACTTGTGACTTCTATTTATCGTGTAACGATAAGATCTCCACGTGGCATGTTGTAAATGCCCTTCTTAGCGTAGAATGAGGATACGCAGACAATTTCAAGAAATTTTCCTTAGTCAGAGCTTTGAGTAGGCCACAAGTTTTTGTAAGCGTGCAAAATAACAGAGGTAACCTTTTTATTCACATGTCACGTGAATCAGCAAAGATTTGACCGACAAAACTAGACACGGAAATGTCACGGGTGTCGAGTGTACTACTGCGCACAGTAGTTGAAAGACATCCTAAGATGCAAAAATTTAAAGAAGAGTCAATTATTTGGGCTCTCAGTTCAATCAAATTATATGTCACCGAAGGCGGGGCTTTCACAAACCCTTCCCTTTGACATTTGGAGACAAGGAGATTATTCAAGGGTAATATTTGAGTCAGTAGGTGTGCAGTGATTCAATTTTTATAAAGTACACTCTGTGACATAGGCATACATTAAATACTGTCGGTCTACATTTCCGATCCTGACTTTCGCTCAACAATAAGCAGCGTCGTTCGCACCACGCCTGTTATGGAAAGTCTCAATATCGAGTCCGAACACGGTGATACAACACGATCTCTCGTTACCGTTTGAACTTTATCATTGAATAAGAAGACTAGGATGCGTCGCTGGTTTTCAATGAAAACCGTTCACCGTTATCAAAATGTAGGGAAAACCAATTTGAGTCTAAAACGCGAACCGGCGACGCAAATGTCAAACATGTATAAGGGGCAGGAGTGAAATTATAAAAATGTCAGGCGAACAATTTGACCTACTAAGGAATAACACTTATTCAATTGCGATTGTTTTCCCCTTAACCATGCGTCTCGTTTCCATTTTTAATGATATTCTCGTTATTTCATACTAGCAATCATTAAACCCGATATGTATGCATAACCAAGACAATTAAATTCTTCTAAAAGTTGACTAGTCGATACTTGCTCATATACTTTCCAATTCCTTAAGGACGGAAACGATTGAGCGAATACAATCCCAAATGAGATATTTGTGATTTGATTATCAAGTCTCTGAAATTAAACAAAGAATATTACATTTTTTTTCAATTAACGAAGTATATCTTCATGAGTCATACGTCCGTTTATGGAAGCGTGTTTTGTAACTTTTTTTGTGAATTCTCCGTGCCCATCACGATCAATCGCAGATTGATTAAAGTCTTAATTTACATATCACATCGTGAGCATTAAAAATTATCGTGCCCTGCTTTGTTCTTTCTGGATTTGAAAAAGAACATGAATCCGTTTGTCAAAAGGTTGCAATATCATCACCGCTTGAATCACTGACTACAATGTTCCCTCTTGCGAACCTCGTCCACAAATCGAAAACGATGCAGGCATTAAATTATTAATAAAATCCGTTTCACCTCGAGAATGAAGTTGCCAAAAGGCTTAATTCTTCGACGCAATATTGGGTAGTGAGGACTTGAGTCTTGCTCGACCTATTCGGCCTTCTTTGAGTGTAAAGAGCAATGTGAATGGAGCAGTCTCGATAGTCCCGAGGATGGAAATCGCGTTGTTGGTTCACAAGTAACAATAAACAGCAGCTTCATAACGAGAAAGAAATTAGCGTTTAAGTTTAATAAGTCTGCACGGCATGACTGGGATATATTCAAATGCACGTTGACTGCAACGTTTTCTTCTATTGTTTCATCTCCTGAAGCCTCCAAATTGTACCTCTGACCAAACTAGAAAAAGCATTAGTGGACGAGGATGGTTTTCTAGACCCTACGTTGTAGCAAAGTCATATGTCATCTTATATCATATGCCATATGTCAAGAACGGCAAAGACGAGTCTAACTTGAGAAGAGTTTACCAAATCAAACAGTTTTAATTTTAAGGATCGGCGGGCAATCTTGTGGATCATTTATGGATGCAATTCATAACTGAACGCCGACGACAATCAAAATGCAATTTTCAGACTGGAGGGGAAATAGTCAATGTGAATTTGTAATGCTTTGCAATCGAACGCATTTGACGATATTATTCTTGTCTTCTCGCGTTACCTCGTCAGTTGATATCGCGCATCACGTGACTAGACTTGTCTCCGTGGCAAGCTACGCCATATTTTCTCAGTAAAAGAAACTTCCTTTTTATATTCCTTGTCCGTTGACTTTTGCTAATGCGACTTGGTGCTACAAACATCGCCTGATATTTCTTTTTTTTAAAGTTTCGATAACAATCAAGATGAACTGTTGAGCAAGACATCCCAGGGGCATCTTCACCTTTTAACAGACAAGGGCTGCATTTAAATTGAAAGACTACACATGCACTAGTTAACTCATCTCGCAGAAATATAACCGATCTCACAGCCTGTATATTGTAGTGCAGCCTTATACACTGCCAACGCATGATTCATAAGCCACGCTATGAGACGCAGAATCCCAATTAAAAAACCTCCTTTTCCTGTATTTGATGCGGAAAATTGCCTTTGGGTGTCAAATACATTAACAGTTTCTAGTGACAGTAACTATCGTAATTGAAGAACGAATGCGATAAGAGTTCTTTGCTAACAACTGAAGATTGGGTTTTAATTGGTTTGTTCAGGAACACTTACGCGCTACTTACTTTGGAACCTACAGTCATATCGTCAAATTAAAGCACTCACCTTGATGCCGAAAGGTTTAAACTTTCGCCAAGTCTCCCTTTACGGAAACATTAAACTATTCTCTTTTACAATCAAGAATAAAAATAAGGGTCACTGTGCAAATTTTTAAAATTGATGTTTAACAAAGACCTAAGAAACATCCTAAATAATTCCTTTGATTTATACATCATTAGACATTTGACCTAGTTTCGCTGATAAAATTTTGCGTATTTTCAAGAAGTATAGTAGCTGGGATTAAAAAGAAATAGTACTGGGGTAATCATGCAAATATTGAAATTTGGTGTTTTCAAACAAAGAGATGAAAAACATTCTAAATAATTATTTGATTCTAAATAATTACTTGATTTTACACAACATTAGACATTTGACCTAGTTTCGCTGATAAAATTTTGCGTATTTTCAGAAGTACAGTAACAGACACTAAAACGAAATGGCACAAACATAAAGCTGACAGTAACATTTTATTAGTATTCTTGTTCACTAAACTTGACACTCAGCCGTACATCAACAGTAAATGCCTTATTAATATTGCACGTTGACATGGAAAACCCATATCTCTGATTGACGTTCGTCTGGCACTTTGAATTAAAATCATGTCTGCATTTCTTCGTTTTGTTGTTTATTTTCGATTCTCAAGCGACTACTCAAGTTCCGCAGGGAACGTAGTAAAAAGTAACAATACCAAAAGATGTAAACTGAAAAGGTGAAAGAGGATACTCTTTCAGACTGAGTTCCTTGTCGACATATCATATTGAATAAGCACTTAGATCTCAGGAGTTAGGGAGATCATGGTCCAAATCGGGTTATCTATCCAGAATGATAATTGTGGAAAATGGATCAACTTTTGCTGCTTTTGCAAATACTTTGCCTCTATTAGAAGTGAAATATTGATTTCTTTGGATAAACGTGTGCATGAGTTACTTCCTGGTTATTTTCCCTCGGCTTTGGAGACAAGGGAAATCTCCTTACTCAAAATAATCTACCGGTACAGGCCATCCTGGTACCATCTTGTCGAACCAAATTCTGAATATATCAAATATGTAAATTAGAAGTCTAAAAATAAAGAAAATGATTTAAATTTTACCTGTTCTTTATATAGGGGAAATACCTTACCTTAGATAAATATTTTCTCTTGTGAACATCTACATCATTTATTGATAAACCAGTGTCAGTATAAGAGTATTTAGAAACTTGGCTGAATGTTTTGAATAGAGTCATGGTAAAATTGTTAAATTTGGAATTATTAGTTGCTGGGGACCGGACTTGACTTGTTTTTCTTTTACCTATTTTCTATTTCCCTCTCAAAATTAGAAATCTTTAATGTCTTTATATTTCTTATTTTCATATTCTGTTCACATTAATAACAATAATATTAATTAATAAGCTTATATCCCATACCATCACTGAATAATCCTTTGTACACATTTAGTATATGCATATGACATATTCTGGATTAGGATTCTCGCCCACGTGTTACATGCCATGGTCGTTCAGTCTGTGTTGTCAGGACTTCTAAATGGGTTTAAAACCTATGTGCAGTTTCTCCGTACATGGTTGACAAGTTAGCCAAGCGGTTAGACAAGCGGTGTGCAAGTTGCAGCACAGTGCTGGTGAAGGTTCAATTGAGAATGCAGCTGTGACATGGGCGAGCAAGATTGAAGCATCATGGGATGTGTCCCGGTGCTCATCGGGTGTGTCTATGGAGGATTGTTGTTTTCTAAAGAGTTCACAACATGAACAGTTTACATTTTATGAACAGTTATTTCTATTTCATACACAGAATAGGGTGGTACTTGTGATCAAAGTTACCCTGGGCTGTATTTGAAAAGAAGTTTTATCGTACCTTCTGCCTCATTAGCCACGACGTTCGCGCCAAAAGACAGGGTAGAAATGACGACGACGAGCACATTAACACAAAATACATCAATTCATCAATTTCTGTCAATGATACCGAGTACCCTCAAGGTGTCTGACAACAGAGGGAAGCGTCGAAACTTTCGTCTTCTGTTTGTAGACGTTTTGCCATCATAGTGATTGGAAAGAGTTGAAAGAGAGAAAAAGTAAACCACTTCTCTAGCAGACGCCGTGTAATTATGATAACATTGGGTTCGCCTATATGACAAGCTGAACATTTTGACACAATTTGGGCGTAGCACAAGAAGTCTTATTGGGCAGTGACAACAAAAGTCAGGCAAATTCTTCAAAAGTTACATGTAAATGGCGCGAAAATTATTAATCGTAATCGATGCGGATGAACAAAGCAACAAAGCTATTGCCTTCACTGAGATGGACTGCGCTGTCGCCCTTTCCCGACCAGTGCCGTTGACTTTGGGCAGTAGACTGTTGTATCGTCAGTCGAACACTCAACTCAACAGGCATATACGTGTACACACGGTCCCTGTGGAGAGACCGTAGTATAGATTCTCGACCACGACAGGCAAAGGAACGGAGGACGTATCAGTGTCATTTACCACACAATGAAATATATTCCCTATGTATGGCGGTTACCGTCTCCTTGGTGATTGTGACCCTTTGGGCAGTGAAATTACCAGAAAATATCTAATCCACGCTTATTTCGAGATTTGTTTGTAAGCCAAGCAAACAATAGAAATCACATGCACTTACTATAGATCAAACTCATTACAACAGCTGTTGACGAATCCGCCCTCCATCAAACAGGTAACTTAACTCAAATCCGCCTACGGTTTAGCTGCAGTAAAATTATGTTTGCTGCGTGCCACCGTCGGCCTGTTTGTTCAAAATGTCATGATCACAAAATGCAAGGAAAACTGGAATACTCAAACGATAATATGGCTGGCAATCCAGTGGTGTTGCACTTACCCAATACATGTTTTTTTTTTCAAAGCAATATTTCTTATCAATATGACATAAAATTCCCTTATGTTATATATTTTCTAAAAGCAGAGAATCTTAAGTTTAGTATGGTAGCAATAGTTTACTCGAAGGATGAAGTGGATGTATATTTGTTATTTTTTGGTCTGAAAAATGACATATGTCAAAGACTTGATTTATGAAATTTAATATTTTATTTGAAAATAGAGTATGTGTAGAAAACACAAACACAATTTTTTATCACCTATTTTCATTTCTAAATAATAGGGATTGAGAGAATGACATTCAAAAAAAAATCGTTTAATTCATGAGAAGCAAAATTATAATGACTCTTATTTAAAAATTGTCATTTTGTTGTATGGTATTTAAAAAACATGACGTCAAAATTACACAAAAGTTGATCCATCCAGAGCAAAGTTAATTTTTTTGAGATGTTGAAAATGGGAGAAAAAAGCAAGGAAATCGGAGGATTTGCATAAATTTGAAAAAGCTTGCACTTTTTTCATACCAAACTTACTACTATAGGTGAACCCAACAATTACTTCAATCTTGGGTGAAGAAATAATGCAAATTAAATCAATCTTTGCATATAAGTGATTTGAGCAAAATACGCTGCGTTATGTGCAATTCCCACCTGAGCTAAAATGAACCAAGTGCGCCATTTTGTTGGTGTACAAACACATCTGATGCTGCCACATAGGCCACTTTGATATCCTTCAAGACGGTAGCGTAATTTACAATTTCACCAAGCGTCTTTCATTTCATTTTAAGGTAATATGCGCCTCGAAAGTGAAAGACTTTAACTTTTGCCCAAACTTTGCTCAATGAAACTTTCGACCATTCTCTTACCAAAGCAAGAATAAAAATCAGGGGTTACCGTGCAAAATTGGTGCTAGAGAGACAAATTACCTAAAATTTTCCTACATTTGAAATTCAAACTGGCCGATTTCCCTGTGTTAACTCTATGGAGAAAAATAGAATTTCCGATTTTCAAAAAAATGAAGACGGTGAAATTTTTTCTTTCCTCAAGAGCTTTAAAATGAACCCCCACAAGTGATAGATAAGAAGAGAATTGATAAAATTTGAAAGCCCGAATTTCTGTCCCCGAGGCGCGTTCTACCTTAACTGCTTCACAGCTACGTTATTTGACAATGACTCCGAGTTCTCATGGCTTCTACAAACGTTATGATTATACAGACTCTCTCTCACTCCTCTGAGTCAGTATTTTCGCCCTGTCACGTATAAAGATCCAAAGTCTGAATAACGATTCCCGGGAGATGCGTTCAGTTTACCGCTCAGCTACAGCTGTGCACAAGAGGATATTATAAAACGATTGCGTTCACTGAAATAGCACATCCGGCGAGGATCTCACATGTCCACATTTCAAATAAGTGCCTGTAAAAAGTGGATTATTTACAAGTTACAGAATCTTGTGGCTTTCAGCAAAACTCCCAAAAGACGCCACTAAACAGTCCGTGCCTGAAAATCCTTTGGTTCAGAACATTTATGACCAGGTACTAAACACTGGTTATGTGACGATTTTACGGGAAGGAGTAGTTAATTTATGTATTTATCTCCTTGATATCGTGCGCGCAATGTCAAGTAAAAGACTAAACGGCGAATAAAAGAAAATGAAGAGCAAAGAACAGATAAGAATTTTAAAGCAAGAGATAGTGTCGTCACAGAGATATTTGCATATCAAACGAAGTGTGACCAGGATATAACAACGCTAAGTCATCAATTATTAGGAACATACTATTTTCTTATATGGAGGAATCAGCAGAAAAAGGTGGTAAATATTGTCTGTTTTGCCCCCGTGAGAAAATAGAATATGAAGTGGTTTGATGTTTGCTTGTCAACCAATGTAATACCAGAGCCAGAACATTCATAACATTAAGAATAATATAACAGTAAAATGCTAACAAAATGACCGTCAAGATGTTTTATCTATGTGGCATCGTTTGCTTTACATCTGAACGACATGATCCTAAAAGGCTTTGGTTGACGTTTCTCTAGCAGAGGAGGGCGGTATATCTGTCAGTGAATAAATGGATTTAGTCAAAGGCTAGCTTTATGGAACCGTGGTCCGAAGAGTTTTTAAATCTCAAATCGAGGCATCGGAGAATTCCATTCAAGGGACGGTAATTGGGCACGATGGGACTTACAGAATCAACGTGAAGGGTTTCTCGTAGCTTCATCGGATGACTTCAGAACAGGGGACTTACAAGGGTTTGTTAAAGAACCTGAAAAAGAATGATTGTGCTGCCTCTCGCGTATCTATTAAGGTCAAGAGGTCACCCAGACTTGAACATGTACATGTATTGTTGAGATATATTGCTCTAGGTATCTTGATATGAGCATTTCGAATAGTGATATCCTCCCAGAAGGAAGATACCCACGATAAAGTGTCTCAAAATCCACCTTTCTATAGACAGTAACCAATCGCCATTGCTAGTGTTTTGAAGTGAACGCACATTTTTATAATCTGCATAACTGTATTTCTCTTTCGAATTTAGATTCGTATCATTGTTATATTGTATTCAAATGATACGGTTCATGAGTAAAGTATTAACATCCATAAGTGCGTTCTGTAAATGTGAGCACAACTAAAAAATATTATATACTGTAATTTAAAAACTATTACGTGGCAAATGATGACCACAAACACTCAATATGTGGGATTTATCTGACGATAAAGTAATCGGATACACACACAAAGCTTATGAAGCAGAAAGTACGATAAAAACCCTTTCCGTCAAATACAGCCTAAAGCGCTTTAAATAAAATCATTTGTTTGCCGTCCACGTGCTAGTAGGTTTTCAGAGAAAATTAAGGAAGCAAACACAATGATGACACTATTACGAATAAGAATAGTATTTTTCCAAAATAAATCAAAAAATAATTCAGCTAATGTTAGTACACTTGTGTTTTTTTGTTTGTGTTTGTTTTTTCCTTGGCTGGCAAGTAGGTTTTTCAAAAATCAAACAAAGAATTTTCTTGAAATGGCCTAAGGTACTTTTGCTCACAAGTATACCGCCCTAGTCCTGGGTAGTAACGTAAAACAAAAATACATAAAATGTAAAGTGTATAGCAGCTGTTTTAAACATCGTGAACTGTCGTCCTGCCATGGAACTACCGTCCACTGTAGGCACATCTGATGAATTCTGGCCACATTTTTCTTATGATAGATATCAGTATCTGTTCTAGCTGTAGGCCGTGATTTTTTATAGGGAATGGATAAAGAGATACACCTAAGATAGTTTATGGGCCAAAATTCTTCAGTCTTAATCGCCCATATCACAGTCGCATTGGACTTTCCCAATGCTACAACGTTGCAGACCGTATATAACTTGTTAACTATAATTTGAGAAAACTAACGGCATTGAATAAACAGGCGTGACACGTGGGGGAGAATCCGGCCACGCTCTCAGTTTTCCGCTTATAAAAAATTCGTTATTTAGTGATAGTAAGAAATATTGAACCATTACTGTGAATAAGGGGTGGTTAAGTAATAGATCATGCACGCACTTATACAAATAATACCATTTTAACTTTCGAGTCACGTAGATGTGTTAAAAATATAACTGAATATTTCAACAATCATTATTGTGGGTAGATAACTCAAATTTGACCATGACCCCTAACTCCTAAGATCCAAGTGCTTATTCATATTGATGTGTCGACAAGTAACTTAGTCTTAAACAGTATCCTCTTTCACCTTTTCAGTTGACATCTTTTGGTATTGTTACTTTTTACTACGTCCCTGTGGAACTCGAGTAGTCGCTTGAGAATCAAACGATAAACAACAAAATGTAGAAATCCAGGCATGATTTGAATTTTAAGTGCCAAACAAAAGTCAATGAGTGTTTGGATTTTCTATCTCAACGTACCAATATTGAGAAGGGGTTAATGCTGTTAAACGGCAATGTGTCACGGTCAAGTTCAAGGTTTATTGAATTTCAAGATCTGAACTCTCATAAAGTTTTATAGCTTTTGCATTCGAGCCGTTTCCTTTTTAGTCGCATGACTTCAAAATAAACGCTTTTATAAATTACACAAAACGGTATCAACGAAACTAGGTCAAATATACAATGAGGTAGAATCAATTCATTAGTTTGTCGATATTGTGTACAGCGTGCACACACGCACTCTTACTGTTAAATCTCTCTATCTCTGTCTGTCTGTCTATCTGTCTGTCTGTCTGTCTGTGTCTGTGTCTGTGTCTGTGTCTGTAAGTCTGTCTTTCTGTCTGTCTCACACACACACACATTGATAAACAGTATGTCCTTCCCTTATTATTAGTTGTATTCGTAGTTAACTACAATAGATTCATGAGTAATCGACTCACATCGGGTCAAAATCTCGAAAAATCAGATTTGACGAAACGAACATATAAAAACGAATGACAAACATGGGTAGATTCTGTAAATATTGGAAGAACTAAAAACTAGGTACAGACTGTAGTTAAAAACTAACATCAAGATTGGCCCATGATAACGCTTCACGTTTTAGCTTTTTATCTGGCTATAAAATAATTGGTAGAATCATAAAGCTCTACGACCTGCACATATGACCCAAAGGCTGTAGTATTTTGCATTCTTGAGACATTCTCTATGTTTCGGCGTTTGAAATTTGAGTGTAAATCATGAACCAGCCGGGGCAGACTGAGTTCTTCAATTTAAGAGTAAACTAAGATGTCAATACTACTTCCATTGATGTACCTTTGCATACATGTACTGGGTCGCTGATCTACAGATGGAAGTTTTTAGAAACTAATGCAATACGTAACCTGATAAATAGTTATGGTTCTAAAAAGACAGGATGTGAAATACGTAAGTTCAGATTGATAGATTTAAAGCCGCACTTTTCAATCCCAGGTTCTCGCATTAGTGGAGTTCTCCTCCTAGTCTAACACTTGGCCAGTACGATGTTTGATTTCTATAACATTAATTACACAAACTGATCAGATCTTAACCTTTTGTCAGCTTTTGCTAATCTTGCAAACAGTTTATACAAGCGTTTGATTGATGGTCGGTTCAAATCGCCAATGGTCATTGATTCCCCACCACAAACGCTCGAATTTCCTAAAAATTGTCTTCCAGTCAAGTTAGACTTTGAATATAACCACAGAGTTCGATCGGCAGCAACTTCGCGCTGATCGCTTGGCAGTCAGTCTGCGTTTTTGCGGCCGGGGAAAACTAAAAAGTGGCATTTTCCGGAGCGTGTGCGAGCGTGTTGCCTGTTTGGTGTCCACTTACACAATGAACGCTGCCATAGCTTCACGTCCTTTTAAAGGGAGGCTCCGCCTTTAATTTAAGGCAGATGATATTCTCAAAGTCGGACTCTTCTTTTTTGAAAACTTCTACCCTTTAATGCATTTCTCAGCCAGCTGCCCCAAAATTTATATTGTAGGGTCGGACAGTTTGTATTTCAGAATAGCCCTCATGTTCGCACTGCCTCGTTGTTAGCGATTATTGTAGTGCCTATAGTAGTAACAGGAAGGTTCACGGGGGTGTTTATCAACATCAGCAATGCTTTGGCTTGTAGTGTAACAGAATAAAGGAAGTTAACAGAAACGTTACGGTGATTTGATTTTGAAGAAATTAACAAACACAAAGTGTATAAGAGGGCAGTACGAATTGTGTATGCTTGTCCTGACCTCTAGCTTTGCCCAATCTTTCCCTAGTATCGGTATCGTTTGGTTAAATAAATAGCTTTCGTAAATGGGTAACACATTCCCGCTACAATTTTTCAGTGTATGCGCCTTTATCAAATTCCGTATAGCACACTTTAAGAACAGTTAATTCTACAAACTATTCGAAGGCGATCCTCATGCCCACTACGCTTGCCTCTTATTAAAGTGTAGCGGGGTGAGGGCTATTGACAAATGACTAATTGCGGAAGGAATAACCATCTCATTATCGCCAGTGAAAATAGATATCGATGGCAACTGACTCCCTAAAAGTCACAGCATTTAATCGAATAATGGCAATCGCCATGACGGAGGTTTTGAAAGTTTGAGCGGAAAACTGTACTTCCGATGGTTTCACATTCAATTTGGCACTCGGATGTCTAGGATTCCGAGTAGCATAGGTGAAGTTGTAGAAGACACTTGACACAGTTTTCACTGTTTGCCCCATTTGTAAACTGCACAATGCCGTAACTCAGAATAATATAACAACGTCATGTAACACGCCCCGTTATCTCTCTCTCTCTCTCTCTCTCTCTCTCTCTCTCTCTCTCTCTCTCTCTCTCTCTCTCTCTCAGTTCCCGGCACCATGAAACAAAATAATGTTTTCCTTGGCTACTGTTTTCTATCCCCCGACGACAGCTGATCACCATTTTTCTGACAATAATTTTACAATCAATGACAACATTACGCGACACGACGTCGCTTGTCCAGTGGCACATCCGTTTGACGTTCGCTTACGTAAAAGTTTTTGACAAATTAGGGGGGAAACAATCTACTTGAAAGTTGCCGGTGTAGTTCTTAGTAAGGCAGTGTGTGTGTGCGGACAGCTCTTGATGCAGAACACACCCCATCTGTCACGTACTTGAGCATCAACACTGTTACAAAATGAGGGCGTATTGAAAGTCGCGCTAGAATTGTCAAGAGCATCTCTATTCTCCCCTGATCCATAAGACTATGACTCATGTGAAGAGGTAAGTCGAACTAAAAAGCCACCTGCAGATTATAAGACGTGTCGGACGTAATCCAACATCACGACTTTCTTTAAATTTTTAAAAGGACGTTACAGCCCGGCGAGAGACGGATGCTATTAGATGGGTCTGATTAAACAAAGGCCCGCCAAAAACGATAAAAGCCCGTCTCGGTTTAAAAAGTCACGGATGCGCAGAGTCACGAGGATAGGCCGTACTCTAGGGTAGGAGTAGTCAAAGATAGAAGTGATATAGATTGGCTCCATTAGGATCATGACAAGGAAGCTCTTTGATATCCAAACAAAGGAAGGAGATAAAATTTACAGGCACAGCGCGGGTCACGTGAACCTGTGATGTCATCTTTCTATTTATAGGGAGAGACAGGTAACGATGTTTTTAAAAGTTGATATTGGTACATCGAGTGTGCAGCAGCGCTATAGGTGACTTTGTCGCGCAGCAGTTGACTGTACAGGGCCTTCACACATTTTACTGAACTGTTCAGTCTTATCAAAATCCGCGCTGCTATGATTTTTTTGTTTCAAAATCCGCACTGCCATAAGGACTTGTTTACAAAATACGCTTCTACGATGGATGTATATATATCATCGAGAACAAAAATTGCGGCTACGATCGTCGAGCTGCAATCACGGCAGATTCCATTTTGGGACACACAGTATGGCTTCTTCTGGTGAAAGAGAACATCTTGATAATTTTTTCTGATAAGGCATCACGATCATAAGAAAAATTTATCTTTTTTTCGCATTCCAGTTGTGTTTATTTATTGCCTCTGGGGCACATTGGCCATAGTGCCATAGTGACGTAGCAAAGGAGTTACCTGAAATATTCACTGTGTAGTGGGCGTGGCCAA
This sequence comes from Ptychodera flava, assembly GCA_001465055.1. NCBI lineage: Eukaryota > Metazoa > Hemichordata > Enteropneusta > Ptychoderidae > Ptychodera > Ptychodera flava. The sequence continues at coordinate 45,112 of LD345204.1, read as the reverse complement.
CAAGCAAACAAACAAAGACTGAGATAGATAGAAAAAATGATTGTTTGAAGGGGGCTTGGTGATATTATTCGCAACTCTTGAATACATTCCCGCACATTTGCCAATACGTATCTATAGATATATTTGACAGACAAAATTGTGGTCCGTACCCAAAACTAACCGGGTGTCAAGAAACCTTATAGACTAAGAGGACCTTTCCCGACTTACTTTGACTTACTTACCTACTCGGACATAGGTCGTTCTGTTGGAGCGTAACACTGGAGTTCGGTGACTGTTGTCACAAATAACAAATACAAATTCGAAGTTCACTTTCAAAGCCAAGTCTGGTGCCTAGTTAAACAAAAGCGATAACAGTATTTTTTATCAGGACAGCGATAATTGTCAAACCGCATAGACCTTTCAACGAGAGAGATGTGAAATTAACCGAACTTCCCCTTTGTCTCACTAAGGTAACAATTATAGTATTAAAAGAATGTGATATCGAGTCAATCTTCAGTTATAACGCGCCTCGGGGACAGCTAGTCGGACTCTCAAATTTCTACAATTCTTTTCTGATCTACCACTTGTGAGGGCTCATTTTAAAGCTCTTGGAGAAAGTAAAACTTATACCGTCTTAGTTTTTCGAAAATCCAAAATTTAACTTTTCCTCCATAGAGTTAACACAGGAATGGCGGCCATTTTGAGTTTCAAAAATCACTAAATGTTGGGCAATTCGTTTCGCTAGTTCCAAACTTTGCACAGTGACCCCCAAATTTTGTTAGTGCTTTAGTTAGAGAATGGTTGAAAGATTCATTCAGGAAGGTTTGAGGAAAAGTTTAAGTCTTTCACTTTCGAGACGCATACTACATTAAATTGTTCCGAAAAGTAAACTGTGGCAGTATTTGTAGACCCTAAACTTTAGCTGAACAGCATGTAAGCGGCTGTATAATAAACTGTCATAAGAACGTTATCAGTTAAACAAAAGTCTCTTCCGAGATGATTTACTTTCAATTTATCACTTAATTTACATAGTCTTGTTTATAAAGGTTGTTAAAGGGATACAAGCTAATTCCACATGTCTGAGGTACGCGTGATCTAATCGAGGGAAAAGGCAGATTAAAGATGACAGATAGTCACACTGTCTGAGGGTGTATTTTCGTCCCCCTGAGGGCGTCGTTTCGTCCCCCCCTCCTGCAGACACCGACCCACAATCCCGACAGAAATCGCATCGTCAACCAGCGCCCTATACTGTTCAGACCCATAGGCAACTGAAACGGAAATCCGACTCGTTTCAGGAGACGGGCCACGGGAGAATGACGTCACTCCTTGTTAGATGACGTCACAGTGTCCCTGAAACGATGACGATCGATTGCTTTCTTATGTTCAAACATCACGGTCACGCACTGGCCTCTTTTTTAACGAGCGTGATCTTGGTGTATTAGCTATATGCGCAACATGTGACATACACAATTTCTGCGACAAAGTCCATTCTTACATTTCCATCGCGACAATTTGAATGCTCGATTGAAAATGTCTTCCCTCAGGAGATGTATTTATATTCATACAGCGAGGTTAACTGAAGCGTAACGCAGTTAACAATTTTAGGCCGGGCCCATGGGACGTCATCGCTGCAGTGTAGAAATTGATTTTTGATAACTATCTGGGTTCTTGTCTAGATATAAATCTGCTGGCGAGATTATGTGTCCGAGGCAATCAATTAATTAATGTATGGTTATTATGTTTGCAGTTTCTTCAATGATATTCTAATCTCTTTCTGTGTTCTATATCACTATTAGGGCTGTAAAGCGACACCGAGGCCGAGAAATTAACTGCCGACATCCGAAGTCGATTTGACATAATATCCAAAACCAAAATGTCATAAACTTTTACTACTATTATTTTTTAATGGTCAGGCAACATTATTTCTTGCAGACCGCATCGGTTGTTTATCCGGACAGACTCGCTTACCATCCGGGCACGTAACTCAATCTCTCGATGAAAATAGAAAACTTACGATAATACGAAAATGATATGACAGTGAGAAAATATGTATATCTTTTAACTGTCGTCTGCGTGACTAGAATCGTCTGATAGCATTCCCGCGAACAATATAGTTCTTTCCGCAGTGCGACGCTTTGACACACATCTTTTTTCTGTGGCGGTAAACATGTTCGTCTCGACAGAGAGACAAAACAAATATGCCGAGCTTACGAACGCTTATGCGCTCTAAGCTCCGCTATAGAAACGCGGGGTAAAATGTATTCATGGCGTGAAATCGATTGTTAAGTACTTCAATTTTTAAGCTTGAATATTTGATAGTCATCTTCATAACTCTTGCCGCACGTCACACGTCACGAACACAAGATGCGTCTGTAGTCGTCTGGGTTTAGTTGCCAAGAGGCTGTGAGAGTGAACGCAACTGTAATATGGTAGTAGGCGCCTCGGGAACAGATATTGGGACTCTCAAACTTTTACAATTTTCTTTTGGACTACCACTTGCACTTGTGGGGACTCATTTTGCAGCTTATGGAGTGAATGAAATTCTCACTGGCTTAGTTTTGTGAAAATCGGCAATTTCATTTTTTTCATAGAGATAACGCAGGGCTGGCGGCCATTTTGAATTTCAAACATCAGCAAATGTTGGCAATTTGTTTCTCTACTACAAAAATTTGCGATGTGACCCCCCGCCCCACGATTTTCATTTCTGATTTTGAAAGAGAATGGTTGAAAGTTTGCTTGAGGAAGGTTTGAGCAAAAGTTGAAGAATTTCATTTTTGTGGCGCCAACTACGTTAAGGGTGGCAGACTACGTACGTATAGTCTTTCTGGAGCTGCCACTTTTACACAAATCATCGAATACACATAAAAAAGTCATTATCATTTCCTAGCGACGAGTACAGAATATTCCATATCAGCCTCTAAATTTAGAGCGCAAAAACATGGACAACAATTGTCCGATAGTTTTTTCCCTAATGTATTTGATCAGACAAATTATGTTTGTTCTGTATATGTTCGTCTCCAATGATTATAGCAACGGTAAATCTGCCTTCTTTTTAAACATGCACGCATATATGGTCAGCAATGCATGCCAATTGTAACACCTACACACGAAAACTTTGCCTTTCGTGACTTCGTGCTACAAGGCCTACTTCGCTACCAGCATCTTGTATCTAATAAATTAATAGGCGGGAAGATGTATAAGATTAACTCCGACGACCATCACTTATAAAAAACAAGCATGTCCGATTGCCAATTTCGCTGAGTACTGTGTTTATTTGTTATTGCGATCCTTACTTTAGGGTTTTTGTACAAAGCCCCTCGCACAATGACGTTTGAACTGCGACTAATAAAGTCATTTCATACATACACAAGCTATCAAACTTTACCTGTGTGATCTAGTATTTGTGTACAGAAATGATAAGGTGCGCAAGGCTACCTGGCTGTTGCTTACACTGTAGGCAGCAACAAATAAATTTCCAAAGATTTAGTGCTCCATAGGGCCAGTTTATGGACAGCGCACTTTATAGATATCGATTTATATGCCACTCACTTTTTGCTATCGGTGTAACGGGTGACGCACGGCGTTTCTACGATGATGCGATAGCCCAGGAGATGTTTTGAGATATGAAACTGTACGCTGAATGAAAATTACATGTATATGGCAGAGATGGACGCAGACGGAGCTATTTTGAACAAAAGATTAGCGATCAATGAAACCATAGCAAAGCAAATTATCTATGAGTGAGTTGGATTAATGCTCTATTCTTGGCAACCTGTTCCGACGAACTCCAAACAGATTACTGATGTCTTTTTATATTTGATATGCCATAAGCGATCACAAAATTTGTTCCACCGAATTTTGGACACCAGACTCCCAACTTACATTCGCCTGAAAATCGCTCATGATTCACCGATTACGCTATTACGAATCTATCATCGTCGGACGATTTTGCTGGCCCAGAGGCAGCACCGAGGTGTTGTGCCCAGTGCCTCACCGACACTGTACTATAGAGGGCCGCATTCATACAGGATACGTCTCGAGATAGATATTCGAATTCTCAGAATCGTGCAATTTTTTACTTCTGTTTGTGTGATTCCTCTTTGAAACTAGTAGAGAAAATTAAGATTTCACCGTCTTGTCCTGTCAAAAATGTAACCTTTTCTCATAGAGTTAGGAAGAATAATAAAGATGTGCATGTTTTCAATTTATCGTAAATCAATACAGTTACTCCCATTTTTTTAGATAAACGAATTGCGTCGAATTAACCGACATTTGAAATTCAAAATGGCCGCCATCCCCCTGATTTAGCGTTAAGAAGTTCAGAATGAACCCTACACGCTGTAGATCAAAATAGTATTGTACAAATTCTAGTGTCGAAATATCTGTCCCCCAGGAAATTTTACCTCAAAGACTAATAAGCAAGATCATGCTATGAGTGTAAAGCTTCAAGCGTAGTAAAAGGATTAACATGTTTTCAATATATCATGAGCTAGACACGTTCCTTGTTCTTACCTTTTTTTGTATGAAAACGCTGTAGTGCATTTCGACAAATGCCGTTCGAAACGGCAGAAATTGCGATGACTTGTATATTATGATCAAAGTTGAAAAAAGGTACGGGGTTGTGTACGCTATTCGCATTTTCTAGATATTTTATTTAAAATCTGATGTATTTATATTTTAACGAAGGCTGAATATCGCGATGGGCTTTATTGTTTTGTACCACCGGCACTCGGGGAAGAGTCTGTATTACAAAGGTGCGATCAAAAATCCCTAATTCAGCTAAGTTGCCTCAGCTTTGAAGAGAAAGTCACTGAAATGCCTTTAATTACTTCACACTATTAGGCTTGTCTAGGCTGGAGGGATAACAACATTCGCTTACGGGATGCCTGAAGTTCTCATAAAAATTTGGGTCAATCTTTTTAAGATGTCGTATCATCGCTGTTGATACAGAATGGCTATGTACTTACAAGAAATCGATAGCTTACCAAACAGTTGGCTGTGAACAGACCCCCGCACGAGTTCAGAAATGCATCGAAAAATTGTCCGCGGACAAATCCGTTGATCCCGTGAGCTTACGCCAAAGGAGACCAATTAAAGCAAACACCTCCGCTATGGATTACAGTAGACCATCATAACAAGCGCAGGGATTGTTTGTGACGGGAAATTACGAGGGAAATTCGAGTTTTTATCCCCCTTTCCGCAAATACCACTGAAAATGTCAACAGCATTACCAGACGATATCCACACCGTGTGAAGAACATGTAATCGGTGCAGATTCGTCTCCTCCCCCGTCTAAATTACCTCGTGGTTTGAGACACAAGGCGCATAGCAAGTTGAAATCGGCAGGTTCGTGTTCTTTTATCCACCCTGCTGAAATCTCCGTCTAGATAGCTTTTAATGACATATATCAAAACTGTCATTTCCCCAGTCTAAAGTTTACACCTACTCAAAGAGATAGCTGATGTGAAATTTCTATATGTCAGATGCTAAACTATTTACATGACTTATTTTTTCTCCTTCTATCATTAATAAAGTTAGAAAACATCGCTTCTAAATAGCACGATTTCCTATTGTCACTTGTTCTTCTTCTCTGTTTTTGATATCGCTTTGAATGATATTACTCCTCTGGGATTGAGATTTTGACAAAGTCTTCGGATGAACTGCAGTCCCGGGAGACTATCGTGCTCATATCACGCCATTTGAACAAGTTTTCTCACTTATCAGTGATCAACATGCCAAAGTGGCTGCGCCTCAAGACACGTACCCTGTGTCAAGCCTTGTTTTAAGTACACTGTCATGTTAAACTCGCTGCAGCGTGTGACCGACAACTGCAAAGGGACTGTGAAATGATTGTCCGCTTCACGCCCGCAGAAGAGATGTTGTCTTTCTGCACACCGATAGAGCAATCAAAACCGGTGACAGAAATTGATGACAAGCTTGAACTCTGACCTTGAATACTGGAAGGACGAAACAGGTGATTGCGTGGAAAGAATATTTTGACGCCTTTCCAAGCCTGCTATCCGCCACCATTTGTCCGTAAACACTTTTAGTGAACACGTTTTACGTAAACATTGCTTTTCATTCACATATATGTCTGTCTGTCTGTCTGTCTGTCTGTCTGTCTGCTGTCTGTCTGTCTGTCTGTCTGTCTGTCTGCATGCATGTATGTATGTATGTATGTATGTATGTATGTATGTATGTATGTATGTATGTATGTCTGTCTGTCTGTCTGTATGCATGCATGCATGCATGCATGCATATATGTATGTGAAAGTTAATCGAGACTTCCTTGAAGTCTTTCGATTGCCGTTTTGATTGCGCCGACATTTACCAATTGAGCGTTTCAACCTAAGTCGTCCATCTTTAAAATTCTGTCCCAAGATAAACATATCACATCATAGCTCTTTTGATGATCCTGACAGTTGCACGCTTGCATCTAGAATATCAGACCTGCCATAAAACCTGCTTCTTTCATCTTAAGATCTGCACGGAGGTACACTGTAAGTTGCAAAAGGGACAATTGCTGTAACTTTTGCAAATGTTCTCGTTCTATTTAGCAGACACAATTTCTCATTCTTTTCCCTAGCTCAATAACGTTGAAATTAAATACGATGTTTTACTCTTGTTCTCACAATGCATCGTGGGTGATATACAGTGTTATCTTCGACAAGTAATTTCTAGTCCGGACTTAGATTCAAATGTCAACTTTGACATCACACATCACGCACGAACAAACCGTGTCGACAAGCTAAACACTTGACACTTCGAAATGACTTTGCAGGTACAACGAGACACCTGTATTTGACAAACAGAACAAAAACACTGGAGATGACACAGAAGTTGCAACTAATGGAGCTTTTGACTTTGTGATGACAAGTCAATGGCGATGAAGGCAATAAACTTGGTTGAGTTTGACAGCATGAAGTAAGGACCCATACTTGAAGCGAGAGGTTGTAAATGACTGTGAAAGCCAGTCGTATCGGCAACCCATTCGGGGCCGGTTACATACCTGCTGAGATCTCAAACGTGGCGCTCTATTTTGTTTTTCTTATCTAAACGTTGCGTGACGATTCCAAATTAACCTGATTTTTCCCTCACCTCTGTAAATGCCAGTGGGACAAAGTAAGTGGGAAAAAAACAGGCAAACACCCGTAACAATTTACCGTGTGTCATAGTTTTAAGGACAGTGCTATGTAGGGGCGGATAATTCGACCCCGTGGGATGTGGCAGAAATATCACTCATCTGCAATACGGCGATTATCCCTCAAAGCTTCCCAGTGGCGGATCCTACAATTTTCTGTATCATCCATCGCCTGAAAACAGGATGGCATGCTTTTGTATTGTTCCGCAGTGTCAAAAGTAGTTGTGTCGTCGATGGCTAGCCGCCGTCCATATAGAATATCTTTCTGAGGTTTTATCAACGGATTCATCTAACGCTATGACGCTGGTTATATCCGCATTAAAGCATTATGCGCACGCGAGTGAAGAGCAAGCGAGACTGTGCCGGTATCACCAGCAGATTCAGGTTCGTTGATTCTGCACTGGGAAATAAACCAACCAACCGATGAAATAATATTGGGAGAGGTTACGGGAAAACAAGTTTGCAGTGTGGCAAGTCACAAGTCGTGACGCAACCTTACCTGTCGTACAGTTGTTTACACAATAATTGCAAGTATTCGATAACTCTTCGAAGATAATTCTGCTCAGATGCCACTCGCTATCGCTTAATATTGAAGTTTTTAAATTGTGTTCCTTATTATGAATGCCATGAACTGTATTCCTTTTTTATGCAAGTGCACTAATTACACTGTTTTGCTGGATCATTTGCATATTTTAAAATGGAAGAATAAAATCTCCTTCTCTAATAACGCAAAGTTTAAATTTTATGTTAAATCCACCAACAAGGTGCGAGCTATGCTGTAATCTCAAAGAATCTTCGAGAGGAACATATCAAGATAGTCGGATGTTTTAGTCATGCATTTTCATGTCCTATGTCTTCGTTCTGTTTTATTCGTCTTTGTCTTTGTATTTTGTTATTTTATTTTATGAAAGATAAAAAAGAACAAAAATAATTTCCATATTGCTGGTAGCGGTATACTACTACTGGGAATATTAGGTGGTGCCGATGGTAGCGCAACGATACCCTGCCAGCCCGCTTCTAAGAGTCATTTCAAAATTGAAAGAGTTACACCGACCACATGTCCGTTGATATCTAGTGCCCGCACTGTCAGTTTCGAAGAGCACTTAAAGGGCTTACCCCACCCTGAAGTCAGGCATCGCGGTGTCTACATATTCCCAAAGTGTGAACTTGACGGTCCACAAAATAGATTTAGACCTACACCACGTATAAGCTTAATGTTGGAGCAACGCAACATTCGAGGGTACAATGTTCACACTTTCATTGAGGGCGCTTTTATACTGTAAAGCAGCCACAGTACGCTAGAGGTAACAAGTCGAAAATACAATACGAAAGGATGATGAACGCTTCATTATTTGCTCGTTCACTTCACATGCAGCTAATACCCGACTACTAAGGAAACGTGCTTAAAAACCAGCAAGCAGAGCGCAGAATACGCCTGAAATTACTCGTATAGCTTTGTTAACATTCAGCGTAAAAAAATAAGAGTATTTCTCGTTTTTTTCTGCTTATCTAACAACAACAAAAAAACTGGAAATTTTGATATAGGCCATGAACTTTAATGTTATACCAGTCGTGCTTCTACGGATTTAACACAGTAACCTTGAATTAGGTCAAGGTTAACTGTTGATGTGCTCGTAGTATCAAGTTTGTCGACATGTATCGTGTTTTACATGCTAGAAAGGCCAGTCTCGCAAGTAGAAATATTAGAATCTGTATTTATTGTTACTAGCGGTAAAATACAGACCATCTTTGAACGATCGCATTTCGAGACACTGTAACGGTTCCCAGATACAGCAGTCAGCCTCGTAGTCTGTAGGATAGCAGGTTATGGGAACTAATTAACGTAATTGGTTCAACATTATGGACACAACCCCCCGACCTAATTGTACAGTGTCAATTACAGGGAAGAGAGGTTCCTCCATTGAACTTTTCTCTTGTGAGCAAATTTATTACATATATTAACCTACACACGCATTTATACACACCTATGCACATACATTCGTACTACATACACACATACATACACACATACATACATACATCATACATACATACATACATACATACATACATACATACATGCAGACAAACAGACATACATCCTTTTATATATGTTTGTATATCAGTCGGTCCCCGTCTCTGTCTGTCTATGTATGCAAAAAGGCGGTCAACTGAAATTCGAACAGCAAACCTTGATGTCTGAGTCCAGTGTTTGACAGCATGACGCTTACCGTTTGTGTTTTTGTTTCCGGCTTTTAAAGTGACAGGAAATCAAATTTGAAAGAGCGTGTAGAATTATCGTCTCCCGTGAATTCAATACATTCAGCACCTAGTTAATTTCCGTCTCTGTGACAGAAAAATGAGGCAACACAATGCAATATTAAGTTTATAGCCTGAACAAACCCGTCTGCCGGCGTGCTTGGGGTATTGTAATGACTTTCTCGGCTTGGTTCCAACCGCTAAAGGGGTTAGAATGAGCAAGAGGTGGGCTCGGCATGCTGTCACCCGTCAGCTTTTCGATGCATGGTTTCAAATATCTTGATAGGCCAAGTTGATCCGCAAATCATTTCCCTCGTTATGGGTGTTAAGTAATTGTAGTTGACGTGTGTCGTTTTCTTATTGCCCCCAATATGAGATGTCGGTATATCTAGGCCATGCTTCACGTTTACGAGATACGCACCGAAATCTACAGTAAATACTCTGTGTGAAACGTAGCAGCGAAGGTTTATCGGTAGGCCTGACATGTATTTGTTCTGGGTGACATGAAAAGTGCAGTAACTTTCAATTAATATAGGAAAAAGCTTTAAGGTAGAACGCGCCTCGGGTACGGCTACGCAGACTTTTATCATTCTTTTCTGATCTTGTGGTGGCTCATTTTAAAGCCCTTAGTGCAAGAAAAAATTTGACCGTCTTAGTTTTACGAGAATCGAAAATGTTATTTTTCTCCATAGAGTCACCACAGGGATGGCGGCCATTTTAAATTTCAAATATCAGTTAATCTTGGGTTATTTGCTTCTCTAGTATCAGAATTTGCACTGTGACCCCCGATTTTTATTCTTGATTTTGCCATTGAACCACTCTTTTTTGGGAGTGGAGATTTAGCCGACTGGTTCTGTCTGTGGCCTTTCAGCTAGGCGACTGATGCCGTATGTTGTGGGTTCGAATCCGATTGAAAACTATCCGAATTTGAAAGACAATGGTTGAAAGATTCCTTGAGAAAATTTTGAGCAAAAGTTTAGGTCTTTCACTTTCGAGGCGCATACTACCTTAAACATAGACAAACACGAAAGGGACAGAAGCATGTTGCATTGAAATTACACCATTTAACGAATATTTGATCAAATCCGCCCCCTCCCCTATATTGATATCAAATATGAAGATTGGGATAAATTATTATTGACACGTGTCTTCAACCACGAATCGTTATCAGCTTACAAACCGATGCTTTATGGAACGGAACAATATTTTGCATCGTTCCATTTCATCTCAAATGCGTTTATTCATAACTCTTTCAATCATCCGTGCATTAGCGTAGGCAGGTTTATGGCACTCTTGGTGTCGTGTCTTGAGACGATAACGTACGGGAGCTATAAAAGAGCTTTTTATTGTTGTTCAGAGGACCGTCAGTTCTGTCAGCCGTTAATCGGAAAGAATCATTGACAACCCATTTCATCATTTTGTAGTGAGGAACCGACGTTGGGCCTTTTACGTTGTTGAGTGATTTAAACTTTTCTGTCTCGTACTTGCACCATCCACATGTTACCACTCACGTCTTTCAGTGATGGGACCCCATTAAAGTCGCCTGCTATCCATTCTAAGAGCGTACCTACCGCCGTTACAACGCGGTGCACATTCGCGGTATGGTCACTGACCATCATAATTGACATAGATGGTCTCGTTCATAAATCACCGTCACTATATAATTAATCTACGCCCCTCAGTAAATGACTTTCGTTGATAAACTTGGCCTCGTCTCACGTCCGCAATGCCTACCAAACAGAGACAATCTCGCCACTGGTTCATGAAGTCCCCGCCATTACATCACGATATTTCGTCCGCGTAATATTGACGTCCGTGTAATCGACGTTGCACGGAGAGTTCACGTCTCTACGAAAAAAAGGTTTCGTGAACGTGACTGACATGCGCTGATGCACTGTTCATGCGATATACCGGACCCAAGACACCGTCCAGGGAGACATTGACATGTACCAAGTTCAACAGGCCATCACTTTATAGACATAGAATATTCTATACACACTCCCATCTTAAATCAACATTTATAATTCAACGTTGTACACATGGTGTTCTTTAAAGAATCGTTGTGCGCTGTTTTTCCATTTTATCCTTTTTGAAGAATAATCTGAAAAACTCATTAAAAGTAAAATTAATTAAAAGAAAAGGATTACGTCATTCTACTTTTCGCGATGTTTTGAAAACTTTATGTGAGGAATAAACCGACATATATCAATCTCAAAATCGACATTATAAGTCACTGTTGTACACATGAAGTTTTTAAAGAACCCTTGCACCGTTTCGTCCCCTTTATTCTTTTTGAAGAATATGCTCCGAAAACCCCAATTGAAAGTTAAATCAATTAAAAGTAAACAATTATGACATTTTTCTTATTTCGTGATGTTTTTAAAAAAAATTGTCGCTAATGCGTCCAACTGGAAATTTTGAGCGTAGAGGGAACATTATATTTTAGACTAAAATATGAAATCACGGTAATTCTAAAATGAAAAGCGGGAAAGCAGCGTCGGTTCACGCACGTACTTCGTCCCCCGCACTGCGTGACCGTGGGCCGAAGAAGTGAACTACGTGCGTAGTGCGTAGTACCAACAAAACGTCATGAGCGCAGATGTTCCAGGCGACAGTTGACCCTGGGTGAAAAAGCAGATACGCGTGACATCAATCAACACCACGTTGTTTTGCTCCTACGTAAGGTCATTTCGTTTACCAATACCCCACTTTGTCCTCTGAAAAGTCAACTTCCATCTTAGAGAAATAGGTGATAGGTATAGATAGATATATGGATAGATAGATAGCTAGATAGACAGATATATAGATACACACATTCGTACATATTGCATGCACACCGATAATCAAACATGCAGACGTCTTTTCAATTACATGGTATGTGCAAATAAGTTGGGCAAATTAGACATTAAATTCACCGGTCTTGTGCAGAAAAACGTGACAATCCCCATGTTTGCTTGTTCTTAGTAACTGTCGGCAGTAATTAGGTCCCTTGATACACAAATTCGTTTAAAGAAATCTTTTGATATCCCCTCTTATCTTCGCCTTGTTTGTATTTTTACAAATGTTGTTTTTTACATCATTAGTGAAATGAAAACAGGAAGGACAGTTTTAATACTAGAGTGTTATAGTGTATATCGTCAATTTGTCAATACGTAACGGAAAGTCAAACCTCAAATTTTTTTCAAAGCGAAAGACAAAACCAGCGAGCAGTAACAAATATATATATAATCGATATTTAGAGAAGTGTGTTGTCGCTTGACAGTAACCTTACAAGTTCGACCTATCATGTTGAGATAAACCAACTTGAAAAAATTTCCTGAATATATCGTGAGAACGCAAACCGATGAAACGCATCGTGATGAAAGGGCTCTCCAGCAATAGCCTGACCCGACCTAATGCAGTTCATTACGCATGCACGCAGATCTGCCAAAACTCAACCATATTTATTTAAATGGCATTTCTCAACGGTTCTTAGGTGTCCGCTAACACTTCTTATCTCGAAAGCATAAATAGGATTACAATTTTGAAACTGATCATGAAGGATGAATTATGTACTGCAACGCAAACTTTGAATCATCAAGTTCGATATCACAGTTAGATATACCAAAGCCCCACTGTTGGACCTCTTGCACTGTACGTTGAACTTTTCCGATGAATTACGGAACCAGAAGAAAACGACACCTTGCACCGAAGAAGTTGAAAGTTAGAACTAAGTGGTCGATCGGAGTGCCTATACCAGGAAATTAAGTTATGACTTAAAGGAGGGAAATTTTCAATGGCTTTCAACTGTCTAGTTTGCCTATATGCCGTAATGGCGGATTACACAGGCTAAAGTAGTTTAAAACTGAGCTTTATTTGTGTCACCTGAAGCACGACTTTGATGCAAAAGAGAGAACCGAGAAAAAGCCCAATTCAAAGTATTTTCCGCCAGATGACAGGTTTTCTCACGACACAAAGCTTAAACATTCAGTGTGCATTAAACAAAGATGGTTTTATACGATTCTCCATATATTATTTGTAATCAGTAACATTTCAACTCAAGAATTTTATAATAGATGAAGAATCTCTTGGTAACTAAGTTATGAGACAGTAGGAAGGGACACCAAAGGGTCGTCGACCAATATAAACGGCGCTTACCTGTACTTGGCGAACGGCGGGGAGAATGGGAGGACGCTTGCATTGGTAATTGGCGGAGAACGTCCTAAAATTTATGTTAGAGAAAAGGTTTACAGCATATGACACTGTTTACATATCCCGTCCGACTTTTTTGTTCACGCCTACATATTTAAATTGTATTAAGCACAATGACTACATGTAGGTTCTCAAACGTACTCAATTGTACAGTTAGCTATCATTCCGTCAGACTATTTCTGTAAAACTTTTTTTCTGTCCAACTGAAAACATCTTTTAAATGCTTAGTAACAACTGGTGTTACTGTATTGTTGTGAGAAGTAAGGGTGTCTTTTGCGGAAACGCCCCCGAATTGGAGGAAGTCGTCATCCTATGTGACGTACATCTCAACAAACATTGCAAAATGGACAATCAAATGTATGTAAGCTTCACCGTCCACGTTTCGAGAGAGCAAGCAATTTAGGCTCTCCGAGGGCGGAGGTTTTGTTGACCCGTGTGTTGTGTAAGTCAAAGTGCTTTAACGTACACAACATGAAAATCTTAACTTGTAACAAGTCTTTGAAGTAGATGTCTTGATAAGAAGTACACCTACCAATTATAGGTAATTGCAGAATTTACAAGTTTGTCAATGGCAGTTGTCTTTGCCAACTCAGTAAGCACGAGTCAACAAAGCCATCCTGATGGAAAGGTTGCAATCAGAGTCAATTTCAGAAAAATAAATTTCGAAAGATAATCAATGAATCTTGCATGTTACAAAGACATGTGTCTGAATGTCGATTTCAATGATTTTGACGATGGAGGTTTATCTCTCTCAAATAGTACAAAGGAGTACAAAGGAATACAAATCTGCGCGTAGGGAAGCACAATTACTCCCCTTGGAATTTCTATGTTCTGTTGATAAATATTTGCCCCGGAATTTTACAAATATGTTGTTAATGGGGACTTCAGGCACACTGACAATGTCCTTTCTGTGAAGAATATCTTATAACACCTTTGCACATCAAGTTTCATTCGTTACAAAATCGGTAGAATCACAGCCTAAAACTACTTTTGTGGAGGAAGTTTGATGGGCGATATCTGTCGCATATTATTTCAAGTTTCATATGGTATTGTGGTATATAAGCCAGAAAAATCATGTTTTAATGGGTATTACATTAGAAAATGATCTCGATCCCGCTTTATAAACAAAGCCTGTGATGTATTAAACTGTATCTGAATTTTCCCCTGAACGATGACAGAAACATTGCTGGTGGTCGAATGGCGAAAAGCTCTGAACTCCATCATTGAATTAATTTTAAAAATATGACCTCTTGACCTGGAGGCTTCCTGATGAAGTACCATTTGTGTAGTGTGGTAATACAGAACGCTTTGCTTCTGTCGTTGAGTTTACGTTTAAGCTTTTATTACAATACTGACGCTTCGACCACACACTGGTCTCTTCTTCAGAGAGTTCGCCATCACAACAGAGGGACCAGATTTCTAGAGCTTTCCAGAAGTTACCCGAAGAAGACTTCCGTTGTGTGATGGAAACGTTGATATTGCAATAAAGGCTTAACAGTAACCTTCTCGGCTTGTCATCCAATCAAACTCACATTACACTTTCTACAGTCCTCGTCTGTAAACTGATGCATCCATCTTGCAGTTGGCCAGATTGCGATACTATCTGCAACAAACGTTTTGTCGCTGTTGCTAAACTGAAACACGATTGGAACTAATTCGGGATAATTGGATGGTGAATTAATGTCTGTTTAATTTAAATGTAAGCGCATCTGCTTTTCCTTTGACATTACACACTTGTTTTTATAAGTAATTTGTAATATTGCAACATTCATCTAAAGGGCATCTAACACTGTTGAGAAATTTGAAAAATATGAAAATCCAATTATCCCAAATAAGTTCAAATCGTTTTCTGAAAAAAACAGTCATAGTAGATATCAGAGGATTGCAAAAATGGAAAAAGAAATTGAAGTATATGGAACATCAACGATTTGCCCGGACATTGACTCCCTGGATCGTCGAGGGGTTAGCAAAGAGAAAATGTGAACAATAGTTTATTTCTGAAAAAAGCGGGTCACATCTGTTCCAGGCAGCTCTTTAACATTGATCAAAACGTGAGATGAAATGGTAATATTGTCGATTCTTTTGGGCTGAAGTACCGTATCCTAATAGATATGAATTTAATCCACAACACCTGTGTTCGATAACTGTTGCCGATGCATGTAGAGACACACGACGCAGATGTTACGGTTGCCCAGTTAATTTCACCTAAACACTTTAAAATACAAACCAATGACATGGTATTGTTACAAGTAGCGCGCTAATACAGAGCAGACCTTTGAACATGTCTACATGGTATAGCGATTAGTCGTATCGCCCTCGAAGGGTTGTAAGAAATCAAAGGCCATGCACAAAATGACAAACATTAAAAGTGCGCCTTCTCACGCTATTATCGGATGGTTAATGAGGACCATATTCTACGTCCGGTATACATATTACTGTCGACCAATGTGTGTGTATATATATATATATATATATATATATATATATATATATATATATATATATATATATATATATATATATATATATATTAAAGTAAACATGTCCACGTGGGAAGTTACAGTGCTCGATGCTAAAAGCACAGCGGTAGCATTGTAAATGATAACACACATAACATGCATCCTGCAATCCTCAGACCTCAGACAACTAAATTTTTCTAGGTCTTCTCTCTCATTTCTATGGTTTGGACGTACCATAATACTGTGTTTTAGGCGGAGTTGAAATTTGATGAGTAATATTTATTTTGATGGCGCCATTTTGAAACCAACTCAGAGCGTTTGTTCAACAGTGTAGGTTTATCAGCATTGAATATATGTAGCTCTGTCAGTGGTTGACCATGGAAAGTCAAAGACCCTGTCCTTGCTCTTCAGAGACCGAATAACCATGGATAAATACAAAGGTCACTACAACACAGCGTTGAAATCAAGAGGTTATATATATATATATATATATATATATATATATATATATATATATATATATATATATAT
>LD345204.1:3591-24822 GCA_001465055.1 Ptychodera flava | reverse complement strand
AATCAGCACCCATTTTAACATGGAATGAACTTTTCATACATCATTTGATCTCCAAATGTGAAAAAAAACAAGTGATTTTCAGTTTTTGACCAAAAATGACCATTTTTGAGGGAAAAGTGGCCAAAATGGCAATTTTGTCTTGAGTGGGGTCAATAAGACTGCTTTTTTTGGAATCAGCGCCGTTTTTTACATAGAATGGACTTTTCAAACCTTCCTCACCTAAAATTCTGATTAAAGCCACCTATCTCCTAGGGTAAGTCGTTGGGTTACAAAAAGTACAGGTGCCGCTAACTGTTAAATTTCATCAATTTCGCAAAATCATCACAAAATATGTTTTGCAGGCTTATAGATCGATTTGACTTATTTTTGACCTTGACCTGAAATTTGGAGGGAAAAGTAGAGCTGTTCGTAACTGTCCTCCCACTGGCATATACGGAAAATATGACCCCACTGAATTTTGATACCCACTGCCCTCCGGTATCTATGGTCTACCTGCTCCCCACTCCCAACAACAATTCAAGCTCCCCATTGCCCTCTCCCTACTACTGAAATTCCCCATTGCCCACTAGATGCCCACTTGGTAACCCGGTTCAACGCAAAACCGTGAGAGCAGTATACCTTGAAACATTGCCCCCCCCCCTCTAAGTGGGCAACCACGATATTCCCCTCCCTCTACGTATTTTCCGGTACCCACTGTCAAAAGTTTTCTCCGTGCCCGCTAAAAAAATGAAATTTCTTCTCCGCCCACAAATATCGATTTTTTTCTCCCCGTCCGCTGATTAGTGTTTAAATTTGCCCGTCCTGCGCATCAACAAGTTTTTGCACAAACGCTGAGTTGGCGGCACCTGAAAGTATGATAACAGCACTTGATTACTGAGGAGAATCAAGGTCAAGGTAATTGAGAAACAATCAGAATGAAACAATGACATTGTGATCAGACTTCTGAAAATTGAACTTGTATTCGAAGCACACGAAGGTGACTTACACCGACCGAGGGGTTTGATCATTGTAGCAATCGGCGGGGTCTACCCGTTTATTGTATCGGCAAGCTTTTTACCTAAATGAGGCAACACAACTGTTCTAAAATGTCTCCTATCACCTTGAAACTGGCTGTCTTCTGGAGCGCCACGCTTTTCGCCTTGGTTGCAGTCGGAGGTGGGGGTGCCTCGTTTGATCCAATGCCTGTCTCGCTTAAGGTAGTATGCGTCTCGAAAGTGAAAGAATTAAACTTTTGCTCAAACTTCACTCAATGAAACTTTCGAGCATTTTACTAAACCGAGAATAAAAAACCAGGAGTCACCGTTCAAAGTTTGGTACTAAAGAAACAAATAACCAAACATTTGCCCATATTTGAAATTGAAAATGAAATGACGCGGTCATCCCTGTTTTCACTCTACAGGGAAAACAAAATACAGTTTTCAGAAAACTAAGCCCATGAAAGTTTTACTTACTCCAGGGCTTTCAGAATGAGTCGCAACGAGATGTCGACTAGAAAAGTGTTGAGAATATTTGAGAGTCTGAATATCAATCCTGGGGGGACATTCTACCTCCAACAGCAAATGCAAGGTTACGAGGAGAGTCGTTCACAGTCGACATGGGGTTAAGAATAGGAAGTGTTAGACGGTAAATTAGTCATTTACAGGGCATGACTACTTTGCGTTTAAACAGAACGACCACACGAAGTCAGGTATATCAACGTAGTACAAACTTGCATGAATACTGGGACATATACGCAAAGCAGCCCGAGTGACACCGCGTATGTTTTTTTTGCGCTAATCGCTTTTGCATTTCCCATGAGCTGTTAATGAATTATTAATAAAAACATCATATAAACGTGTCCAGGGATAGGCTCACTATTTTTCTCTGAACTGTCACTGATCAGCGACAAGATATCCGAAGTAAGAATCAAAAGAGAGAGCAGATTTCGAATGACTCCCAAAATCTGATAGCTGTATGTTTTCCTGGCGGGCAACGCATCGCCCTGATGCTGCGGATATTAACCTGCGTCATAGTGATATATTTATTCCCAGCACACCAAGGGAAGTTCCACGGACTTCTCCTTAATGATGTCTTACATTTGATTCGATGTGGATCTTTTTTTGCGGAGCGCTTTTTGTTTCCCTTTCGCGCATTTTAGATTCGCGGCATCGATATAATTCTGTCGGGGTTGAGGCTATCTCAATAATGCGGGCGTTTCTGAACGTTACGATTGATTGACCCCCATTTTCTATTTTCCTTTCTATCCTCGAAAAAAGGAGCGCGGTGGAGTTGTCCCTCCCGTATTAGTTAGCATGTCACTTGTCAATTTTAATTTCAGAAAACAATTTCATAATCGGTACATTCAATCATAAAAGTCGAAATTAATTTCGGTCTGCCCGCATGTATAGCGCCACCATTCACTTAACTCATTCATCGTGTTTGTCCGTACTGTTTGTATCACTTTTACAACGCAGGTGTCAATAACTGTCGGTGACGGTGTCATCTTGCTGAGACGCGTGTATAAATTAGACATGCGAACCTTGTGATCTCAGTAGTGGGTTGAAGTGAGCTATACAAAGCCTTTGTACTGTCCAGCCGCCTGCATTACTGAATCTATCGCCCATCGTCACACAAGAATGCGGTGAGAATTTCGCTTGAACAATTCCATCTCTGCGAAAAGTATTATTTTTCCTTCTTTTTTATCTCTCATCGTAATTTTCGGTTCTCCTTTGCAGGCCTGTGTGGGAAATGCATTACTGCAGCTTTGCGTTGCTTTCGGTGACGATTCTTATGACAGTCACGATAGTTGCAGACTCATACACCATACACCGACCGACAGCAGAAGAATGGCGAAGGTATTTACACATTGCTGCCAACGATAACAACGAAAACGCAGAACAAGGTAGGTTTGCGCCAATATCAGTTCCTCTGAACGCGCTCAGACTACAGTTGTTCCCGCGCAAAATACATTTCAAATCATTCTGATTACTTCGTCGCTGATTTTCAACAGAATACGCCGAATCATTCTCTGTCGACGTCTGCCACATTTTTCAAACGGACTTTGCGACAAAAATGCTATTCTCGATAAAGCTTATACGGTAATTATGTTTAGCATTTTTTTGTTGAAATCTATTAAAATTATAGTGGACACGTCTTTAATTTATTCTGGCCGTCAACAACATTGCTTGTTTGGCGCCAAGTCTATTGACTAGGACCAAAACCGCCGATTATAGTGATCTTCTGTTCTCGGAATATATTAAGGGAGCGCGGACTCAGTCGTAGCGAAGCTGCTTGTCCGCAGTACTCCATTAACGTCGACGACAGACAAACAATATCGTTAAAATTATTGCCTATCGCAGTATATGCAGACATTTGTGCACGACACTCCTTTGGCTATCATCAAACGTTTATGATTTCAAACTTGGCATGCGGCGTTACTCATGCTAAGGTAAAACTCGAACTCGTGTGTCCCTTGCCGGTGATATGAGATACGTACTGTACATAGAAAATATCCTATACGTACAATCGCTGATATACTGTTGCACAACTAAATAAAAGCAAAGGGAAATAAAAACAAAACAAATAAATAAAACTTCTGCCTTGCATTGGAAATGACTGCATACGTGCCAGTAAGTATATTAATATATTCTGCTCCTCTTTTGTTACATATTCCAGTTTTTAAACGTGACCCAAACCCGGTTCTAGGACTCTCAATTGGCGTGTCCACACAAACGATACAGAACAGACTTCTATCGCAAGCCCTTGCGGAAAGACAACGTGTAAGAGAAGAAAAGATCAGGAGATTCAGAGAAAACAAGCAGACCATGTCTGGACTCGGCAGACGACGAAGAGACCTAAACACAGTACTTCTCGATTCATAATACTAGTTTACAGCGAAGGTAAGGATGACCAACTCACTGCTTGCTCTACCAATGTATATCCTATGTATGTATGTATGTATGTATGTATGTATGTATGTATGTATGTATGTATGTATGTATGTATGTATGTATGTATGTATGTATGTATGTATGTATGTATGCATGCATGCATGCATGCATGCATGCATGCATGCACATACATACATACATGCATGAATGCATGCATGTATTCATGCATGTCATCTGTCTGTCTGTCTTTACTATGACGTGATATGTATATATGTAATATACATATGTGTGAAAAATGTTGAAAAGATGTTGTTGTAGGTTGTTTGGAAGTTATAAATGGTAAATACCTACGTCATTTTTTGAACGATTGCGTTGTGGTATATACGCATCTTTATGATCCAATCCAGATTGACTCCTTCCATTCTTTTTGACACTTTTAACACCTTCTGTTCAACCATCTGTTTCATTCTGAAACCCTTCAGGTCTGTATGCATCATTTTCCTACGAAATCTTATTCATATGAAGTAGAGGCAATATCTCTTTCAGTAATTCTTCACTGAGGCTTTGCATTGGCTACGTACTGCGTACTGTGCCCAGACTGCCCGCATTTGTCAATTTTTGAGCGGCTTTCTTAATTGCATGGGACTTTCATGTTAATGGCTTAGCCTTCATTGTTCTTGTCTCGGTGAGAAAGCTACCGACTGTGTCGAATTGTTGGCAACCTTCTGGAATTACGGCGGCACGGGGTAAGATAGTCTTCCCATGGTTTAGCTGATGATGTGATGTCTGATGCACTCACGCAATGACCAAGTTGAAGACAGCCGGGAGTGAAACGAGCGATAATGGACAACCTTGGAAGACACCAATACAACATCATGTCCAATCCATAGCCCCGTCTCTCATTTTAACACAAATGAACCGCTCTATAGTACTATATACATTTTACAAATCAAGTCGCAATATTTTGTTTTGCCATTCTTCTCACGGCATTTAAGGTAGTCTTTCTGTGTATTCTGGCCCTTCTCTACGGATTTGTCGATGTAATTACCCCTTGAGAGGTACTCAATAGTCAGATGAGCAAGAACGATCATACCAAAATTGACACAAGAGTTAGTCAGTGTGATAGGGCTGGAGCATATTGGATGCACTCATTTGGAGATGAGAGTCATTTCCCCTATTTTCCAGCTAGTTGGCATTGAGGTGATTTCCCGTATGTAACGGCCGTCCTGTCATGTTTGGAAATTTCTTTCACACTGCATTGGAAATACGATTGGTTTCAGCAGCACTAGTATTTCCTTTTTTCTGGGGAGGGGATATGTATTTGGTTCTGTCTTGGGAGGTGATGTAGGATTTGGTTGTCTTTTTACCCCCCCCCCCCCGGCCCCCTTTCGACCGGTACAAGTAACTACATATTTGGTCGCTGCTGACATCATGGAAACGTATTGAGAGAATTCCTACTTGTTCTTAATTTCGTTCCCTAAGGAGTACGTTTCAGTAATTTTTTACCTCTTTTGCTCGTTTCTGTTTGACTGTCTGTCCGGTGCAGTATTATAATAACGCTTATTAAAATGTTGTCATTATGCAGTGTAAGCACGTATACTGTCTTGAGCAGTATATATATATATATATATATATATATATATATATATATATATATATATATATATATATATATATATATATATATATATACACACACGCGAGAGGTTCAATCCCTTTGAGCCAAGGCAGCTGATGAGTAACATTTGTCTTATTAATTTCTTGCACAGGTGCTGTTTTGAAATATCAACATCTGTCCTTGCATACCAGCTTCGTACCATTGGATACCGTGACAACAGACCTGAAATAGAATTTGAGGTTCCGTTCAAGTTCACTTATGTAAAACCAAACCACCAACCATACAAAGTAAAGTACATCGCACCTTCAATGCTTTCATAAAATCTGCCAGGAAAGAAAAAAATGTCTTTGTGTGAAATTTTTATTTATTTATTCATTCATTTATTTGTCATCATTTCTTGAATTCATTATTTATTTATCAACAAATATATATTCTACAATAATGAAACATCATGTCACAATATCATGTAATCTTCGCTGTTAAAGTTGAAACAATTGGTCTCAATAAAACAAAGTTTACAGATTGTACAATTTTCACACAATTGTTTACTGAGTGTTAATGTTCGACTGATCGACTGTCAGCTGACCGTATACTGCTGCCCAACAAGGGACTCTCAAGCAATTGAATATATCTTTTAAAAATACCTTCGATCTATTTTTGTGTTGGCCTCAAACTACAATCTCTTCTCTATCCTCGAAATAATTTTAATTTGTTTTATAAATAAAGGTTAAAAGTCGCTCCTTTTTGAGCCTTTTCATGAATTTTGTTTAATGCGAAAAATAATTTGTGTTGTTTGACTGCATGAAACATTCTGAAATACTGGTCAACTGTGCACTCAACACTACTTGTACCCAGACAAGATTAACCCTTTGTGTGCTGTAATTGTTCCCACCAAAAAGTTTAGTGCAACATTTTTACCAATTTTTATGAATTTTTCTGTAATTTTTTGATATTTTTGGACCAAATGGACATCACATTTTATTGGCTACAGTTTGTTATCAAAATTTTGACAAAATCTGAAAAAATAGACTGGCGTGCATTTTCTGAAGGTGACAAGAATTCACTTTGGCGCTCAAAGGGTTAAACATTCAGTGAAACATTTTGAGGTCTGTACTAAACGATCAAGTTCAAAAGTTCTAATTCACCGTACATAGGTGAACGTAAATTGTTTCATAACGTTTTGACCTCATGCAACTTTTTGCAACGAAATCGTAATTGGCAATGCGTTTCATATAGATAAGGGTAGCAGCTTTCCCTTAAAATGTGGCAATGTTTATTTGTCATAGGAAAGCATGTACGTATAAGAAAAATTCCATTGTGTCTAGACGTCACAAAACAAATCACCTGTATGCATTCAGCAAAGAGGTATTTTTTCCACTTTTATTTTGCAGTTATGTACCGTCGTCATTTTGTACACAGTGAATATATTCAAGTTCCATATTTACTTGACATTACAAATAGGTAAAAATGACCCTTTAAAAACAAACAAAATGTAAATTTGTAAATATAGATCCTTTGCCTTTAATTGCTATGCAATTATCCAAATAGTTGCTATCTGAATTGACGTCTAGACCGGACCTCATCAAAGGCGTCGTACACTGTTGTTAAGCATTTGTTGGCATCCGGCAAGGCTTATCCTTTGCAGGTCATCATGCTTTTGGTAGAAGGATGCGAAAATGTGTACCTGTTTATGGAACAAAAAATGACAGTATCAGCAAAAGGTACAACTGTTGCCCAATCACGATGTGTCTTATATCAAAATTCTGTATAAGTCATGCATTACGAATATGTTACGTTCAACCAGAGCTCGTCCTGTTCGTAATCCGTCATCAGTCGGAGCTGAAAGGAGTCGCACATCAAGTTTAAGGTAGAACGCGCCTCGTGGTCAGATATTCGGACTCTCAAACTTCGACAGTTCTTTTCTGATCTACCACTTGCGGGGGCTCATTTTAAAGCTCTTGGTGTAAGAAAACTTTTTGACTGGCTTAGTTTTTCGAGATTCGATTTTTTTATTTTTCTCCATAGAGTTAACACAAGTATGGCGGCCATTATGAATTTTAAATATCGGTAAATCTTGGGTTATTTGTCTCTCTAGTACCGAAATTTGCACGATGATCCCCGATTTTTATTCTTGAGTTTGAAAGAGAACGGCTGAAAGATTCCTCAAGGAAAGTTTGAGCAAAAGTTTAAGTCTTTCACTTTTGAGGTGTATATATACTACATTAAAGGACAAGACTTCTTTTACCTTTTTTTAATGCCAAATACAATTTCTTGTTTTACTACCTAAAGCTTGTTGATCTACGCAGTATTCAGCTTGTCAACTCAGTCAGTACATGCGTAAACTGCAGTGTTATCGTTTGCACGTGAATTTTGGTCCGGACTATTAACATGTAAACAATAACAGTGCATTTTAGTCGTATCAATGTTGTGTTGACAGGCTAATTGGTGGGTGTTCCAAACACGCTTTGGGTTACCTTAGTAGAACAAAAACTCGCTATTGACATACAAAACAAAAAGTAGCGAAAAAATCATCACTGAAAGTTACAGCTGCCAGCCCTTTAAAAACTTAAGAGAATATTGGGATTCACAATTCCGGTTTGGGTTAAAAGCCGCAGCAGGAGGCTTTTCAGACGTTAAATGACTATCTAGAATCTGGATGTCAATTACACAGCACCGCAAATGGAAACGTTAAAAAGGCTGGCTCTTTTGTGCACTCGAATCTTAAACAATGGCCAGGGCAAAAAAGGTTCCATAGGTCTCTGCAATGCCCATTATCTAAAAGCACTGATTTTAGAGTTCCTGATTTAAGAAAGCATGACGATGCCAAGACGTCACTGATAAACAACGATGGCCAATTTGCAAAGCTGTTGCAACCGAAATTCAAGTTTGAACAATGACCTATCCCGATGTCGTATAAAAGTGAGAAAAAATGATCAATTTTGTATTATGCGATCTAGGAAGAAGGGTTTTATTTAATTCAAAGTGCCCAGCACAGTCTGTTGACATAAATCGACGAACGGTCACATATTGGCATCAAATGAAATTTCGATCATATAGTGCATTACTAACTTGTTCGTCAAAATATTACTATTGATAAACCTGTTGCAAATAGCCAACTATCTCAGCAGGCTAAACGGTATTCTATATGTAAACGTTATTTTATCAATTCTATGATGTAGACATTGGTGATCATATCGGTTTTGTCGCAGAAGTTTAAGACGCGAAATTAGTTTAGGGAGGATTATTAAAGCTAACATCCTTGAACGTGTTGAAATACTGGCCAACTGTCCACAACTTAAACTTTACTTACAGCCAGACAAGATAAAATATTCAATGAAACATGTTACGGTGTATACCAAAATACTAGCTCTGTTGATAAACTGTAAGCATGCATATTGTTGAACATACACTGTTATATAACATTTGGATCTAATGCACCTTTTGTGATGAAATCTTAATTTGTGGTGCATTTCATATAGATGAGAATGGAAGTTTTCCATCACATTCTGGCAATGTTTATTTGTCATAGGAAAGCATGTCCGAATCCAATTTTTCTACTACAGGTCAAAAACAAAATCACTTATTTTCATTCAGCAAAGAGGTAAATTTTATTTCTTTTGAAGTTATGTACCGTTGTAATTTTGTACACTGAGTGATTGTATGCAAGTGTTCCATATTTTCTTGATATCACAAAAAGGGTTAAAAATATATTCTTCACACAATATTACCGGATACCAAGTGATGCTTTTGTTCATTTCCTCTTTTCATCCACCAACTTCCTGTTTTAACTTATTTATCTAAAGGAAGCAGGATGTTTGACAAAAGGTATTGGCATGAAGTCTTGTTAAAATGTCTTAAATATCAGCTTTGCACCAATGTGTGAACGTCAAATCACAATTAAGACATCTATTGTCAGATAAGCCTTTAAGTACCATTAGCTATTTTTATTTTGGAGGTTTCCAAAGAACACCGGCCCAGTTTTCAACATTCTTAAGGTTTTCAACAGTGTTTGCTTGGTTCCTGCAATACGTAAAACTGCCTGTACTCTTGGTGTGCACAACCTTTTTACAGCATAATTATGCTGTTCTTTCTTGATCGGTATGCAGTGCTGAACGGATTCGAGAGTGTATTTATATAAACAGCGAGGGAATCAGTCACGACAGCGATATTAAAAATACTGAATGTTGAAGCACGTGGACATCGAAGGTGACAACGACCCTTCGGTGTAACTCCGATGGGATTGTAAAGCTGGCAATTGTTAAAAGGATTTGACGTGTAATAAGATATTCATGTGCATCATTAAGGGGAGGACAAAACGTACAGAGTATTGTTGTCCCCTTGTAGCTCAATGCATCGTAGTTCTCCAGCGTGTGCGCGAGAGTTGATGGATTTTATTATTTTGACAACAACAAACGTTCAAAGGAAGGCGCATCTTCGTCATAGGAGGTATATTAAGCAAATCACATGTTGTTTGCTGTATTCATATCAAAATAAGCTATCTGTCAACAGGATTTTCGCAAAAGTGTTGCTCAAAAGGACATAGAAAAAAACAAATTAGTGTTGATGCATGCACAATAGTAGGCGGCCGTGATTTTGAAAATTTGCAATTTGAATAAAGTGATGAACCACACTTCGAAATTATGGTATTTAATTGGAATATTTTGAGTGGTTTTCGACATCCCTAGACACTACTGCGCGAAAGAACCAAATAGTTGTAATATCAAGAGTCTCTCTAAATAAGAACGAGTACAGATAGAGTTGTAAAATCAGTCTCAATTCATTTGCTTCACTTCTTTCGCATCGTTGAGCGTTACCCATCTGATGTTGAGCACAAATTTGTATATGTGCATCTCAAAAAAGTGTATAATATGTGTATGTATGTATGTATGTATGTATGTATGTATGTATGTATGTATGTATGTATGTATGTATGTATGTATGTATGTATGTATTTGTCTGTCTGTCTATTTGTCTGTATACAACTATAAGGGTTGAAAAATCGAGGTCGGGGAATCTTGTAATAAAATGTCAAATAATATTCTGACCTCAATTCGAAAACACTCTCCTTAAATCCTGACTCAGCCTTTAAATGTTATTTGCTTCGTCCATGTATGTTGCACTTCGTCTCCATAATAATGTTGACTTTTTGTTTGCAAACTAAATGTTTTCCTATAGTTCATGTGCACGTGACATTCGCGTTGATTGTCCCCTTTATAGTCTTCAAAGTGGAGAATAAACTGTTGAGAGCAAGGTTAGAATGTATTTGATAGTCGATATTTTCGAGAAATATAGAAAATTTATTTTTCGCCGTGGAGTTAATACTGAACAATTTGCACGTGAGCTAATGTCGTCTGTCTGTCTGTCTGTCTATCTGTCTGTCCGTCTGTCTATTAAGACGATACCTAAAGGGCGGGTAAACGGATTTCAGTCGAAATTGAGACAAAGATTGATAGATGTGGCTTACATATTTTGCGCCCACATGTTTTTGCCTTATGTGTGATTGCAGAAAAAAGACATTGAGAAGGGCTGCGCAAGATTTGAGAAGATTTGCGATAAATGTTGAACATACTACGGTAAATCAGACCTAAGAGATATTAAAGGATGGCATAAAATTTCATTGCTAATTTGCATATATTTGATGAATTTTCTCATAAGGGAGATATATCGTGATCGATTTAACTAAAGTTGACGAAACTAAATTTGCACATTGACGATACCATGATGTAACATGATGAAAGTCATTTTGCATTTTAGATCAGTTAATTAGCAAGTAGCATATTAACAAACTTTCCTAGGTATATATATATATATATATATATATATATATATATATATATATATATATATATATATATATATATATATATATGCATATTTTGTGCTTACATGTATTTGCCTTATATATGTCACCCCTTAAAGTGGCACTCACACTTGGTAACCTTTTTAAAGCACATTTTTTTAATGCAAACGGTCGATATTTGACGAGGTGACTGCGCGCGGATCGCGATATATCGATAAAAACATGTCTTCAAAAAAATAAAAGTTTGACTTCCGGTGGCCCACCTAAATTAAGCTTCCGAACATCGAACGTTCGGCACTGGGGCCATTGTCAACTAAGCTATGGAGTACGAGTCTACGCTGACGCTGCTGTACCGGTACGAAACAGTACCGCTGGCGTCGGTGATCGGTCATGGCCTCTGGGAGAAAGCTGAGCCTTACTGACTTGGCGTATAAATGAAAGACAATTTTTGGTGATTCCACCAGAATTGGCAAAGGTGACTAGCACAGTTACGTGCGGTTTATACATAGCGGCCGCTGCGTGATATGCATAGACACATGCCACGCGCGCATACCACGCGCGCGGCGTACTGTGTGGCAGACGACAAAATGTAGTCATCGGAGGCGGCTAATATTTGACATGTAAAAACTGATGTTTATGTGGTATTGGTTAAAAATATAATACAACCGATTTAGAATAATGAAAACGACAAAAACTAAGAAGAAGTTTTTAAAAACTTACCTGAGGTAAAGGCATAATGCTGTATATAAAGTATTTGCAGTGGGAAGTAAATTAATTGCGTCGTTCGAACTTATTGTAGACTCCCTAGAATATCGTCAATCAGCACAATTACAAACCTTCGGGGGATTTCGAGTCAAAATTAGAACGATCGTAAAACTTCGGGATGTGAAAAATACGCTCGGGAAATGACATGTTTTTATCGATATCTTGCGATCCGGGCGCAGTCGCCTCGTCAAATATCGACCGTTGGCATTAAAAAAATGTGTTTTAAAAATTTTACAAAGTGGGAGTGCCTCTTTAATATCCCTTTTATAAAATATGTATATATGTATATATATATATATATATATATATATATATATATATATATATATATATATATATATATATACGTATGTGTGAATTGACTCGATCAAAGTTGACAAAACTTGCTATATACAATGCAGATACACTGATATAACACTTTTGCTTTAGCTAATTATTAATTTGCATATTTAATGAACTTTAGTATTTAGGGATATTCACCAGGATTGACACGGTCAAAGTTGACGAAATTTGAAATATATGTTGACTCTGATATAGCATTATTGAAAGCCCTTAGCATTTTTGCTTCAGCTATTTTTGAATTTGCTTATTTAACAAACTTTCTTATTTATGGGAGATGTATCTAGATGAGCATATCAAAGTTAACGAACCTTGGTGTGTACACTGAAGATACCTTGATATAACATTAATTTAAGTTGTTTATCATTTTGAGATCAGCTTACTGTTGATTTGCATATTTAACGAACTTCTCCAATCAGGGACATAAGAGTAGAAGGTCTTAACCAATCAGAACAATAGTACCAAGCCATAATCTAAATCACAGCCATAAGTTCCATGGCGACAAACTCGATATTACAAACACAAACAGAACAGTACAGATAGACAACAAACAAGCACCGGTACACACAACAAAGTCAAATCCGTAGAAGCCTTGGCAGAGAGAGAACGAATAAGAAGTTAGAGTAATATGTTGTGGGTTCGAATCCGATTGAAAACTATCCGTATTTTCTATCCTGGGTTGGTAACACTGCTGGTGGACAGAATTGTCCCCGAGGTTATCGTTCGCCCAGTTAAAGCGATGAAATTCGTTTCTTCGCTTCGATGTAGTGTGTATGTGCGATGTATGATAGTGAGCATGCGTGCGTGAGTGCTTCACGAACTCTACAACGTGTTGAGCGGTCTCAGTCAGAAAAATGTAACAACTTAGCCGGCTATTGAACCACTCTTTTTTGGGAGTGGAGATTTAGCCGACTGGTTCTGTCTCTGGCCTCTCAGCTAGGCGACTGATGCCGTATGTTGTGGGTTCGAATCCGATTGAAAACTATCCGTATGTAGAAGCCTTGGCAGAGAGAGAACGAATAAGAATAATATGTGGACCTCCGAGGTAAAGACAACCGAGAAGTAGTGTCAGGCGTTTCGAAAATGGTGAGGTCATTCTACCCAACATGTGGCACAAGTCATTTATTAATCTGTTAGTCAAAATAGGAAGTGGTCTTAATCTACAGACAATTGTCATCGATACCATCGGTGACCATTTGTTTAAGTGATATATCATACATATCTATCAGTTCATGACACCTGCCAAAAAAGCGGTTGAATGTAGAGATAAGCCTTTTTTCTTAAGTAACCCTGATTTACAGACTTGCAAGAGAGATGCACATTTGATTTATGCCACTACGAGAAAAGACAACATCACAGTATGTTTGAAGCCCCTGTTTTATGGTAGAAAGAAGAGAGGTCAGGATCTTTGGTGATTCTGTTGTTGAACACTTTGATTACCCTACAATAAACCTAGCTTTGTATATAGTTTATTGAGGTTTGGTATCCAGTATAAGCTAGACAAGTCATTCTGATCATCCTTGGGTTAATATTGTGATTTGTCATGAATGACTTGTGATTAGTTAAAATGTTTGCTTTGTTAAAGGTATACAGTCACCTGTAATCTAAATATGCCCATATATAGTCAAAGGGGCGTCCCTAGGTATTCAAAATGCCCATGTGGGGGCGCTTTTTTAAAAAGCGGCCACCCGCTTAAAATCTGTCATTGGTTAGATTTTCTCTTTCCATGGTAACTATGGCAAAATTGGAACAGGTGACAGTATACGTTTAAATATTGTTTGTTTGTAAGGGGAGTCGGCAGGTCTTCGATACTCAAAGTCTGTTTATGAGACAATCTTGATAAATTCTCTTACAAACAATTACAATGTTGTTGGCAGCTTTATCTGCAGGGACGACAACACACTTATCATGGAGTTTAGTTAAACACTTCAGCATCAGGATCTTTAAAGACAGATACATGTCCACTGTGACAATGTGTCTAGCTCTACATCTTCCCGTTTTTTAACCCATTTAATAGCATTATCCTCGACTGAATCCATAATTATATTAAAATTATAGTTACAGTTGATGTACTTTGGTTCTCTGAACTTAAGTCTACGTGAAAATGACTTTCGGAGACTGCGGTGTTCGACCAAGTCTAGATTGCCAGTACCAACAAGGCCAGTGGGGTCATACTTGTAAGGCGATATAAAGCAGTCACAAGATGCTGATGTGGTTAAGAATTCGTCAACTTTCAACTGTCGCAATGCCCTGTTGTAGCTGAATATCTTACTTG
Source organism: Ptychodera flava (assembly GCA_001465055.1). Lineage (NCBI taxonomy): Eukaryota > Metazoa > Hemichordata > Enteropneusta > Ptychoderidae > Ptychodera > Ptychodera flava. The sequence goes on along the minus strand of LD345204.1, from coordinate 10,156 downwards.
AAATTTTCTTGGTGTATTTATATGACAAAATAGGAACAGATTGCTTCTTTACATATAAAGGTATAGTTGTTGTTACCCTCTTTGTTGTGCAATATATCTCTGGTATTTATGCCATCGTTTCCTTTTTGGGAAAATGGAATGTTCATGAAGTGACGAGTGTCGTCAGTCAGGGTCCAAAGTATAAGAAACTTGCGATTGATATTGATGAGACAACGGTATTTTGTTAGTGAAAGACATATTGCATTTTTATATCAGCTAATTGCTAATTTGCATTTTAATGAACATTTCAAATTAAGCACATTCAACTGGAAGGATCTTACCGAAGCTCATGAAAGTTGCTATGTCAGATAATTGGTAATTTGTATATCAACTGACACTTCAAAGTTAGTGATTATTGGAGGTGACCGTAGTTAATGGAAGTGCTTTGTAAATTGATGATAAAGTTATACAGTAGTAGTGAAAGACATTTTGGATTTTTGCGTCAGCTAATTTTTGATTTGCATTCATTAATGGGCTTTCACAGTTTGGCATATATAGCTTGAAGGACTTGACCAAAGGCAATTACACTTACTATGTTAAGTGGTGATACAATGACAGCAGTCAAAGACATTTAGTATTTTCATTCTAGATAATTACATATTTGTAAACTTAATTATTTTTGGAATTTATCTATGGCATATATAAATTTGGTTGGTGATGTTGATCACAACAAGTTCAAAGAGTTTGCAAACTTGTGGCGGACGTTTCATGTTACAGAGAACTGCAGTATAGTTATTGAAACACGTGTGCATGTGCAGATCATAGCTGGATATTCTCGATTTTGAAAGAGCATGGTTTTAAGTTTCTTTGAGGAAAGTTTGGGCGAAAGTTTACGTCTCTCAGTTTCCAGGCACGCACCACCTGAAGAATTCTGCTCGGCGGAAAGAACTCTAGCCCGGCCTTCTACAGGGCATTACTGATTGGTTTCAAATATAATGTGCTAGGGATGACACGTCAATATAATGCCAACACTCATACACGCCGTTGCAAAAATCAAGGACTCAAGCAGCGACAATTACTTCATTGCTGGAGCGTATTATACACCTTAATGATCAATAAGAGCTTCGACAAACATGAAATCTAGGTGTGATTTAATGTCCAGGGATAGACGCACTTTACCCCTAAACCGTCGCTGAATTGTCACCGGCAAAATGATCGGAGTGAGAAAAAAGGAGGCGAAGACAAATTTCGAGTGACTTCTACATTCTGATACAAGTTTATTCTTCTGACGAGCACTGTCTGTTGCCGTGGATACGCACATACGTCACGGTGGAATGTTTATTCCCAAACCACCAAGGGAAGTTCCATGGACATCCCCTAACTGATGGCTAACATTTGATTTGGTGTGGTTTGGGGCACGTTTTGACGCATGCAGTTGCCGGGGATGGTCATTTTGAATCTTGCAAGCAAATCCATCTTTTGTGATACGCCATGCCAATCAACCTCCTGGCACAACCAGCCGCAAGCTTTCCGGTTATCTCATCAAAGCAAGCGACAATTTTATCAGTTTCCCTCTTTCGCCCTTGTGGTTTATCAATAAGAGCGTGACAAGTTGTCCCACTTTAACATGTCACTTGGCAATTTTAACATCTGAAAAACAATTTCATTATCAGCCAATTCAAATCAGAAAAGTTAAACTTAATTTCCTTGTGCCTCCAAGAAATGGCATCACCAAGTCGTTGGCCTCCATTATGTGTGGCCATGAAGCAACTTTCAGAACGCATTCCAGGTGTCAACAACTGTCGATGACGATGTCATCTTGCCAGGACTCGCGTATAAATATGGACAGACATACGCAGCTTGTGATCTCAGTAGTGGGTTGAAGTGAGCCATACAGCGCCGTCGTGACGTCCACTCGCCGGGAATACTCTACTGTCGCACAAAAAATGCGGTGAGAATTTAATTGGAAGAACGTAGACTTCGTAAAAGGTCTTGTCGTAGTTGTCTGGAGTTTTCTTCCAATTTTAATCTCTTATCGTATTTTTTCGGTTCTCCTTTGCAGGCCTGTGTGGGAAATGCATTACTGCAGCTTTGTGTTACTTTCGGTGACGATTCTTATGACAGTCACGATAGTTGCAGATTCATACACCATACATCGACCGACAGCAGAAGAATGGCGAAGGTATTTACACATTGCTGCCGAAGATGACACTGACAACACGGAAGCACAAGGTAGGTTTGTGACTCTTGGCTTTTTACAAGACATTCAATAAAGTTTCCCCTGGAAAATATCAAATCCTTTAAAACGCTCAGATTAATTTGTCGTTTTGTTAGGAGAACTCATTTCTAGACATTTGAATGGCTGTACAAGAAGTATTGTGACAATATCAAACACCTTCCATGAAAGTTTATTTAATTCTCGTTTCCTTAGTGTGCCATTGACTCTTGAAATTATGTTTTTTGTTTTCCTTTGCGCGCCTCTAATCGAATTGCGCCGGAAGAAAAGATGGAAAAATAAGGTGCGCAATCATTGTTGCGTCCTTTCGGCTTTTAACGACTTTCAGGGTACGATCAGACAGCGCAGAATCACACGCAGAGTGACTCCGTGAATTTGAAGTCTCCAAACTGGACGACAAATTTCGGGAAGATCGACAGACAACCATAATCCTTCAAATCTTTTACCAATCGTAGAATATACACTGCCACCGGTACATGATACTGCGCGAGCTCTTGTCAAACATTTATGACTTTTAACTTCAGACGTTTTGGAGATGTTTTTGTACTCTATAAAGGTAAATTCCAGCTCGGGTGGGCCTTGCCGTTCATACAAAAGACTGGCTTTTTGTCCCACATTTTGTGACGAGAGGTCTCGTTGAATCAACAAATAAAAATAAACAATTAACAAAGAAAAGCACACCGTTTCTCAAGCATGGGAATTGTCTATATATCAGTGTACAGTGGAATATAAATATTTCTTCTTCTTCTTTTTGATACGTTCACAAGTTTTAAAACGTGACCCAATAGGGTTCGGAGGACTATCAATCGGTGTATCGACACAGGCGTTACAGGACAAACTTCTTTTGGAAGCCTTGGCAGAGCGAGAACGAATAAGAGCACGGCAGAGGATTCACCAGTACCGGATGAACAAGGAGTCCATGGGAATACAAGACAGACGACGAAGAGATCCAAACGCAATACTCCTCAATTCATAAAACTACTTTACTGTGAAGGTAAGACTGTATACATAGCACTGTTTGCTCCACCAAAGCCAAATCCTATGTCAAGGCAATAGGCAACCTGATTTAGTTTTGTAGTGATGGGGACAACATTAAGATACTGTTTAGATGAAGCACAGCTTATCTGTCAAATTAAATATTATGTATGTATGTATGTATGTATGTATGTATGTATGTATGTATGTATGTATGTATGTATGTATGTATGTATGTATGTGTGTGTGTGTGTGTGTGCGCGCGTGCGTGTGCGTGCGTGCGTGCGTGCATGCACAAATGCATGCATGCATGCATGATATATGTATGTTTGTATGCATGGATGGGTGGATGGATGAATGGATGGATGGATGGATGGATAGATACTAATAAAAGACAGACAGATAGACAGACAGACAGACAGACAGACAGACAGACAGATATCCTGTAAAACATGTATTTTTTGGCTGCCATGCTAATTCAGCTAGAGTCAAGGTTCCTTTTAAAGACACAGCTAATTCAAACATTTGCCAATATCAACAAAGATCAAAGTGTATTCTTTGTAAGAACCAACTGATTCAATTCAAATTTCCATTACGCTAAAAGACATGCAGCCAATTCAAAGTATTTTACGGTATTGATAAATGATAAATGAATAGGTGACCGAATGATTGGCTGGAATGATGAACAGGTGGGCAGACGAACAGTCCAAAAAGAGACAGACATATTTAGATAGATAGACAGAAAGAAAGAACACGATTGGAACTATTTTTGGATAATTGGATGGTGAAGTGATGTCGATTTAATGTACAAATGTGATCTCATCTGCTTTTCTTTTTACATTACACACTTGTCTTTATGAGTAATTTGTATTATTGCAATATTAAACTATCTGGCCCCTAAAACTCTTCAGAAATTTAAAGATTATGAAAACCCAATTATCCCAAATTAGTTCCGATCGTGTTAAAGAAAAAAGAAATAATGAAAGATCGATTTAGATAGATAGATAGATAGATAGATAGATAGATAGATAGATAGATAGATAAAGAGACAGATAATATGGACGGATAAGCAGATACTGTAAGATTATAAGATGGGTAGATTATTACACTAGCAGGGAGCTTTATAGACATCGTTTTCAGAGAGAATATTCCTAATCTTTCCACTGTTAAAGAACGGTGTATAGATTTGTATTTTTTACCTACTGTAGCGTTTACAATATCGTACTCTGCAGACCTATTAAATGCCTAATTCGAGTGAAAGCTCGGCCGTGCTAACTGAAGATTGTACCTCAAAAAGAGCCCGCACGTTGCTTACCTGCGCCGTCGGTTTCATCCCCAAAGAATGTCGGTTGGTAGTTTCATTTTGCCCGGCACTTTATAAATGGGAAAAGAAATAATATTTTTAATGAAATTTAACTCACTTGAAATTTTTATTCGTGAACAACTTTGCGATTTATTCTGAAACTTTCAGAAATATGCTAGAGAAATGCAGTGTCTTACATTTCACCATGTGCAAATATATTTATGACGTAGAATGCACCTTCGGCGACAGATATTCAGGCCCTCAAACTTAACAATACTTTTTATGTACTACTTATTGGCGTTCATTTTGAAGCTCAAGAAGTAAGTTAACTTTTTACCGACTTACTTTTATGACATTCAAAGACAATTTCTCACAGAGTCAACACAGAAATTGCGGTCATTTTGAATTCAAGTGTTGGTAAATATTGAATAATTTGTTTCTCTGGAGCAAAATTTAGCACGATGACCTCCGATTGTTTACTCTTGATTTCGGAAGTCTTTTAATTTCGAGGAACGAAGTACCTCAATATCGGATTTGCAAGTTAACGCAGACAAAATGGCCTGGCTTCGATTGAGTTAACTCATTTATCAGATGTTGGCGTGGTCGATTCATGGATACTGTATATCGCGCCACTGTGAACAACAGATGCAAAAACGTGCACACATTAAAAAACAGTACAGTCGCAGCTCAGTGCGATTACTTCTTTCCTCGAAAGTATCCATACAATCGTGTCCTTTTAGGTATAATAATGTATTAATATCAGCGTAAAAGATGCAACTGTGGAGCAAGGCTGCGATCTGTGTGGTACACGTTTTGTGAGTAAGACCTGAAGGTGTTACAGTAACCATTTACGCTTATTCAGGAATTTGATAAATTTTTTTTTGTCAGACTAAGATGTCGGTCGTTTTGTTGTGCTGGTTTCGGAAAAAAAAGATTTCAATGAGCATTCCGTGTATGCCACACCGCTGTAAAGCATTCGAAAGACTTGCACAGTGACGTGTTTCTTGCGAGAGAATCCTACAGGGTGATGATGCCGCGTCAGTCGCACCGCAGGAAAAAGCAGAGATTTAATCTCATCATGAAAAGTTGTCACTTTATCAGCGAATGACCTTCTTCGGCCGATTGTGAATCGTCTTATGAAACAAAACGTCATTGACTCGCACATTAGTGGGTGGCAATATCGCTAATCAAATGTCGATCAAATCCGGGTTCTGGCTTCGCCGCAAACTCTCACGGTAACTGAGGTCACTCGTCAACATGCCTGACATTACAAAGTGTCATTGTTGTTAGTGTTACAAAGCTGTGTTTATTTTTTGCATTTATTTGTTTAATGTGTCTTGTAATTTCGAAGAATGGTTTCAAGCAAACTAATGTTCGCATCAAAATATATAAATGCAAATTGCATGCACTTATACGTATACGGCCGGAGTTCAGTGATAAAGCCTTGCTTCCCTAGATAAGATATTTGTCAATTTTAAAGGTTAAGTCTAACGTATATATCTGCACTCTTCGCAATTTGATTACTAATTCTGATTTCTTTGGATGTAATCATCCTACCACGCCCTCATCAGAAAACAACCTTTGTCAGCATTCTCCCGTGTTGTTCCCGCAAAAGGCATGACTAGACCTGTAGGCAGGTAGATAGGTAGGTTGGTAAGGAGGTAGGTCTATAGGTAGGTATGTAGTTATGTATGTAGGTATGTAGTAAGGTATTTAGATAAACATGCATGTATGTATGTATGTATGTATGGATGAATGAATGTATGTATGTATGTATGTATGTATGTATGTATGTATGTATGTATGTATGTATGTATGTATGTATGTATGTATGTATGTATGTATGTAGGTATGGATGGATGGATGTATGGATGGATGGATGAATGGACAGCTGGACGGATGGATGGATGGATACATATATTTATCTATCCATCTCTCTATCAGTATTACATATATATATGTATATGTATATGTGTGTGTGTATATATATATATATATATATATATATATATATATATATATATATATATATATATATATATATATATATATATATATATATATATATATAT
>LD345201.1:220342-234156 GCA_001465055.1 Ptychodera flava | reverse complement strand
GAGCAAATCGCACAAAAGCAGCATCGTCGAGATGAACCGGTACGTCGACATCAAATGGAAAAGTCCGATTGCTTTCGCATCGCCACGCTCTTCACCTTCTCTTTCTAAGCTGATCAGCACACTGACAAAAGTATCTTTCAGCCGACGGACAGACGCTTCCATACTCAGCCACCTTGTCGATGACGGCTCGATCGGATTCAGCACGCTCTGGTCAAGGGCTGTCTGAACTGCGTGTAGACCGGCCATACGTACTGCGCTGTTGTTGAAATAATCATACAACTGCCGTACGATTGTGGTGAACTTCTTCACGAAGGGAACTGAACTTGCGGCTTGTGTTGACGCTAACTGAATACGATGAGCACAGCAGTGGATACCAATCGCTGAAGTTGCAACCTGCTGTAGACGTTTCACGACACCATTGTGTTTGCCAGTCATAACAGCAGCGCCGTCAGTCCCGATACCAACCAAGTTGTCAAAATTGAGCCCATACTCCGCGAAGTACGAGGTCACATGGCGAGCAATGGTTTCTGCGTTCAGTGACACGGTCGGCAGGTGATTTGGCTCATCGTTGGACTTCGAGTTCAAGGGCTGAATAATCTTCAGAAATTTCACGCTAAGCTGGCCGAATTCATCTAAAAAGCGACAGTTCAATGTTAGCTGTTCTTCTACGCTGACGTCTGTTGTTTCATCTAACATGATGGAAAAAAAGTCCGATTTCTGTACCCGTTGAATAGTGTCGTCTTCCATCGTTGACGAGAGAAAGTGTAACATTTCTCTAACGGAGTGGTCGCTGCAGTATGTAGCGTTCTTCGCAACGTGAAGGTCGTCTTTCACTGTCAAACCCAGCTGTGTCAGCAAGTCTAAAAGTGGCTCGAAGTTTGCGACATGGGGAATGCGACGTTTAGCCAAGAAGTATAGACACTTGAAGGCTGAAACGATCGCGTCACGACCAACTTCCGGCTGAATTACCTCGGCGATGTTATGGCTGGTGGTGGATAAGAGTTCGAGTTTCAGGGCATCAGTGTTTTGCCCAGGAATTGTAAAGGTGGGACACGGTGTCCCATGATTGTTAAAATAGGGGGACACTAAGTCACAATGGGGGTCAATGTGTGAGCGAAGAACGCGAAGCAAAGTCAAGTCACCAAGGCAGAAAGGTATTGTAAACATGTAGGGCTGTTGTTTTCCATAAAAAAATTAATATCATGAATACATACATTCATTGTAAAATTAAGATTGCTGGACGTCTCCTATAATGGTTTGTGACAAAGTCATTTTAACTGGTTATATTTACAGTTTTGAATCGTAAAAAAGACATCATCATGATAAAATCAATTTCATGTGCATTTTTCTTTTACGGGGATCCTGCATTACATCATGTGTTTAACAGAAATAAAGAAGAATGTTTCATTACACTTATGACTCCAGAACTAGAAGTGGTTGAAGACAATACTTTGATGCACATTGTAACCTGGTTTTTTATTACTGCTATAAAGTTCTCTTCTTTTTTATAATTGCTCCAATGACTGACATTTTTCCCTGAAAATTGCAACAATATAGTTTGAAAACAAATATGCGGGAAACTCCTTGATCATCATGATAGCAATAGCACATAGCAATAACGCTGTTTTGACAAGCTAGGTGGTTCTTGTTAAGATCAGCTACAATCGAGCTAGGGGGTCTTGACTATATAGCGAATTCAGCGTGACCTCGATCTAAAGCTGGGCTGGCTTGCAGACGATCGGAGAGTTTTATGAGACTCCTTCTGGGGAAATTTAAGGCAAATTACTAATTTGAAAGTCAGGGATATAGTGTTTCAACAAAAAATGGGGGGGGGGGTTTATGATATTTTTAGATGAAGTCACGATCTTCCAGTACACCAAATACACGTGCAGTCAATTCCGTGTGATACCATGTGCCCGGGCTAGTATAGTGACTGAAAATTTGATTCTCCGTACTTCACTGTACTAGCATATATTTACATGTAAACGTTTCATTTCAAGTTGTTGGTCAATAAAATTTGCTTTGTAAAAAGTTAGTTGTTCTTTTTACAAGCCTTCCGCTTCCGAAATCATTGTGGTTATTGGGATCGTACGTGGCCCGGCATTTGATTTTTGTCCCCAAGGCTGCAGGGCCGAGTGGACGCACATCGCCTTGCTCATACCATGAATCGTAGACTGTAACAGACTAACTGATTTTTCAAAAGTGTTTACATTGTGACGAAAAAAATAGACTAAATTTTAAATGTTTCATTTTCTCAATAGAGAAGCAATATCTGTACGGGCTATCAAGTGTGTAATTTAATAGCTAAAAATGTAGTCTGTCTGTGGTCGCTGGACTTACAATTCTAGCCCTGATTTTAGTGCGTCCCTGTGACCCATGTCCGGTATTTTTGCGGGACATTGTTGCTAATTTTGCGTCAAAAGACGCAAGAACGCACTCTGGGCAAAACACTGGGGCATCAAGGTGACCGGCGCTCTGCTCGTGTTCTTTCACACTGCCAAGGCGAAGTCTTCGACAGGGTGTCTTGTTCCAAGTGTCTCTATCAAAGGGACGCTTGTTATACTTCTGGCACAGTTTGCAGTACATGCCTTCGTCCTGTCGATAGTAGAGCCACGTCTCACGCCCCTGTGCCCATTCGTGTCGGTAGGCACATGCTTGTTTTCTCTTGGAAACGCTGTCACCGGGCTTTGCTTTCTTAGACGACTGCAGTGGATCTTGGTTTTCATCGGCAGGTTTCTTACGTTTGATGGGAGTCATAAACTGGTACAGAGACATGGCTATAAAATGCTGCGTTGTAACTGATGGCGACGTAACTTGCTGAAGGGTAGAGAGCTCGATCTGTGTAGCACTGTGGTAAATCACAAAGTGAGGTAGTACCACATCAGGCTCGCATGTTTTTATTCGTAAACTAGCAGCGTCTTTTAGAAATCGCCTTTAGAAATCGGCACCGATGAAACAAGTCATTGTTTCGATTGCTTCACTTTGGCACAACTTATGCCGATCATCTTATGATTAACCGCCATATTTGATTTTGCCGATACCAAGGGTGAAGAGTGACACCTCGTTACCACTTCGGCAAAACAACTTTGCGACCGGCTCTGGGGAAGATTTGACGGCACGCACTGACAGAACACCGTGATTATCACCTCGTATAACCCATGAAATAATCAAACAATAAATACAATAAAAGAAAACAATGGTGGTTTTATAATGACTTTAATTTCCTCGCATTATTTTTCCTTCTAAAACGTGTTTGCGTTTGTGCTCGCGCACCGCGATGATAGTGTGACCTGGAAAATTGAAACAATGAGGCAGTGGTCGGCGGCCTTCCTGTGATGGTCGCCGACTGAGAGTGTCGGTCGGCGCCGACCACCGCCGACCGGCGTGGGGCGATCCCTGCAGCTTGGTACAAGGTACTTCTCTGCTATGTACATGTATTTTATGAGTCAGGACTAAAACCCATATGCTGAGCAGTAGTATAGTCCTTATAGTGATACTAGTAAGTTTAGTGGACATGTAGTTGGCAACAAAATATGCATTTTATGATCACAAATTGCAAACAGAGATAATTTCATTGCTGTTACGTAGGATTTCCTGGTAGAGTGGTGCCTAATTTCCATAACAATAAATGTAATTGTTATGGTAATGAGTTTCTATTGTTTACCAAAAACTAAAGAGTGGTGGCAACCACTCTACAGTTGCTCTGGGGAGAACACTGAACAATAATAAGTATCATATCCATTTGCCATCTACCCCTCTTAGTCTTAATGGATGCTCCCACTGGTATGACCTCTGATGTGTGGATTCTTGTACAAGAACAACTTGCAAGACTTACAAAGCTGAGGACCAAATATGATTTACCTTTTTTGTAATGTTTTCATTTGTTCTGTTCTGCTAAGTTATGTGTGTCAAAATCAAAATTATTAACCTTGCTAATATAACATGCTGTCCCATCCAGGGTATGCTTTACAGCAATGTTTAACTGTTTATACATGAATTTTAGTCTGTTGAAAAAATAGAACCTGAAGCAAAATATATTTATTATTCAAACTTCAATTAGTTTACCATAGATGTTTTGAAACTGGATGTGCAGAGTACTGTAGTCTGCATAAGGGCTTTGTGTAAAGTCAAACGACCTCACTCCTTTGACCTGTTCATTTAAATCTAATGAGACTGTTGTCCTAGCAACAAGTAAGATACAATAAATACTGATAACCACAGAAGTTTTATTTAATGTATTTTCAAATTTGCAAAATTTTAATTTCAATTATGGAACACAGCTAAATTCTCAGAAAAGTGTATCTGCCAATTTTTCTCGAATGAAAATGGGTGCAATGAAAACAATATACTCATCTTATTTCATGTTTCAGTGCCTTTGAAACTCATTCAAATTTCAAAGGTGCAGGCTTCTTAATCTGTTTAGCCTATGTAAAGACATATAGTCTTTTGATCTCAGGGAGTGCAGTGTTGTCAGGTAACGAAACAGGATCACAAAGGTGTTACTGTCTTTTGTTTACCATCAATCAATTACTGCAGAGTCTAAATTTAATGAAGTTTAATATATTACAGAACACACACATGTATCTTCAATGCAATAACTGATATTCACTGTATCCTAACTGTCCTGTATAGGTTTGTGTATGTGACAGAGCTGGTCTTGGATTCAGCGAAGGGCCCTCTAACGTAATTATGTGAAAGGGAAATTCAACTCCCATATAATAAAAGCCAATGTTAACAGTGCTAAATTGTGCGTAAACTGCCACTTTGTGCCAGTTTGAAATAAGCAATATGATGCATTTTCCTTCTTTTTGACCATACTATGTACAATTTGGAGTGTATGTGAATTTCATAATGATGACTTTCATTGTGACCACCCCCTTCCCAAGATCTAATGGTCCGCCACAGAGTCAAGAAGTAGATAAAGATAAACAATGATCTCATTGCAAGACTCTCAGTGTCTGTATGTTACTCAATAAAATTCTATCACTCTGTTATATTTTTCCAGTATCCCAATTTGTCAGACTCATCTGGTGATGGCATTTCTGAAGAAAAAGAGATTTCATACATGCAGAGTAGATGGCACATTTTTGCAAGAGAAAGGTAGAGGAATACAGTTGATGTGGTTAAAAAATGTCCCATATGTTAGCATGTTTTTAAAAAGCTATATTTATTGATATATTCATTAAAAAGCACTGACAAAACATACTTGCAGTACATCTCATCTTTTATTTCGTATTTACATGTGATGATACAGGTACACAAATTATTTCATGCAAAAAAAAATTGAAACTGCTCAACCATTATTCTTGGGTGACTAATTTCTGTAACTTCCGTGTCATACTACACAGCGTACCAGTCTTTGATTGAAATTCCTTAGTAAATGCACATGTATACAGATATAGTTAGCTTCAGTATTTCAAATTAACAACAAATGAATGTTTTTGATTGAGGACAGTGAAGTCAGCCCTGAGTGTAATACATGTATCAATTATTCTATAAATGGTAGCCCAAATACCAGGGTAAGTCTAATTACAACGTATAATGAAAGGTGTTCAGAGCAAGAAGACTGTGTACATTATGTTAAGGACATCATAATCCTGGTACTTTCAGAATAACCTTTACTATTGTTCACCTTTTAATGTCACATTGTCAAGCTGTCTGGTGAAAGGTCAAACAGCATACAATATATCCAAGGTTATTTGATTGTACATCACTGTCATTGAATTCTGCATCCACACTGAAAGTAATAATGCATGAAACTTCATAGATTCCATCAGTTGGTATACATGTACATGTGATTCAAGTTGCTACCAAAGTTTCATAAAGCAACAGTGTTGGCCATCATCTATGAGTACGCGAAGTTGTGAAAGGCAGGAGAGTTTTCAGGAGAGAAAAAATCATTATGACTGCATAGCATTCTGTATTGATTACCACTAATTTACATCAGCTTCACTAATTTTCGATTTAGCACTAATATTTCATCTTTATTTCTCAGAATGGTGGATGATCTAAGAAGACGGATATCACATGGGGAAGCAAAATTACGACCTCCGTATATTCTTGTTGGTTCTGAACTTGGGGCGTTGAACATTAGATTCTATACACAATTGTATGAAAGGTAAGTACTGCTAGCATAGTTGTATCTCTTAAATTTAATTTCAAGATCAATATTTCTAATGACAAATTCATTACGCTTGATTAAATGTTCCATGATAATTTTTTCTGGCATTTCAGGTAATTATGTGCTTTCTGAGATTTTGACATGTTTGATATTATACAGTAGACCACCCTACTCAATGTTGTATGTGTAGAACTTGTATTGCTTTTACAGCTGTCACAGGAGTAAAGTGTTATTCATAAGCAGCCAGTGAAGTGGGGAAATGTTCACTCATAGCTCCCTTGCATAAGTGATATATTGAATGAACAGCCAGACAAAAATTAGCCACAGATTATCTGTCTGGTACCAAATATGTACGGTACATGCAAAGGTGATTTACGTCTGACTCACCCTGCTAGGGTCAATGGAGTTTTAAAAGGTTTTTATATAGGAATAATGGTAGAACGCAACCTCTCTAGACATATATATATATATATATATATATATATATATATATATATATATATATATATATATATATACAGATACATATGTACAATGTATGCAGATCTGCCACAACCTGTTGTACACATACATCTTTTCCGGATATATATATATATATATATATATATATATATATATGCAGATACATATATACAATGTATGCAGATCTGCCACAACCTGTTGTACACATACATCTTTTCCGGAATATTGATTCCGCATTACAATACCCATTTTAGGGTCAATTACCTAACATATGAGTGATTTTCAGACTGTGTCAATATTAGGATCATTATTAAATGGATCCACATATTGATAAGGCAGTTATTTTACAGCTATAGATGACGTAATAGGCATATGTTACCGCAAGTCATTTATGGTAGTCATAGTTCTAATAAATGACAATAGCCATGTTGGCAGATAACAAGATTAATTTGAACCCCTTCAAAATCATCACAAATGTAGTAAAGTAGCACTGGATATACCAAACATACCATGAACATGCATTGTTCTCCCTGACAATTGTAAAGTGGAGTTATTTTTGAGTAAATATATTTATGAATTCTTTCAGCATTGAGATATCGATGGTGAAACTAAAAATAGTCATTCTCAGTCTGAAAGTACCAAGGAAATATCATTAAATTTGAAGAGTTTACATGCATAATTCATTTACATCCTTTATCAAGAAGCTTGTTTGATGCATATGTATGCTTCAGGAAACATTTGGGTATTAATAAGAAATAAAAGTACTGTTGTTTGATTTCCTGCTTGATTATTTTAATTTGGCCATCAAGGTTTATATCTTTCAAGTTTGTAATTGTTTGCATCGACCAACTGGTGGTTCATAATGAAAAAGCCACTGCAAAAATTAATATGACCTAATATTTGGTCAAAATCTGTGTTGTCTATTTCAGTGACGTTTCTGATGTAGTGTTGATTGATCCGATTACAGAAGGCTTATTTGAAGTGGATGACAGCATTTGGAATCAGTATTGGTAAGTAGACTTAAAGCACAGCACTTTGTAACATATCACTTTAAGCACATAACAGTTCAATACATATTTATGTCTTGCTGTTTGCTTCTCCTTCCTGGAAACAAATCATTGCACGCAATTGATATAACCAGTTTGTGTGGTGGTTTAAAAAGAATTCTATCAGATTGACATGTTATTCATTCATCATAAGGCGTATGTTCACTGCTTGGATGCAAGGATTAATTGTCTATTGATATAGGCGTAAAATAATTTTAAAAATTGCACGTAGCAGATTTGTAGTGCCATTATCCCTGTCCAAATTTATCAAAATTACCAGAGTTAGCATATTTTCTCATCATTCATAATTTATCTAATATATATGTAAATGCAGTGAAGTAAAAGGCCTGTAATATATTTTGATAAAATACTGGATAATGTACACGATGCACTGTATGGTATTGCTATAACAGAAAATGATTTGCTGTCTCTGCTGTGTTTGAACCATAGGGTTTATCCTCTGTTTTCAGAAATAAAAGTGTTCACATCCATTAGCTATATGTGTTTGCATGTGTATATATACTATACATCTGTACCTTTATATCTGATATATCTTTATGCATGTGTATACTGTGTATAAACATACATACATACAAACATACATACATTTACATATACATACATATATACATACATACATACATACATATATACGTGCTTGCATGCAGATAGATAGATAGATGGATACATAATACATTCAGAGTAGGTTCAAACTGTTCAACAATACCTCAATATTACATGCATTTTGGATAGAAATATGTGTCTTATAAGTGAGAACATTGAACAATTCTGTGCAAGTGCAAAAACTCTAATAGATCAGTGACTGTACGTAATACATTAATGACAGATAAGTAGAAGCTTTTTTAGCTTCACAAGATCTTTCTATAATGTGCAGCGTGTCCGAGTGTACACTGTAACATCTATCACTCAATCAGTTTGTGCCTTTAAAGAAGGAGCACCCTCTAGTAGATGATGTTTTGGGTCAGTCCAGGCAGAGAATTTAAAAATAAACTGAGCAAAAACTTTGCATAGGGAAGATCTCACAAAAGGCGAGTGATGATCGAGAATTCATAATTTAACATAATTAGAGATGCTGATACATCACAGATATGATAAAAATAAGAAATAAAAAATAAAAAATACCGTATAAGCTGGAGAATACTGTTTTATTCTAGCTGGTTGGTTGGTTTAGTTTTTTACATATCAATAAGTGAAGTATCTGTCATTCAATTTCATCTAGTCACTCCTAATTCCCTGTAAACAGGTTCCACACTGACCATGCATTACAATAGGTTTGGGTTAAACCATGGTGGTGAAAGGATAAGTCTGAATGGTTTGCTCCAGTAACTCCCTTATTTAATCAATATTGCCAGGTTTGGTCACTTGGTGCCATCTCTTGAGGCCCTTCATCTTTCTGCCATTGTGGGACTGTCAAGAATTGCTCTCTTACTCAAGTTCATGCACCAGCCACTCACTGGCACAAATGTTCCCGATGATGTCATCACAAGGCAAAAGTATTTGCTGTGCAGTGGGAGCCACCTCAGCAGTGTTGTAGATGAACACTATTTTGTCAATGAGAGTATATCACAGATGAGGTAAGTGTATTAAACTAACAGAGAAACACAAACATAATTTTCCATAGATGTGTTTTGTAAACAGGAATGAAATAACTCATCACAAAGCCAGAAAGAAAATGTCATTCCTTGGATTTTCTCTGAATCCGTCTGAAATGACAAGCAAAATTTCTAAGATATTTCAGGGCAGTAATTTTCCCCAATATGGTATCGTATGCCCAGTAACTACATGCATAGACTCTCTTGTTGCAAGGTCTATACTGTTGGTTCGTATCCATGGATACTGTGGAAACAAATGAAGCAAGAAGAGAGGGAAAGTACACTGACAAATGAAAAGAAACAATACTTTGTAGAAGTATTTGGATTCAGTTTGAGGAACTTTGTGATCAAAATATCAAAATAAATAAAGTTGAGAAAGCATTGAAGGAACAAGTTCTAAATGTTACATGGCCTTGATAAAAATATCCTATGATATGCAGTATGGATTGTATTCATTGATACAACTTGCGAAGTGCAATTATTTTTTTATAGGGATGACAAAAATATTCCATGACACAGTATTCCACGAAGTGCAATTTTATGGACCTTTTAGTCACACAATGATGACTGCATATACAAATACCGCTCATCTCAATGTAACAAATATTTGATTGTCAATGGTTACAGGTCATGAGTCAGGGCTGGTTCAACCAACTAATATATGATTAATAACCTTGCTGTAATGAATAGAATCTTTCATATACACCATATGGTGCATAGATTTGATTTTATCTGTTGAAAAGAAATATGAGAATGTTGATGTTTTTGTTGGTCTTCAATGTTTAAAATCTTTTTGCTTCACTTTGTTCCATTGATATTAGAAAGTTTATTATTCTCACAAGCTACTACTGCTACCAAACTGAATTTTACTTAACTATTCTCAATATCCAGTCAGCTTGTAGGATCTAGCATAAATCTACAAGTTTCATTCACTTTTGGCAATTTATCTGTTCAATGTCAGCAGATTGCCTTAAGGTGGTATTGCACTCAACCAACACAGTTCTTCACAAAGCATTATTTCTCATCAAAGATGAGATGAAAATTACCTCTCACTAAAAAAATTAAAAAGCAGAGAATCTCAAGGTAGTTTGGTAGCAATGGTTTACTCCAAGGATGAAGGGAGTTCCTATTTGTGGTACAAAAAGTCAATTTTGGTATTAATGATAAAAATAACTCCAGTAGTCAAAAACTTGGGACTACCTTACGAAATTTAATATCTCATTTGAAACTAGAGATATCGATTGTTTAGAAAAAAGGGACAGCTTTGTTTTTCATAATCTATTCTCATTATTAAATGGTAGGGCTTGAAAGACTGACATTGAGAGAAGTGATTTATTTAAAATCATGATAAACAAAATTGAAATGACTCTGAATATTCCAAATGTAAAAACTTTATTGCCCTACAAACTCGTTGTTTTGTCATATAAGGTGAAAATTTCAAGATGAATCAAGATGAATGCACAAGTCATGTTATGTCATCTGTGACCAAAAACTACAGGTCTCCACACTTTCTTCATCATTTGTGTGACACATGATATTTTGTCACAAAAATATTCAATGACATCTTCTGCTCTTTTACTTTTGACTCTTACAAGTAGTGACAAGGCCATCAAGTCATGAGTATCTTACTCATCTGCATGTCAAAAGATATCAGTGAAATATGTTATTATTAATCCAGAAGTAAATAATGTTTGAGTAAGGAGTTGCCAGGTAATTTTTGAATTCCATAAAATATTCCCAGTGTTAAACCAATAAATTTTATGCCTCAAAATTAGGAATGAATCATTATAAATTTACATTCTGTACACAGACATTTTGAACAAGGTAAATTTATTTCCAGTAAATATTGTCATGGCATCAATAAGTCACAATTATTTTCCAATGAGTACCTGACCAATAACAAATAATTCATTAGAAGCCATATTGCTTGCAGAAATTTGTGCACATATATGTCCTCAATATTTATAAAGGTAAATATGTCATCAAACATCACTGGTTTGTGTATCATTTATAATCCGTAGTAGCATTTATCAAGTGTCTGTAATCTATGATTGATCCTTCCTCTGCAATCTGAGATGTGGCATATTTACTGACAGACCCTAGATGAACAGAATTTTTTTTTGTACTTTATGAAAAATTGTAATCATCGGATAATTGGGAGAAAATGCATCAGTATTTGTATTCTTGATTGAAACAAAGCCTGTTAAATTATTAATATTTTTATTTAAAATTGTTTTTTTCTTTGTATTTTCATCCATACATGACTAGAAGTCAAATTAATTAATGTATTTATTTATTTATCTATTTATTTATTTATTTATTTATTTATTTGCTTATTTATTTATTTATCTATTTAATCATTTGTTTATCAGATTGTTTGCTTATTTGTTTGGGTTTTTTTTATTTGCTTAAATTTTTGTTTTTGTTTTTGTTTACTCACTCATTTACTCATTTCAAGCTAAATGTTCACAATGCACCATACATGTACATTCAATATACTGTCGGGTAATTCTTTGTTGATATGCTCCTCAGTAGTTGTACTATACGCCGTGAAAACAACCCTAACATGTTTCTCCGATAAAAGAAAAAAATGTTTCCCCAACATGGCTACATGGGTGATCCATCAAAATTTATTTGTCGGTATCAGTTCATCAATCACCTCTCGTAATCTACTTCAGGTAGTGGATGGTATAACCATCTGCTGCGATTCAGGAGATGAAAGATACCAATACTATACTGTTGCATTTTAATTCCATACTTGGGCCAGGCACACAATAAGACTCTGCAACAGATGGTTATATCGCTCATAATCAGTCAAGGATTGTGTTCTGGAATGAATGGAATGGTACCACAGGGCAAGATATTCCCTGGAATTTTGCTGGGGTATTTTCCCCAAAATTAGAAACTGTATGTGAAAGGATTATCTGTTTTCATCATCATTTCAAAAACTGCTAAAGCCAAGCAGAAATTGACCAAAATTTTGTTGCTAGTTTATCAAAGGATTTTTGCGGACATAGAGCACACACACAAATCAAACTGAAATGTTTAAATATTTTAGAAAGTGCATATAAGATGTTTTCATGATGCTTTGATGTTATTCAAAACTTCTCTGAAACCTCAATGTGTGATGATATAAGCTTTTAAATGAGTTAGTAAGTCACCACAACCAAGAGTTGCACCAAGGGACAACCTTATTTTGATTTGTTCAAGTCATGACAAAATTTGCTCACAAAAGGTAAAAGTAACATAATTTTATATAAGTAAAATTTACATATACATATTTTTGTTAAATATGTATTGAAGTCATAGATGTCTTTTACGTATTAGCAATTTCAGAGGGAAGTGACAATAAAAACTACAAAGCACTTCACACAAGAATCAGAATACAAAATATCCAGGATAAATGGAAAAATAATGATATTGTGACCCATTTCCATGTGAATACTGATGTCAATTAAAGGGAGAGGGTCGTCTGAACTGCGTGTCTGACTTTCTTATTTACAAACAATTTTTTTCATGCATGATATCAAGATGCATCACATCAACATACATAGCTGCAACATTTAAATTTTACGATATTGTTAACGAACATGTTTTAAGTTTCATCAATTTGCAAACGTATCTAGATACAGTGTTACTATCGGTCGTAGGGGTCCTGGCAACCTTTGAGCAGAGTTCCGACGATCCCCTCCCTTCAAACTGCTATTTTTCATGTCAATGAACTCTGAATACATTTGAAACCAGTTTGATAACTGTGAGTCAGATTTATAAAGTGTAAAACAGTGAGAATAGTACTTTTAATACTCTAATATACATTACGAGGTTTGCATTGCCTGTCTTTCTGTTTTTCAAATTCACTTGTAATGTAAATTCATGTGGAACAGACACGCAACTATTCCATGTGCATGTCCATCAATCATAGTACAACTCATAATACAGCTGACTGCTTTCAATTCATCAATTGACGTGAGACGTAAACAGATATGATATTCAATATTCCCCTCGTTGATAGAAATTATTAGGAACTTATTGTTCAGCAGTCTCCAGAGTAATTCATTGATATCTGGTTTCAGCAAACTCGCTCACTGTTTGCAAAATGGCAAAATATGTCATTGTAATTACATATGTACATGACCAAATAATCGAGGTAAACCATGCACAATTAAATGTACAGAACTATAGGCAAATATGACAAACTTAAATATCTGGATTATGGAATGTATGCAGTAACATTTTTTCTTGTCAGCAAAATTTCTGCATTTTGAGAATAGATTAAATTTGGAATTGTAACAAAATCTTGATAAGTAGTAGATCAACATGTGATGCAATGTTCCTATCTTGGATTAAACAAATTAATTTTTGGTCAAAATATTTATTTAAGAAACAAAATGGATGGGAGATAAATTGTAGATATGGATATACATATCATTATTTTATTTCTGATCACAAGAAAATTGTCAGGAAGAGTTTGACGTGCAAATTACTACAATAACAATAATTTGTACTGTAAGAAGGGAGATTCTGTGATACTGGTATTCTGTGAAAATATGTGAAATAATCTTTTGATTTCCC
>LD345201.1:199973-215361 GCA_001465055.1 Ptychodera flava | reverse complement strand
CCCCCCCCCCCCGAAGCAATAGATCAGAAAAAGTACATGTATTGTAAAAATTTGAAAAGTCCCCTATACTTATTCTACCTTCAAGTTCCATTGCCACTTTGAGTTTTAGAAAGCTTTGAACTTTTCCTAAGAAACTTCAAATGTTCACTTTCATAATCTAATTAAAATCAAGGATCATTGTGAAAATTTTGGGATTGAGTTACCTAGACTCAACTAATATTTAATATCTAAATTGGCTGCTATGCCCTTTAGAAACTCTGCAGAGAAAAATAAAAGTTTCAGTCTCCACAAAAATAAGGTAGTGAAAATTTAACTAACTGGATTGGCTTCAATTTGATTCACAAAAAAAGAGCAGATTGTATTTTAAAAGTTTAAGTGTCTTATTACCTGTCCCTGGGATACATTCTACATTAAACTTTACAACAGCTGTATGAGATTGTGGTGTCACATAGCGTGCATTACCAGCACAACCGTACTTTTCATCAAAGTGTTAAATATATTTATGATGATGACTACTTAATTAAAGAGTAATCTCTGTAGCTCATAGCAACCAATATTCAGTAAGCAATTACTCTATGTTATTGTAATAGAGCAAGAAAGTTTATCCAGATTGATCTAGCATTAATTAAACTCTTTGCAGGTAATAAACCCGGGTAATTTGTCACTTTGGAAATTTAATCATTCATGTGTAGTCATGCTGATTGTATAAATGCTGCAATATTTTGTGAATTATCAGCTCCTTGGGGTAGGGTAGAGTTCAGCGCAACAATTTTAATTTATACAGAGTGACCTTTAAAATATTAACGTGAAGTATAACCCTGTTGTTTTAAATGATGAGTTTGAACATGGTAAATGAAATTGGAACTAAACATGTCGTATATTCAATAGCTTCATATTCAAATTCAATATCTGATGTGACCACACTCTGCTGGTCAGCTGTATGGTGATGACGTTGGTAATCTTAAACTGGAAGTTACAGGACCGTGGGCACCAATAGGGATGTTACTGATGACGCAGCTATTTGCATACACTGGGCATGAGTGTTTGAATTCTCATAGCATCGCTTTGACTGTATGATAAATTTGAGTGATCATGATGGGCACTTTTGTGACTTATGCAAAGAGAGGTCACATGGTCGTACAGGGAAAACATTTTGAAACATTATATGTTCTCCAACAAAAACAAAACATTTTTTCAGTTGATTTTTTACTCCGGTTCAGTCGCTGTATATTTGCAGACACAATGGACGCCTGAAACATGCCAAAATTATGGGATTCTGGGACCAAACCTTGCACGTTTTGACTCAAAGAGTTTTGAAATGTCCTAAGTTAGATCAGTTGGTCTGGTTGATAGAAGAGATTGAAACCAAGAATGCATTTTAGACATACGTCTACAGACCTCGAAAATCTCACAATTCTTTGCCAGTGTTCTCTCAGCGTTTGTTTTCCATTCCTATCACATTTTATTCTAGGCCTGGGCAAAGTCTGTTCAACACTTAATATCAACTGTGCATCCAGGATGTAAACACATCGTTGTCAATGGAGCTGACCGTCACATGATTTACCGAAACCCAGATGCAGTAGTTGATCCAATCAAGAGACTGGTCAGAACGTGGAGGGGTCGTCATGGTAACAGCCATAAGCAATAATTTTTAAAGTCTAGGTTGTACATTTTAAATGGACTTTTCTCAAGCAAATTTCATTATTTTAAATAAATATGATGGTCAAAGTTTCAGTCTGTTTGTCTTTGTTACTGGTGCATCATCAACAGCCTTGAATTGGTATATTTATTAATAACTCACAAAAAATCCAAACCTTCTGATTCGCCATTTTTGCTCTAATCAAATTATCACCTTCAAAGCCATGTTAGCCGATCTTTTAGCATTTTACTTGCCAAAAAAATCATCCAATCTTCAGAGAGATGCTTTGATTCCAGCAATAAATACAATTATCTTTCAAAATGTCCCTACTTCAATTCTTGGGGATGGATTCGGTCAATTGTTCACAGTTTTTGTGCACTCGCTTATCTAGTAGTGAAAATTTAAGTTGTGCTTTCCTTGCCAGTGTTTTAAAAATGTTCTGTGGTCTCACTTAAGTAAACATTTTTACATAAGTTGCTTTTGATTTCAAACAATATTATCGAAAAAAAATACAAAAAGAGAGAGGATTGTGATACATCCCGATGTTATATTGCTCCAACAAAACTGTATCGTATTTCTGCTAAGTTTTCAAATTACGGCCTGTTTTATGATTTTTTCTAATAATTATAACACTACAACATTTTGCCATTCCACCGATTTTGGCATTAAGGTCTAATGGTATACAGAATCCAGTGCTGTTTGAGTAAGGCATTCTTCAGTATCCAGGGTGTCAAAGATTTGATCCTCAAAAAGATGTTTTTGGAGGTGCTCTCATTTATCAGGATAAAAGCCGAGTATCTGTTGGACTTTTTAAAGGGATACAGTCGTCGGAACTGCCGTGCTCAAATGTCGTATGAGACCCATACGACTAATGTAAACACGATTAGAACTAATTTGGGATGATTGGAGGGTGAAGTGAAGTTGTTTTAACCTGCAAATGTAATAAGCTCATCTGCATTTCTTTTTCTGTAGCACACTTGTTTTTATGAGTAATTTGTAATATTACAACATTCAGCTATATGGCATCTAACACTTTTGAGAAATTTTAAAAATATGTTAATCCAATTATCCCAAATTAGTAGAAATCGTGTTTGTAAACACTGTATCCAAGGTAAGATGGGTATTGATGAAAGTTAAAACATGTCCTCCATAATCTACATCGTATAATTTAAATGTTGCAGTTGTGATGATGAGGTGCATCTAGATATCGTGCACGAAATACATTGCTTGTAAACAAGAAACTCGCACAGGCGCAGTTCCGACGACGTTTTCCTTTTAAAGGCCAGTCAATAATGTGCGTACACACAAAGCTATCATATCTGTTGAAGAAAACCGTATATCTCAAACACACACAATCTCTCTCTCTCTCTCTCTCTCTCTCTCTCTCTGTGGCTGCTTCTCCGAATTTTTGCCTCTCCTCTTTCTGATCTTTGCTTTGTCTTCCTCTCCCTTACCTCCTCTCACCGTCCATTCACCTCCTTCCCTGCATCTTCCTCTCTCCAATTAAGCAAAACATTAATTAAAAGCCATTTCCAAATTGATTTCGTTCAGTTTAATATCCAGTGCCTTTGTGTTTGAAATGACCATGGACTTGGTATTCCAACTTTATAGATACATATTATCAATCAATCAATCAATCAATCAATCTTTATTATACTCAACTCACACTAGCAGAGAGTGTGGTATGGTACATTCCAAAATTGGACAAAGTACAAAACTGAACACTTTCGAGAGGACAACAAAGTATCCAAGTGGTACAATAAGCAAACTGTTTAACAGTGGGAAGGCTACTGGGGGGTCAGCACAAATCAGTGTTCTTCAAGAATATAGCAAGATCTAGAAAATTATACTCCATAACCCTTTTAAGGGCCGTTTCTTTTTGTGTGACACCGGAAAAAGTGGAGCAATCTATTCCACTTTCCTGTAACAATAAAACTCGTTCAGTGATAAACTTTTTACATGAGAATAATAAATGAAACTCATCATCTATTTCGTTGCTATCACATCTGAGACAAAGTCTATCTTTCAAAGGCAATTTTGGCTTACTTTTCCTACCCAATTCAATATTTAAACTATGATCACTCAATCTAAATTTCGATAAAGCTCTGCGAAGAGTAAAATTTGACAAATTATTTAAGTATTTTTCAAAATAAAATCCGGTCTTGAAAGTTCTATATGTACGCAATTTATTACCACCTCCATTTTTTCTTGTATCGTTTGACATATTCTCTCTCCAAGAATTCAAATACTCGCTTGATATCTTCCTTTTTAATTTCTTGTTTAACTGGGCATATGATGTCACTCTTAAGGAGTTGAAGACATTCATATGATTGTAACTTCCCAAATTACAAAGAATAAAATTTGCCCAAGGGGAATTTATATCTATGTTTTCTTGAAGTGCCTGTTTCAGAATATGATTTCCTGGTAAACTATTTAACCTACACCAATATTTAATGACAGACATATAAAGATTGATCTTTAATGGAAATCTGCCTAATTCTGCTCTTATCCCTTCAAGTGGAGTACGTTTACTCACTCCCAAGATAAATCTGTAATAAGACATACACAGACCTTCAAGGCAATTATCAGTACTTGTAATTTCTGTTGCCCAGATTTCTGAAGCATAAGATAAAATTGGGACAATTAACGTATCAAAAATTTTCAAACAAAGCTTTGGGCTCAACATCTTTTCACTTAAAATTGACTTTTTGATTATGAGATTGTTACGAAAATACCGCAAAGGATGCACGAGGACATTGGCGCAGCGCTTCGCGTCGGGCGATGCGCGGCGCCGATGTCCGAGTATTCGTCTCATCTTGAGGTGGGAAAACTAGCAACGGACGTCCCCTTCGCACAGATGTCGGCGCTAACATGAAATTGAAAATCACTTCTCACAAAGAACATGCATAAATTGCCTATCGCAAGACAGGAAGTGTACCACTTGAGTTAAGGTTGCATGCGCCTCGATGAAACTTTTGCTTGAACTTCAACCAATATCTTACCAAATCAACAATAAAAATCAGGGGTCAAAATGCAAATTTTTGAACTAGCGAAACAAATTACCCAACATTTTGCGATTTTTGAAATTCAACATGGCCGCCATCCCTGTGTTAACTCTATGGGAAAAAAAATAAATTTTGGATTTTCGTAAAATTAAGACGGTGAAAATTTTTCTTTCTCCAAGACGGGCTCCAAGAGCTTTAAAATGAACCCCCACAAGCGGTAGATCAGAAAAGAACTGTAAAAGTTTGAGAGTCCGAATATCTGTCCCCGAGGCGCTAAAAATAAAATCAGAATAAAGTGATCGCATGAATTCTCGGAGCATTCGTTTCAATGTTCATCCCTCCCTATAAAATGGTGAGTTCTAGTATTTCGCTACTTTGAACGATCCCGCCAAAATCGTGCACTTTCACTTATACAGCCTTCACGCAGTCGCGATACTAGTTCATTACAAACGCGTGGTAGTCAGAGCTAGAGTCAGACTGCAAATCACACTATGTCAGCTGGCTTTATGAAGATAGCGGTCACTGATGAGCAGGAGGTAGCCTCGGGAATTTTCTTTGCCAGGAATGAATTGGAGCTAACTGTGATGGGGATCGAGCGCGGACATTTGAGTGCAACTTCTGGAATCGTAACTGTTTAGTATCGTGACCTCAGCTGCCGCCGCGGGCCGGTGACGTTTGTCAGCTCGACGTCGGATCAGCCTAAGTGACCCAGCAGTGACGACCGAACATGCCGAAGGCGATAGCAGGCGTCAAAAAAATCTAGGTTTTGTCAGCACATTGGATTCTGGAGGCTACTTGTTTTGTGAATTTTGACTTTGTTCGCTTTGTGTTACATAGGCATGCACGGCTAATAGGTCGCGAAAGAAATGTATAGCACTTTTGGAAACAGCTAAGCGATAGTTACGCATTGCGCTTTCAACAGTACGTTGACTGGAGGGTAAAACTTGCAATTTGAAAAGAAGACAGAAGATATACAGACAGTGTAGACAAAGTGAGAGATCATGCCTGAATTTGTGCTGGTACTTGTCCGTGGTCTCAACCCGAACATACCAGACGTACTTTATGTCCGGCATAAATAACAGGATAGGCCTTCCTGTCTATAAAATGTACGGCTCAGGTAGGCCAACATAAATGAAAACGGTCCTTTTCAGGACCAACAAATTTTCCAAAAAGAGAACTACCGAATCAAATGAGTTTGCATGTATTTATTATACACGGTGTGTGTGCGTTTGTATCTTTCGGTACGCTCCGAGTATTTGGTGTGTTTTTTCCGCGTTGAACATCAACGCTACGTACGTAAAAAGTAAACAACGTATCGCTAATGACTCATTTGCAATTTGCATATCATGTCAATCACGCAGATTCAAACTGAACATCGAACGTTATACCGGCGATAATACCGGCAAATATTTTATCCTTTTTCTGGTTCCAGACGTCATTTCAAATTTAATTTCGTCAGGAACCAAGTATATTGTGCTCCAAATACTTATACACATATCCCTCAATTTCCAAGAAAAAAATGAATCGGTAGATTTCTAAATTAACGGTTTTTATCGACGACGTCCAGAGCGTACCGAGTACGTTTGAATATCCCACCATTATGACCACTCTCGTAGGTTCTCGCGCTTTTATACGGGAGTTGGGGCTTTAAGAACAAATGAATGCCCGACGTGATCGGGTAGACTATTTTACACAAGTTTCGACATCTTCATCTTGGCCGTGAACTCTGGTAATCAGATTGTAACCGTTGAGACAACAGCATGCGGTTAATTTGCTAGTGAAACGTTCGACAAACGGATTAAATCGCAAATTATCCGTTTGTGTTTGTTGTGTAAATAACATCACTTCTGGCACCAAGCATTAACCAGTTCAGTGTGTAAATCAGAAAAAGGCCTGGAAGTGAAGACATCTTAACAAACATTAACAAAGGCCGATAATTTATACAAAAATCGTCAAGTTGACACTTTGAAGGTTCAATGTGCGAAAACAGAAGCGAATTTCAAAAATCCAGGACACTTTTTTGTCCAGTATACCCAGCCGTTCATTGCCGTAAACAGATCACCGAGGCCGATTGGAGATTGATCATTGCATTGAGCATATAGCAGTTGAACATTTGTGTACTGTAAACATGAAACAACTTACTGGAAATTTAATAATAATCTGTTGGAAGACAATATTTATTTGAACAAGTTGGTTCTTTTTATTGATAAATGTGAAGACAATTACTAACACGCTGTGTGCAAATAAACGAAATGGGAGGTATTTAAGAAATCTTTGAACATTTCACTTTAAATTATAGTTGTCACAAGAGTCAATGTCACCGTGGCAGAAAGCGAAATCTTGAGCAATTGTTAAAACAAAGCGAAAAAGTACTATGTCACGACCCAACAGAGGACAATTACTGTTCATATCAAGAAATCTCTGCAGAATTTGAACAAATTGTACAGAATGAAGCAGTGGGTAGTCAAATCAGATCAAGAGCCCGTTGGGCGGAAAAAGGAGAAAGGGGCACAAAGTGCTTTTTACGCTTAGAAGGAATAATGTAAAGAAAAACATTGTAAAACTCAGAGCTGGGAACAGATCATTGTTGATAGATCTGGGCTCCATCTTAAGTGAAGAGGTCAAATTTTACGGCAAAATCGTATAGGGAAATTGTACAATTGCAATTATTTCTTTTAAAGACTTAACACGAAATGTCCAAAATCCTGAATTGAGTTTATCGCAAAGACATTTTTGTGAAGGTGTTGTTTCTAATGAAGAACGTTACCGAGTATTATATAAGATGAAAAAGAACAAGTCAACGGTATATGATGGTTTTTACCATCGAATTTTACTGTAAATGTTGGCCATTACAAGGCAATTTGATGTTTGATTCATTCAATGAAGCTATTGAGAAAGGTAGTTTGTCAATAACACAGCAAAGGGGTATTCTATCATTGTTACACAAGAAAAATGGTTGGAGTTTTGGCGTCTAATATATCCTTATTGTCTGTTGATTATAAAATTCTTACGCACGTCTTATCGAATAGAGTGTCAAAAGTTTGTCCAGACATTGTAAACAATGATCAAGTAGGATATATCAAAGGTCGTTTTGTTGGTGAAACTTTCGGACCGATCGAAGACATGTATCATTACACTTCAAAATACAATATTCCTGGAGCAGTCCTATTTGTTGATTTTGAGAATATAAGCTTTTGATTGTTTTAATTGGAACTTTATGCACAAAACATTAGAGTTTTGGTTTCGGACCCGACTTTAGAAGATGGGTGAAAGTGATGTACTCCAATGTTCAAAGTTGCATCATAAATAATGGATGGTTATCGAATTTCTTTTCACTCTTTCAAGGAGTTCGTTAGGGATGCCCTTTGAGCGCTTTGATTTTTATTATGTGTGTTGAAGTCTTGGCATGCAAAATGCGTCAATGTGATGACATGAAGTGTATACCACTACTATGTAAAATTCTGACAGGGGTGTTGCAAAAGTAGCCCAATTAGTTAGTTGATGACACTACCTTTTTTCTTAAAGACGAAAATTTAATTGTAAGAGCGTTTGAGATTATGGCTGACTTTGAGAAAACGTCTGGTTTGAAAGTGAATAAAGATAAAACAGAGGATGTATGGTTGGGTAAAGAAAGAAAATGTGCAAAAACGATTGCTGGTCTGAAGTGGACTGGTCAGTCAATTAAAGTTTTAGGAGTTTGGTTTGGATTTGACCGACAAAAATTCAAACGTTGATCGATTAATATATGAATTCATTACAGAAGGAATTGGTAAAATAAAAAGAAATGTACTAGCTGGGCCACTATGTGATGATAGATGCAACATGTCTATTTTTTGTTTAAAGGTAAAAGCGCTGAAATTTATGTGGATTTTACGTTTAAGTAGTGAAAGAGAGGCATACTGGAAAAACTACCCTTGTTATTTATTGGAACCTTCGTCAGATTTCTCAATGTTAAGAGATGTTTTGTTTAGAGATATAATTTGATCAGAACCTTTGCAATCGGGATTTCCTTTATTTTATCAGAATGTCTTAAAATCGTGGAACTCTATTCCACGATATGAAGAGCAGGCTGGCCGTGATGCAAAGGCAATTTTGTGGAATTCTATGTTTAAACTTTTTTGTAAGATTGAGACGTAAGGTAGAATATATTGTCATTGACAAAAAGAGGTAGAACTACAGAAACTAAAAGATAAAGATGTGTACAAATTTTAAATAGGTCAAGTTTCGCAACCAGCCAGTATAATAAATTGGCGAAGAGAGTTCGAGCAGGTGGCTAAAGAACAAGATATTTCGATATTTGCTAATAATTTTACGTTTGAAAATAAAGTGCGTGCGTTTCATTGAAAATATTTGCACGACAAATGCATAAATAATGTAAATTACACCTTTGGAAACTTCGGGAAAACGCTCTTTGTAAGTTTTGTAATTTGCATGATACAACTCAACATCGTTATATTGAGTTCCATTGGGAATATATGAAGATGGAACTTTAAAGAGAAAAAATTTCTCGGAACTTGTATACCGAATATCAAAGCCACCAGACCAGTACTTTTTGAGAAACAAATTTTTTGACCAAAAATTGTCCCAAAAATACAAAATTGTAGATATCATCATAGTTTGAATATATCACATCTTGATCATCCCTAGGAACATGTTTACCAAATAACAAAGCTGTCAGACAAGCGCTTTTGGTTAAATAAGTGTTTAAAAAAATGACAAAAATGGCCTTAAAATTTGCATATTTCTGCACAATTTCTACTCTCTTAAAAGGTCATCCCAAGGGACATATATCCCAAATATCAAAGCTGTATGACATACAGTTTTGAAGAAGAAGATTTTTGAAGATTTTTTCACCAAAAATGGCAATAATTGCCTTAAAATACAAACTTGCATATTTCATCTTATTTGGAACAAATCTAAGCAAGGTCATCCCTGGGGACGTGTATACCAAATATCAAAGCTGTCTGATTATGAAGCAGATTTTTTTTTACAAAAAACCCCGGCTTTTTAGAGCTAATTTGCATATTTTCAACAATATCAAAACCCCCCAAAAATACATAGTTTGTCATAATCATATGTTGCATCAACACAACAAATATTAGGTCTGTAAGTTCTGCGGTTTTCCAGATATTTGAGTGGATGGACACCCTCACATACATACATACATACACACATACATACATACATACAGACAGACAGACATACTGACGCCGGACAGATATCCATCCCAATAGCTTCTATAGACTGTAGTTTATAGTAGCTAAAAATTGCTCAAAAGAAATACATCTGATGTTCAGATCTACATTACATTTTTGACTCTACCTTCATTTACATGCTATGCCCATAAGAATTAGTTACATGTGCACTACTTTCACTGAATATAGAATATTAGTTGTTAAGCCAGACAGAGATTTGTCAACCAAAGACAGCTGTGTAATCACTACTCGGCATGCAAAATACAATAACACAATATCTTGATATTAATTGCATACAAATACCAAATACAATGCCAAGTCATTGTCTAATTTATCATTTACAGCTTTCTGGATAAAGTATAAAATGCAACATCATTTTATTACGCAAAATACAATATGGGCAAATCAAGAGTTGTAGCATTTCATACATTAAGTTGGGAATTACCCATTTGCAAATACTTCATAAAATGGCATTGACTTTGTACTATTAAAATGAGTGAAGTAAGAGCCATGGACAGAGGAGATAGATTGGCTATAATGAAAATATTTTATACTTTAGATGGACACAGGTCATGGCACCTAGATACACAAACAGACATGATGCAGGTGTAAATGAAGAATGGACTGTCAACGAGAAAAATCAACATGATAGACAAGTGTTTCTGAAGAAGTCCATAACGTCCCTATTTTTAAGGCAAACATATCAGATTTAGAATTAAGTCCATTACAAGCAGGTTTACGAACCTAAAATTGAAATCAATATTCTGTATGGATTTACATGTGTAGAGTATTAATTACAACATAAATTATTTATCTTGATGAGAAACATACAAATAGCGTTAATGACATTGTCATTTCAGGGTTGTCATTTGAAAGAGAAATTTGATTGTTAATTGATACGGGAAAGCAAATTGTGTTGGTGTATGTAACATTCATGCCAAATGTTATCTGCAATACATACAAAATTGGCTGGTGCCAGAAATTTACCAGTTTATTTTTATGTGTCAAGTGCTCAACATAACATATAGCTACAAGGAAAAAATCACACGACAGTGCCAACAAGAAAAAATGTTTACTTTTAAATTGTAGAAGACATAAGAAAGATAAATTTCACTTTATTTTCAATTGCCCTAGGTACACCATTGTCCTCATTATATACTTGCATCTTAAATCATTTATTGAGTTACATAATGAAAATTTCAGGATTCATTGGGTTACAAATTCACATGTTAAACAAAGAGTTAAAATATTATTTTTCTGCCTATAACCATATTCTGATATTTTTCACTAATATACTCTCTATGCTCATTCAAGTACATCAACAGTTCTTAATTTAATGGCAATTAAATGATTTCAAGGACTATGAAAATTAAAACTGTTATTACGCGACTTACAATCTTATAATTTGATACAATGTTTCGGTCTGCACGACTAAAGTTCTATCGGAGCCTACTTCAAGAAATTCCTTGAGTCAGAGAATGGTGATATGTTCTAAAACTCACCATGCCCTGCAAAGATCCACATTCTGTGGATCAACTTAATGATAGAAATTAAAGTCAAATATTTATTTATGTTCATTATATGAATAGCTACAACAGTACAGGTGACAGCATAACCTCGTACACAAAATTGAGTTAGGTAACATGCACATCGTCCCAAATACTAAAAAAGCAGTAATCTTTAAAAACAGGCAGCACAGGGTCTTTATCTATGGAGTACTGATATACTATAGCATGACTTTTGCATTCTGATCTGATTATCAAACTGGAAATCTAAATGATTGTTGCAATGTGATACTGCTATATTTGTTTTGCTTAGGTGTCATCTGCTTAAATCTTTTAGTACTGTTTAGTAGTCAATCATTCATTTAGATTTTTGGGTATAACTTCTGTTGGTTTAGCACAGCAGGGTGTCTATTCATATTTTGGTGATTTGAAGTCCAAGAAACTTGAAGACCAGTATAAATATACATCCAAACAAGTTTACCATTCCGACATACAGTTCAATAAACTGGTCTGTCAAACCACCATAATCGTGAATTCACTGACCAAGGAAAAAAAACATTCACTACATATCTGACCTTGGATCAATGGAGTTGTTGATCCCTGCATAGTTAACGATGATATATACTATGTATATAAATGTATGCCATACACTAGCTTTGCAACTCTGAACCCAACTGATATTTAGTCCAGAGGATGTCTGATGTTGATAACATTATTTTATGTCCATGATTCCGATGATCCTAAAACTTTGTTGTTGCCAGATCTAAATTGTGCTGTTGTATGATGTCTGAAAAATATGATGTAAGATTTAGAGTAATTTTTTCAGTCATCTTAGAGTAACGTCTTTTGACATAAAGATGTGAACCTAATGTAATGAATACGAGACCGATGTTGCTATTGCATAGTCTTAAGTTAAGATTAAATAGCCGTTACAAATCTTTAAATTTAGTATCAGCAATATTACATTTTCAAAATTTTAAAGAGGCGAAATAACATGAATCAATACGGCTAGTTTTCAATCGGATTCGAACCAACAACATACGGCATCAGTCGCCTAGCTGAGAGGCCATAGACAAAACCAGGTAACCTAGAAAAATATTATACTTTCAGTGATTGAAAAAGGTGAAATAATACTGTAATTATGTAATTAAATTATGGCTTCTCATCAGACATCGGTTTTGACAGATCCAGAATTTCATCAGTCTGAATTATTTTATTTCCATTCTGATATAATAATGATAAAGGACAGCATGGGTTACTTATGTTGACAATCAATGTCACTCATACATGTATACGCATGTCTGTTTCTTATATGTTTTTTTTTAATTATAGATAACATAAAAATTAAGACAGAGAAAGCATTGTAAAAGGAAATGTCATTATTGTTTTGACTATGTGTCTCTCATTGCAATATAAAATGAACCATAAAAAGATAAGACATGATCCATGTAGTCCCATGTCTCACTGTCTCTGGTGATAGCATTGTACGATATGGTGATTAGGTTAATCATGTAAAGTCACTTTTTGACACAGTCCCCTCTTGGTAATGGGTACTTTGATTACAAGTCCTCTTCATTAATCGGGCCTATGATTAAAAATACTGCAATAGAGATGGGGCTTAATGGTCGAGAATGAGTTCCATGGTGCTGAAAACGTAAAACCAATCTTGGCTGTCACCCTAATTACAAAAAGGTCATTAAATGAGTCAGTTATTAATCGATCGAAAAGATGTTGCCAGACCATGCTATAAAAACACTGACAGATTATCACCTGTACCACATTTCATAAAGTGTTATGCAGTGCTTCTGGACATTCACCCTAAAAAGAAAATTCATAATGTATCTGCAAATTAGATATTGATGGAAATATGTCAGAAACGTGGCTCTGGACATGAAAAAATCATAACAAAATGGCCACCAGGTAGCCATATTGCATTGGATTGTGAAACAAATTCACCTGTGTATGAATGACATACGTATGACAACATCTGACATGTTGAGAGATTTCAAAGCTATTAGTAGTTTAGGCAGTAGAGTAGTTTTTGAGAAACACATTTTCTTGCCAAAAAGTTCCCCCCAAAATACAAAATTGCAGATTTCATCATAACTTCAATATATCACATTTATTCATCTGTAGCAACCTGTATACCAAATTTCAAAGCTATCAGACGAGTAGTTTTTGAGAAAACATTTTTCATCGAACATGGCAAAAATTGCCCAAAAATAAAAATTGCGGATTTAATCATACTTTCAATATATCACATTAAGTTTATCTGTAGAAATATGTATACCGAATTTCGAAGTCATCAGACAAGTAGGTTTTGAGAAACACATTTTATGACCTAAAATTGCAAAAATTGCCCCCAAAATACAAAATTACAGATTTTGTTTTGCTTATCCCTTTAAGCCTGTATACCCCAAATATCAAAGCTGTCAGACAAGCGGTTCTGATAAAACAATTTTTTTGACCAAAAATGATAAAAATTGCCTTAAAAATACAAATTTGCATATATCTGCACAATTTGAACAAATCTGACATGGATCATCCCTGCGGACCTATTTACCAAATATCAAAGCTATCTAACCTGTAGTTTTTGAAGTAGAATATATTTAAAGATTTTTTAAAAACACAAAAATGCAAATTTTTCCCGATTTGAACAAATCTTACTGAAATCACCCAAGTAAACTGCATATGAAATTTAAAAGCAATCAGACATGCGGTTTCAGAAAAAATTTATTTAAATTACCAAAAGCAGTAAAAACATGTCCAAAAATACAAATATGCAAATTTCACCACGTTTTGAAGAATCACCCCAAGTGAACTGCATATAAAATTTCAAAGCAATTGGACTTGCAGTTTCAGACAAAAAGGCAATTGTTGAAGGGCAACGGACGAACAAACGACAGATGACGACCAAAAATCACCCATTTGATAAGCTCCGCATCTCTTACAGCGGAACTAAAAAGACCAAGTAAATGAATTAGTAAAAGAAAGCAAGATTACTACAAACCTGATTGATAGGTTTAAGTGGCATATCATTTTCACTCAATTCCTACAAAAGACAAATATACATACAGATTAAACATTATCATAAAATGTACATCAATTTTAGAGGTAAATATGAGACTTTTAGTTTCAGATTAGTGCAAATGGAGTTTTAGTTTTAAGAACAGGGAAAGTCATCCAAGTAAACTGCATATGAAATAAAAGCAATCAGGCATGCGGTTTCAGAAAAGATTTATTTAAATTACCAAAAGCAGTAAAAAAATTTCTAGTGTAAGATTTGATAAGTGTTGAAAGTTGTGTTCATGAAAACACATCAAAGGAGTGAAAATATACCAGTGAGTACATGTATGTGTTATTCACCATCTGATATATGATGCCACTGGCAATTTAGGGATACAATTGTGTTAACTTCACAGTTCTAGTGATGCACAGGCCAACTGGAAATGAATAGTCTAAAATATGATATTATTTTCATAATTATTAATAATAATAAATCGTAATTCTGACATATTGATATCTCTCAACCATGTTAGTATTTCATCGGGATTGAGCTTCCTTTCAGTGAAGCAGCGCTTGATAAAATCGCTGTATATGGATGAGTTAGGTATGACATGAGCAGCCAGCCAGGCCGCGGGCGTCCAAGGTGGCAAGCTTACACAGCCAGTCGTCTATACACAGCTCCAAAAACCTTCTATTTCACTCGGCCCTACTACTTAAATCGCTGTATCTCCACTACATTCCCGATGGTTGATAACCTGCCCCCCTCCATGCATACATACATACATACATAAATACATACATACATACATACATACATACATACATACATACATACATACCTAGAGCCTCTATTTGGCTAAAGGTGAAAAATTTACATTGAGCCTCGCTTTCGAGACATATACATGATAACTTTTACATTCAGCCTCAATCTGATTCAGCTGCAAAATTATATATATATATATATATATATATATATATATATATATATATATATATATATATATATATATATATGAAACAAGATAATGACTTACAAAT
>LD345201.1:137869-172750 GCA_001465055.1 Ptychodera flava | reverse complement strand
ACTATGCTATCTTTGAAATAGAGTATAACTTTGCGGAAGGTAGCCTACGTGTAGACCGAGAGCTGTCATTTGCTCCACACACGAACGAACGTGAGCGCTAACGCACGCACACGACGGACGACTGGAAATGATTGACAACTTGTGCGCGGCGTACTGATATTTCTTCTTAAAGTAGTTCAAAAGTTTAAACGCGGAATCGTCATGTAAAACTTATTTTATTTTGCAAAAAATAACGAATTCTTGGCTTGTGCATGTGATAAGTATATTATTCCTCAATATTTTTCTTCGTTCAGCTTGGAAAATACTCGTGACGTAATGACCGTGTCACCACTCGTCTCCGACTCGTGGTGACACGGTCATTACGTCTCTCGTATTTTCATTCGCTGAACGAAGAAAAATATTAGGGAATAATATCTAATCATTCATTCATTCTTTATTGC
Organism: Ptychodera flava; assembly: GCA_001465055.1. Lineage (NCBI taxonomy): Eukaryota > Metazoa > Hemichordata > Enteropneusta > Ptychoderidae > Ptychodera > Ptychodera flava. Next base: position 172,310 of record LD345201.1, on the reverse strand, counting down.
TATTTATAAGTTTTATAATGTCAATTTCACACATAGAGTAGAAGTAAAGAAAAGCAACATGATGTTGATTTCTCCTAAACGGAAGATGACAACACTTGTAGGCCTATTTACTGATTAAGCTATCTGCGGTGAAAAGCTTACGTGTTAGAATAAATTAGTTAATTATAGATACACTTGGGTTCAGTGGAGTTGATGGAACAAAGCTATTGAATATGAGTGTTTACGGAACCGGTGATAAGAATTGGAAGTGATATTACATTTGGTGTAATAACTAACCACACTAAAAATATCCATCACTCAAAGCTTGTAAATTGGTCTCACGTACTTCATCTCCTGGTGGGTCTGCCTTGAACCATAGCTCACACATATTCTCTATTTCTCCCAATGTCAGTACCTTTATCTTTTAACATGTAACCGCTAGACCAATTTCACCAGGCATGACACAAAAGACAAACTTACCACAATACAGATGCAAATTTCCACTGGTTTACTTTGTTTTTAGTGAACATACATTTAACTGAGAAATAGTGCCAGAGTATCTTTAAACCAGGCTATCTGGTAATCCACACATTAACATAACTAGATTAACAGTAAAGTCTACATAAGGGCACTGAAGTGAACAGACAATTTGGAGTCTATCAAAAATAAAATCTCGCGAATACTTTCCAGGTAATAATTAGAGTTGTATCAGCATGAGCGGCATTTGTGCTGCGTCAGCACGAGACGAAGTCGAGTGTCTGACACAGGACAAATGACACTCATGCTGATACGACCCAAGGAACATGCGATATTAGGTGATAACCAATATATTATATACGCATGCCCAGAATTTTCCTTATAGTAAAAAAAACTTTAAATTTTGAGGCTTTACTTTATAACACATAAATATCGAAATATTTTTGTGAAGAGGCTGCATTCATAAACTACACGAAGAAGTCAACATCATGCGCGACATCGCTGCAAGTCCTCCATATCTCTATGAACCCCAAGAAGAAAGACACCGAGATTAAAAACTCTTTGTAAGGGGGAACTCTTTAAGGCTCCATAATGTATTACAATTGCAATCGATCAAAAACTGTCCTGTGCTTTAAATCTCTCCTGATTTTGATCACGCGCGATCGTCGTATGGCACGAAATGGGGTGCGCCGCCATTTTGTTTGTTTACACTGAGGCGTCGCGCTGGCATGTCATCGCCGTCACGCAACGCGCTCGCTACCTGTTTTCATGACCTGAGACTGATGGTTCAGTCATTTATCTTCCAGTAGCACAATCATTTCCCCTACGACCTATTTATAATTATTCGACTTGATGTCGATATAAGCTGTTCTCGATGCTGGTGAACGTCAATGTTTTGAAGATCTTCAAATTTCTCTTGATCAAAGTCGTGTCCTTCCTCACTAGATAGGGCTGTAACTTGTATAAGACCCTGATGAAATGTAACCCTTTGGAACCCTATAAATTAAATATCCCCAAAACAGTCTTATAGAAAATTCCCCTATTTTCAATTTGAACGGGGAATGTACAGACTGAGAAAATCTCATTCTAAGCAATATTTAGTGATCTCAGCTAAACAGACTTGCTGACACTTATTGCCAATATTCATCAAATGACATGTAATTCTGTACCTACACTACAGACAAGGAAAGTAATTAATTACCATTGCATCGCAATTTGAGATATATATAATGAATTATCAAAAGAGTCTAATGTATTGTGTCATGTAATAAGCTGCATTTTGTTGTTCATGTTGATTTAAAGGAAGTGTTTACTAAAATTATGCTGCGTACAGATGTAAAACTGCTTACAAACACCTTATTTTTGAAAAGACAATGATCAACTGGTGTGACAAAAGGGCAATTTCATGTTACTGGTCAGTATGGCTCTGTAACTTTAAATGATTTTTCACTAATTTTGTTAGTCATGTCAACTGCAGTTTCTTTTTCTACTCCCTAAACTATGCTGAGTTACAGAGTCAAATTTGTAAGCTCAACTTGTACATTGTAAGACTGCGTTATTAGTGTTGACAAATTAAGTAAACACTGTTCTAGATAAGAGTTAAAATGCCAACAATAACTGTATTGTACAAATTCACATATTGACCCTGTGTTGATGAGCTAAGTTATTGTCTCAATATGCTTCCAGGAGTTAAACAAGAACTTATAACTGACATTCAAAGCAAAAATAATGAAAAAAAATCATCAAACTGATACTTGCTGGTCCTTAAGATTCCTGAACAAAGCAAAATGTAAAACCGATATATTGGCAAACACAGTTAACACATGAAAGACTAATGTGAAGAAGACTTAAAGAGTATTTCAGAAGGAAAGAAAAGAGAAAAATAAAATATACTTAAACGCAATCAGTCACATTCCATAATACGTACCTGAGATAAATTACAGCAGATGTAACCTTAACTTTTTATGATTTTTACAGTAATTTTGTTCTGCCTTACAATTAGATTTTCTCGTTCTACTAAACAGAGCATGACTTGTCAAAATGACTGATATTAAATTGCTCAACAGAACTTGTATAAATGTATTGTGCTTAACTATTGTTGAGGATTGAACTTCACTCTAGTTGTCAACGATATTGTAAGCTATATACACTGTACCTGTAGGTTATGTTGAAAAGCCAAACACTGGGCATTTCATCATGCTGTATGATATGTAGAACGAGAAAGTGCAACTGTAACGAGTTAGTACAAAATTACTGTAAAAATCATCAAATGTTACCACTTCTGTACCTCCAAAGGAATAAACCTTTAGATAATATTGGCACCACAAAGCTCTTAGAAAGGTTGCATATGACAAACATGGTCAAAGGTCAGCAGGTCAATGGTTCATTATAGGTCAGAAAGTCGAAGCTTCAACGATGGTTGATATGTTGAAGTTTCAAACAAAGTCAGGATATCAAAGCTGCATTAATGGTCGGTAAGTTGAAGCTTCAACAAAGGTCAGGAGGTCAAAGATTCAACAAAGCTCGGCAGTAAAGCTTCCCCCTAGGTTGGTTCATCAAAGCTTCAACAAATAGGCAAACCTTTGTTGAAGGTTGAAATAAAAGGTCTTCAAATAATCCTGTTACGCAAATTGGTTTTCGAATCTTGGGCATGAAGCTTCGTCTGAGCTTTGAACAAGCTTTGCCGAAGGTGTTGCACAATCGCGTGTGTAGAATGCTACACCTGTCAAGTGGATATACAGTGACAAATTCAGAGTAAATTGGCAAAGAACCAAACTATTTGCGTGACTTACACTGACTGCCAGGAACAGTCATTCATCCATTATTTGACAAACATATGTGTCATATATTTTGATACAGCATCTCCATATCTATCATAGAATTTCTGAAATAATCCACTTGTAATCTTTGTCACAGAATCCATCTCACTAGTCTGTGCTTATAAGCTCCATCTCAATTGAAAGCCTTCATATGAGTTACAACCTCGACTGTATCTCAGGAGTTGTGAAATGCATGTATCATAATCTGGAGCTGATGGTCCTACAACAACATATTTAATGCCTACAAAAACATATTGAATGCCGAGCAGAACCTATTAAATGCCTACGACAACATATTGAATACCTAGGACGATACGGTAAATGCCGAGGACAACATATTGAATGCCAAAGACAGCATATTGAATGAGCACAGTCACCTGACAAGATCATGTGATCAGCACATCTGTACAGTCGCAAGCACGGAAACTTGATGACGGACAGCGAACGTTTCAGATGTTTGCAAAGTTTCACTTTTAAGTCTCCAACTCTATGATGGTATTTAGTGGTGAAATGACGATTATCGTCTATGTTTTTTCTCAGACTTGACCTTGCGACCATAGTGACTTTTGGTATTAATTTATTTATTTATTTATTTATTTATTTATTTTTTGAAGGAAGACCTATGATATCAAGTCTCATTTCAAGGCTGCATAAAATATGAATTTTAAAAATGCATAAAATACTATAAAACAATAAAACGATAAGCAGCACACAGACGACTAAATATATAAAACCATTAAAAATATCTACAATTTTAAGAATGACATTCTGACAAGGCGTCTGAAACTTCGATAAGATAAGGAATATCAATGGCGGGGTCAGAAATGGACAATTCATTTAGGGTGGAGCTGCATGTTGCCAACACATGTTTTTCAAAGCAATATTTCTCATCAAAGATGACAAGGAAACCCCTGACACTATACGCAGAGACTCTAAAGACAAGTATGGTAACATTAGTTTACTCAAAGTATGAAGTGGGTGCATATTTGGGGTAGAAAACCTCAATTTTGGTATTAATGATAAAAAATAATTTAAGTCAGAAACTTGTAGATATTTTCTGAAATGTAATATTTCAGTTGAAAGAAGAGTATAGGAAGAAAAAAACGACTATTTTATTTGGCATTATCTATCCTCATTCTAAAATGGCACGAGTTCAAAGACTAAAACTCAAAAAAATTGATTTAAATCATGATAAGCAAAATTAAAATGCCTCTTATTCAAAATGTAAGAACTTTATTGCCAAACAAAATAGTCATTTTGTTAAATTGCATTTAATAAACATAATGTGAAAATTTCAGCAAAAATTTGACCCAACCAGAGTGGAGTTAAATTCTTTGGAAGTTTCGAAATTGGGAGGAAAAAGAAGCCAGGAAATCGGGTGATTTGCATACATTTGCATCAATTAACACTTATTTATCACGCAACTTTCGACTGCTTGACAAGCTACAAGGTGAACCCAAACAATATTTTAATCTTGGGTTAACAAATTAATTAAAATTGAAAATATATTTGCAAAAAAGTGATTTTTGAGCAAAGTGTGCTGTGTTGGGTGCAGCACCCCCTGAAAGTAGCCATACATCTTTGAAGTGCCGAGTATTTAAAACATTGACTTAACTAAGTGAGAGTGACAGTGTGAGTTCTTGTAGTTCTGTGGGGAACATTACAATAATACGAAAAATAATGTGGAGACAATCATACATGTTATTGACACATTTGTATAAAATATGGTATCTAAAAATCGTATCCGATGATAAAGAGGCGAAAGTTTAAACGCTGGCACAATTCTTCATAATTGTTTCGGTTGTAAGAATGATTTGTTCTGAAACATAGGAATATAATGAATTTCATTTGCACTCGCTCTATTTTGCTCTGTTGTTGTTTTTTGCCTAGGAGACCACACTACAGACGCATATTCTAAAATACTTCTTATTTAAGCTATGAACTTTGAATTGCGGGAGTTGATGTAGGAAAAAGTATTACAACTCCGATACGAAAAGATTTACCAATAATAAACGAGACATGCGTAGATAAACTCTAATCGCTAAAACGATTACTCCCAGATCATTTATTTTATCAACTCTTTCTAGATGGGTATCATTGAATGAGTAGTGAAAGGCAATAGTAAACGAGATGACTGACCATTTAGTGCCATTTAAAGTTATTTTCCATGTGAAAAATCACTCATTTAGTCGTGTAATATCCCCTTGTAACAGTGTGCAGTCATCCCTTGAATTCATTTTTTGTACATTTTGGCATCATCAGTGTACATAGAGCATAAGGAATGTCTACACGCTGAACTCAAATCATTAATAAAAAATTACAAAGAGCAAGGGACCCAGAAGTGACCTCTGGGGTACGCCAGAAATTACCGGGCTCCATGACGACGAACATCCATTCACAAGAACCCGTTGGAAACTTTTGGTCAAGTACGAGTTAAACCAGTTTAAAATTGTGCCACTCACACCATAATGTTACAATTTACATCACGTACAGCAATGACTCAAATAATAAATGATTTTTTTCGTTTTTCATCCATGTCAACACAGACCGCTTGGTTCGAGAAACCATGGAGGTAAAATGACTCCATGGGGCATACAAAATCAATCTAAATTGGAAGGTAACTCAAGTTGGAAATAAATACAACGCAATCACTGCCATACCTGACCCTATTTGCGGTACTGTGGCGATGACCTTGACCCGAGCACGTTCGAGAGACGCCAAGAGCACCGCTGCGATATTACAGCTAGGAACCAGACTAATGTGAAGCGTCCACACTCAAAGGTCAAACCAAAGTGCAGTCCTATACCCTTTTATGATCAAATTTAACCTCTCACACAGTGGCACTGGTAGTACATTGGAGTATTACGAAAGAAAACTGTTCAACATTGCAGATTATACGTAATACGACAGCCATAACAGCTATGGATATTTAAAGTCGGAAAATAAAACCTCACAAATGTGACACTAATGTGGTATTATATTATCGTCATGCATACAGTTATTACAGTGTTCACAGAATAAACTGATATTTTGAAGACAAATATTTATTTATGCATATTCATGAGAGAAAAGGACGTCATTTGCGATAATTTATGTAAATGTCTATTTTGCTCAGTCTCAATCGGTCGAAATTCTTTTCAGTATTGTGGTTGCGTTGGTCACGTACGCAACGCACGCAGCACGTTGGCATTGAATCGAGAAAGTGAAACTTAAAAGATTGAGCATATTGAACCATTCCGACGAATTTCCACACCGTCGTCACGCTTGAGATCTGAGAATGTAGTGGGATACGATGGAAGGATATAATCAAAGCTCAAGAAATCGAAGTCACCAACGGAGACAGCGACGTTCGCGCGTTGAAGAAGTCAAAGGGACTTGATGACGAACGTGATTGAAACACACGCAAAAAGCCCAAAATTTAAGCGAAATTTTCAGAAGTCATGGCGAAATTGGCTGAGAATCCTGGCCGAAATATGACCATCTGAAAAGTACAATGTTCTGTACTATATGGTCTTGGCGTGCCACTTCCGCTTTCACGAGCTAACGATCCAAAATCAAGAGGCAAGTACTTCACATAAACTAACGCACACTGAATACGGTCAGTGTCATGTATACAAGTTTATTAAAGCGATGATATCTGATTATTAAAATCAGTTGTTGCAATTTAGGGAGTTCTTTCGTGAGTCGATTTTTTTTCAAACATATTAATGTTCATGTGTCAAAGCAACCTCTTTTCAATAATTTGTTTTAATACTTCTGTAATAAGCCCCCTCACTACATTTCCGTGGACCAGAGTTTTATACCCATTATGCTTTTCGTAACCAGCGGCTTCGAGGGTACCAATTTGAGCGTACCGCCTATACTGAACACAGGTCTGCCATAGCAAGAACATTTTACGCTTGTTATTCGAAAAAATTAAGACAATTAGTCATTTTGTACATGACAATCTATTTGGAAGCTGTTGAATATAACACTTCGCCAATTATTTACTGTTTTATGGAAATCTGGAAGAAATTTGTGTCGTTCTTATTTACTCATATTTGCGGATGTTGATCACATAATCGGCTGTTGCTTTTGTCAAGAGATTTCACGCAAAAGTATACAGTAATATTACTGCCGTCAAACTGAAAATGAATGAGGATTAAGTACAAAAAGTAATGGCGACTTTAATTTCTACAGACGAAATCCATTTAAAGAAATGATACTTCTTTATCGTTATTTTTTCTTTTTTTCTTTATTCTTTCACAATACTATCAACATGTTATGTCCATGATAAGAAGACTTAAGATAAATGACTGAATCTTAAAAACCAAGTAGTTTTTCGCTTTCTACATTGTCAATATCATTGTCACCATCTTATGATGGAATTTTGAGTTCATTTCCAATCAAAATTCATAAAATTGCAGCAAATCTAGATTGTAATAATTATTAATAACTTTAATAGCAATAAATCATTGTTGTAATGACATATCGAAAAGAAATGTAAATATTTCAGTCTTGTCAGGCATCGTGCTCACTGGCCGCCAGTACATCTAGTGCTGATCTGAAAGAATAAGTGCACACCACTCATTAAGATACATGCATATTAAAAACCAGTAAATTTCACATAAATTAAACATTTATTGTAAAAGTACTTGTCAATGATTTTTCATCAATTCCTCAGTCAATTGTTAGGTCACGTATTTTATAAAGAATGACACTCTTTGAAAATTGTTTCTTCAATGGATATACATACATGATATTAACAAATATCAGTAGCAGATCGATATTATTATATAAAACGAAGCATTGAGGATTATCTCTATCTCAAAACATCCTTACATATCAGCTCTTCTGTTGTGTCTTCCGACTTAATATCAGCATGTTTTCATTTGTCTCTAGTAGGATTTTACCTCTGAACTCCCTATTAGACTCCCTATACTTGAAATGAACTTCAGCCTACTTCGTATACAGCATTGCCCTCTAGACTATCATATTCTCTAATATGTGCAGGTGAGGCTAAAGTGAATAGTCACTGCTTTGGCTAAAGACACGGGTCATAGGAAGGGGACTTTGTATTTTTCATGGTATTAAGTCACAATGTAGACACTCAGAGAAGATTCAACTGCTTTACTTCACAAAATTTGTGTCAAGTGTGTGATCCACTGCTGTTGTAAAATCTGCTCGTTTCATGTTGAAAGCGTGAGTCGCGTTGGAAATCGTACCCAAAAATGCAAAGAAGATAGTTAGTGAAGATAGACTATAATAGGTATGGATTTAGAGACGAATTGGAAGCCATCGATGCCGGTTTATTAAGTATGCTGTGGGTTTTCAGTGAGGAAAATCCGTCTCCGAACCCGGCCAGACGTGCGTACAGCGGCTATTCCATTTCCCAACTTCCTATATTTCTAATGCACACCAAAAACGGGCATCGCCGTGTATCGACCCACAAGTGACTGTGGCTCGAGGATAACTTGCATGTTATTGCTTTTGAAGTACTGGAATGGTTATAACTAGCGACAGAAGATTGTCAACTGAATGCTTCTTTAACAAATATCTGGATTAAACGACCGTAATATTAAATGAAAATATTGTGAACGAAGTTGCCATCAATGATATCGCCTGGAAAGTTCATGTACTTTCGGTTTTACAGGCGTCTGCATTTCAAACACTATCGTACTGTCAAATGATCTCCTCCAGAAGCTGTATTCACAAAATCTATTTCTTGATATAAAATTGAACGAAAATTAACAAAATTGTTCAATTTAAGGCCGTGGGACGGAAATGTTAACTTCAAAAGGAAGGTCATACTGCTAACAACTTTCTCCCAATAATTCAATCAACTGTCGTTAGCAATGTCCATTTTCTTTGGTCAATTTTAATTATTTAAAGGGACATGAGCTGTAACTTGCGGCAAGTTCTTGAGTATTCTGCCTCTTTATATCAACTACCGTGTCTGACCCTAATCCGTTTGCCATGCTGAAATTTTGAGTATTCTTTTTGTAGACACAGCTTGTATGTGTGTAGTGATCATTGTTAATTGTTTACAAACGAATTCTAGACCGGACTTGAATACACTTTTCAACAACAACAAGGGAGATTATACTCGTACAGATTGTGTTGATATGCTAAATATTTGGCATTAAATTACAGTTTAGGGATTCAATGCAGAAAGTATAAGGAAATTACAAAACGAAAATTCTGAAAATAGCCAAAAGATACAGCTTATGGAGCTTTATGGGAGAAATATTGCATGAATGGTCACTTTTGATTAGAGACCATTTTTTCTTAAAATAACGTCCCATGAAATACTCGATCTCAAAGTTACCGGGTAAAATTGAACTAAAATTTGGAGAGCTTCACCTACCTGAACCGTCGCCAAGTATGATGTTGCTCGGAAGCGCACGCCAGGACACCTTGGCAACGATGGAATTTGGCATAAGCATGCTTAACAACAATGGAGAAATGACATATCTGCGTCCGCACTAGGGCTGACTGCAACAATAAATACATTTAAACTCCATTGGATATCATTTAAATGTATCTTTTTTCATAAAAAGATTTTGACTACCAGATTTAGTCGGCAGACTACCAACTTTTGAAGTTGGTAGTCACAGCTACCAAGTAAAATGTTAATTTTGACCCCTGCAAGGCACAGAAGGAAGCTTGAATAGGGGCGACGCCTTAAAGAACGGACATAGTTGTAGTGCTGTAGCTCGAAGTTTCATATCCACCGGGCACCATGCAAAACTTGGTGTCGCAGCATTACTATTACAACGGTCGGAGACCGTGTCTCAAGTTTCGACAACGACCTAGAATTATATTATATTATGATGTTAGTCACTACTGCATAATCCCGACTCATACATATTATTGTCATGCATACAATTATTACAGTGATCACAGAATACAATGTATTACACATTGTCACCCGTCACGGCTCACTGTGCTCACTCTCCCATCCCTGGTGTCTTTCGCTATAACCTATGTATCAGAGTTTACTCACCCTAAAATATACGCAATTATCGTCAACTGAATTAACTTGTTGATGAAGCCAACTTTCTTGCGTTTTATGCGGACAATTTTAGGCGTGTTGTACCCTAAGGCATCTGCGAACTCCCAACACGTCGGAGCCATATTAACAAACTTGAGAAGGATTTTGCACTATGCCACGCAGCAGATGACACTCTCCCATTAGGGTGCGGATCCAGGCACAGAATGCATTAGGGTATTTACATAATTTTGCGCATGCGTTGGGTTGGTAAATGAATTCTCATCATAAATCATGGCTGCAGCTCACCAAATATAAACCAAGAGTTTTGGCCTTGGATTTTTTTGGCATCGCCACACACAAAGACCAAAAATGCCGTTTAGAAACTAAACTTTGCTGCACAGTATGTCAAGCTTTATCAGAGCTAATAAGTGTAGATCTTCGTATGCAGTAAAGGGAAAGCAACTCAAAGCCAAGTGTTGCAACATTAAACAAAAAACATTTGTATGTTCAAAGTGTAACCGATATCTCGCCGAATAACTCAAAACAAGCACGAGTTAGTTATAAAAAGGTAATTTTTCTCTTTCTCTAAGCATTTAGTCTGGAGTTCAATTGTTGATATTTAAAGGTCAATATGATTTATAGGTGTTATGGATTCTCAGGTAAGGAAAGAGACAGATGACAAGTAACACAGTGTTTAATAACTTTAAATGAATACATTATTTCTCATGTAAGTAACTTTTCGAACTTTTCTCAACACGTGTAATACACAGAATACTCTTTCAATGTAATGTCATATATGTCACACTAATGTGTGTCAATATACAATAACATTCAGTACTTTTCTGAACTTTTGATTCAAAATACACTGGATGAATCTGATTAAGTCTTGGCTTCAACAGTTCTTACCTTAACTCAGATCGATACTTGGCATGAAATGTTACACACAGTAATCATCTGAAGACAGATTCAAAATACACTGAATAAATCTGGTCAAGTCTTGGCATAAAATATACACTAAGTAATCATCTGAAAACAGTGTCAAAATACAATGAATGGATCTGACCAATACTTGGCATGAAATGAAACAATCAGTACTCATCTGAACACAGATTACAAAACAATGAATAAATCTAATCAATACTTGGTACGAAATAAATTTCCAGATGCTCAAGAAAAATCTAAATCTCTGACAGCTCTTTGTTTCACTTACAAAATAAATTTTCAACAGTAAATTAAATTATTCAAAATTATAATTAGCTGTTCAATAATCATCTATAAAAAATTAAATTAACCTAGAAATCATATGATTATTCTCAATACTTAATTAGAAATAAATGAATAAATGGATAAATAAATAAATGGATAAATATATAAATAAATAAATAAATATGTAAATAAATAAACAAATAAATAAATAAAATAAATAAATAAATAAATAAATAAATAAATAAATAAATAAATAAATAGTTTCTAATCTACGTGATCATCGAACATCCGCCAAATAGCTCAACACGTGTGGTTTGACAATTGTGATGTGTATCACGTTTAACAAACTCAGTCTGAGATTCAATAGTATCTTAACATGAATAGAATACATGGACCATACTCTATATCTGACTTAGTTACTCCTCAAGCATGTCACATTTTGACTCTTGATTCAGAAATATAAGCAGCTTTTTAAACACGAGACGAACTAAGGCACACCTCAATCCATGCCGAAATTATTCACTCAGGATACTAGTCTTCCATACTAAAAGTATTGCAAAACTGAGACAAGTCCTCTCTTTCTCTCAGAAGACACACAACAATGTTCGCCTATCAGTTCAGAAATTCAAACAATATCTCAACATGGGATTTCAAGTCAAGTGACTAGCGTCAGTGAGTTGGCCTCAACAACATCCTTCTCTACGATGATAATTTACAAATTGTCAGCTCACAATCGTACATCAGGTCCGCCATTGTAGTTTGCACCATGGCATGGGTGCTGCCATCTTGCGAATAAATTACAAACTTTGTTTACACACGATGATACCCGATTCGTCTTCGGAAAACAGTCGGCAAATGCTGGAAAATTCACTTCACCAAGTTCATAGAAATACCGTGATTTCAACTACGAGTCCAAAATGTCAGTAAATCAGGAGAGATAACTCTGAAACTTCAGTGCATGGCCCTCTTCTATGTCAAAGACACGGATTCTACACTCTAATATCACATTTGGCGCAGCTTTCATAAAAAATTCTCAACAAAACATCGCCTCATTTCAGGAGCTCCCAGGGCGTGATGTCCACTCAAAGGTGGCCATTCTCCAACCTTTCAAAAACATTTAAAGCAGCACTTTTCAATCCCAGGTTCTCGCATTAGTGGAGTTCTCCTCCCAGTCAAACACCTGGCCAGTCCGATGTTTGATTTCTATAACATTGCTTACACAAGCTGATCTTAGCCTTTTTTCACCTTTTACTAATCCTGCAAACAGAGTTTATGCAAGCGTTTGATTGACGGTCGGTTCAAATAGCCAACGGTCATTGATTCCCCACCACCAACGCACGAATTTCCTAAAAAGTCGTCTTCCAGTCGAGCTAAAATTTGAATATAACCATAGAGTTCGATCGGCAGCAGCTTTGCGCTGACCGCTTGGCAGTCTGTCTGCTTTTTTGCGGCCGGAAAAAAACAATAAAGTGGCATTTTCTTGAGCGTGTGCCCTCGTGTTGTCTGTTTGATGTCCACTTACACGATGAACGCCGCCATACCTTGCTCCCTTTTAACGGGAGGCTCCGCCTTTAACTATCGCCCAATACTGAAGTATTACACTTGCCTAATTACATGATATTTCCATGATAAGACGGCATTCTCAATATGATCATCTAACATTGTAAAATAATTTGCGAGTTGCATAGATGTATTATTAAGAGTCAACAACAAACATGTGTCAAAATATTGACCTAAAGTTATAGAACTACTTTACATTGTGTCCAGAAGTACAATATCAAGTCCAGGCGCTCAATTTCTCATCAAAAATCACATGACCTTAGGTGCAACGCCCTCTATGGCTAAAATCTGAGTTCTACAAATATCTTTTTGCTACATTCGTTTTGATGACTGTGTTCTAAAATTTCATGTTTGTGTTCGAACTTCATGATTATGTTCATAAAACCATGCTTATGTTCTTAAATTGTATGTTTATGTTCATAAAAACCATGATTGTGTCATGTTTCTATAATTTTTACCGGTTACTGTAAATCTTCATTCTAGTAATTCACCAAATTTCAACATTTCGCCACTTGGGCTTGAATTCTCAAGATTTACCGGAGGTGTAATTCTTCAAAATTGGCAGCAAATTACATTTTCAAGTCTCTTTTTGTTTAAATTCAATGGCAGCGCATTCCAGCACTCGCGTGTCTCGTGAATTCCTATGATTATGCATGAAATGTCTCACGCAAGGTTGGACAATAGAAAGACAATGTAGTCGAACTTTTATCAGAACTGTAGCATATTTTCACAGCTTGGCAATGGTGTTGTGACATGTCTCATGCATACTACGTATTAATCATTGTGAAACTAGCGTTGGCAAGTTTTCTTGTCGACAAAGTATGGTAAATTTGTGAGTCAGACTTTGGGGGCCTTGGAGTGAGCATATCTCCATGCTCTCGGAGCTAAGGGTTGCCCCAGGCAGCCATCAGGCTGACCTGGGGAAATAAAGTTTCGAGCGCAACGTTAATTCCTGTGTCGCCTGATCTGTATAGTTACTACATCTACGCGTACTGTGGTCTGAAGTTCACCTTAATACTGTATTAGAACTGCATGGACTTTTCCTTTACAATTTGATATGGTGGAGAACTAAAACCCGGTTGCAATATCGACCAAATGTGGTGTTTGGTCGAGCCTCGAGCTGCAAAGCGAGTCGTTCTGCCAAAATCTGAGCTGCATGATTCCCCGAAAACGAAGAAAACGAAGCCTCTCACAGCAATGCTGAATGGAATTTCCCGAGAGAACTGCGAGAAGCGAGTCGCTCCCGGACACCCGAGTGAAATTCTCCGGATGACATAAAGGATGGAGAACGCAGAATTCAGACAGAAAAAAATTACAGGAGAAGGTGATATTTACAGAGGCAAGCTGAATCATTCAACCCAAGGAAGCTAGTGAAGAACACGTCAAGGTAGATCAACCATGAGAAGATAACAGTATCAACATTTTGAAGGGTGAGCAGATTCGAGATTTGCCGAAGTTGAACAAGAGAACTGTGTATGATAGTTGGAACAGTCTGCGTACTGAATCTGACAATTATTCGAGGCGTTTTTGTGGTCAAATAGTTAGTATAGTAGACTCGCTTTGATTCCAAACATTGGTATTGTTCAACAGAGAAATCTAATTATTTATACTCGTTTGTCTTTATTTTATATGAAGCCTCATCTGCGCGGGTTGGTTTGGGGGTTGGGAGTGTTTTTTTTATTAAGTGAAGATAATTACAGAGCTACGAGAATTACCGACGCTGCAGTGCTACGCGTAAGACGTCTCCGATACGAAGGGTTGGGGGGTTGGAGAGTTGAATAGTAAGTTTTTAAATTTGAACATCGTCAATATGGTAATCGACATTGTTCTAGAAACGGATCTCACCGGGAGAAACTTTTGATCGCAAACATAACCGCGGACATTGCCCGATACAGCTTGTATACATCTGCTATCAGCACTGCAACACATACATTATTCGATTATTTTCGAAGAACGATGTCATATTTCTAATTACAAACAAAAAATTGTACTTTCCACTTGATGTTCTTCCGAAATTCTGTACTTTCCTTGTGTATTTTGTGTAAATGTAATATTTTTGTATTTTATTTATATTTGAGACACCTTTTATAAGGCTTGAGGGCAAGCCTTTGTGGGAGAAAGAACGATGTCATGTTTCTATAATTTTTACCGTTTACTGTAAATCTTCCTTCTAGTAATTCACCAAATTTCAACATTTCGCCACGTGGGCTTGAATTCTCAAGATTTACCGGAGGTGTAATTCTTCAAAATTGGCAGCAAATTACATTTTCAAGTCTCTTTTGTTTAAATTCAATGGCAGCGCATTCCAGCACCCGCGTGTCTCGTGAATTCCTATGATTATACATGAAATGTCTCACGCAAGGTTGGACAATAGAAAGACAATGTAGTCGAACTTTTATCAGAACTGTAGCATATTTTCAAAGCTTGGCAATGGTGTTGTGACATGTCTCATGCATACTACGTATTAATCATTGTGAAACTAGCGTTGGCAAGTTTTCTTGTCGACAAAGTATTGAAAATTTGTGAGTCAGACTTTGGGGGCCTTGGAGTGAGCATATCTCCATGCTCTCGGAGCTAAGGGTTGCCCCAGGCAGCCATCAGGCTGACCTGGGGAAATAAAGTTTCGAGCGCAACGTTAATTCCTGTGTCGCCTGATCTGTATAGTTACTCCATCTACGCGTACTATGGTCTGAAGTTCCCCTTAATCCTGATCCTGTCAGAACAGCATACATTTTCTTTACAATTTGATAATTGCGTTCTGAAATTTTATGTTTGTGTTCTAAACATTTATGTTTATGTTCAGAAAACCATGTTTTTGTTCTTAAATTGTATATTCATAAAAACCATGTTTGTGTTCTTAAACTTAAAACGCCATGCCGTATATATCCGTATGCATACCCAACTCACGCTCAGCACCACGCATGAATATATTCTTCACGGCCTGAGGTTCACTGAGGTAAAGTTTGGAGCTTGATTTCCCGCATTTAAGAAGTCACCTGACTAATAAATCCATTACCTACCCTCTGAACTCACTTCAGATCCATATAAGGACTAAAATAATGACATCATCTAATATAGCCACGGCAATTTCAAGTAATATTTGAGCGAACTTTCGAGGAAACCGGGTCAACTTTTTTACTATTTTAAAAAAACAACAAACTAAAAATCACAATCGAAGCTAACAAACAAGTTGTCAACTTCCTCGACGTCACACTCAACTTAGCCGCAAACACATATTAATCCTACACGAAGCCGAACACCACACTCAAGTACGTCCAACGTGAAAGCAACCACCCTATTAGCACTATAAAGAACGTACCAGCCGGAATCAACAAACGCCTCTCCAGCCTATCATCCGACCAAGCCTCCTTCGACCAATCTACCCCGCCATATCAGAAAGCACTTGACGAGAGTGGATACCAATACACTCTACGATACGAGCCGACAACCACAAACAAAAGAAGAAACAGGCAATGAAACTACGTCATCTGGTACAACACCCCATTTAGCAAAACTGTCAGCTCCAACATCGGACAGAGATTCCTTTCCTTAGTAGACAAATGTTTTCCGGTAAATCACAAGCTCAAAAAAATATTCAACAGAAACACTATAAAGATTAGCTACAGCAGCAGCATGAACAACACGAAGCAGATCATCGACAGCAACAACAAACGCATTTTGAGACCACATCGCAACAAAGACACCAATAACAGCAAGACATGCAACTGCCGACAAAAAGACACCTACCCACGGTAACTGCCTTCAAGCCTCCATGGTCTACCAAGCCACAGTCACACGCTCAGACAACAACACCTCCGAAACGTACGTTGGGCTAACAGAGAACGACTTCAAGACGAGATACAGAAACCACATTACATCATTGCGCCATGTACGCCATGTTGCTAAAGGACAACAACATCACGCACACTATTTCATGGAACGTCCTAGCCAAAGCCATTTAAGCCATGTGACAGTACTAAAAGGCGGTGTAACCTTTGTTTAACAGAGAAATTTATTATCATCCGCCATCCAGAATGTTCCACGCCCAATAAAAGGAATGCACTTGAGTCATCATGCCGTCACAGAAGCAAGGCATTGTTGTGCAACAACTATTAACTCCCAAATACATCCAACTACGTAAATCAGTCCTCTCCTTGGAAATGAATATTCATAGCAGCAGCAATATATTGTTATGCAACAACTGTCAATCTAAACCAACATTCAACCATCTGCGTAACCAGCGATGTGTAACCCATGTAGATTCACTCCAGTCTAGTCTCCTGATGAGTGAATCTCGCGACTCACGAAACAACGTTGTAGAGATAAAATTGTAAAATCAATTCTCCAGCAACCCTTATATATCTCGCTCTACTTTTGTATTGAGCATTTTGTATCGGACAGGTCGAACTGCACACTTCGTATATATATTCCAAAGTGTCAATTTTAAAATTTGGATACATTATTTTGATTGAGCTCTAAATGTATTCCACACTTTCTCCGCATAACCAGATGTCCTTAACTGTTGTGCAGAAATGGATCTTAATCATTCATATCAAAGACAGAAAAGCAGTAAATCAAAAACTTTCATGGGTGTTTAGAATTGTCAACCTTGTATCCAATTACAACTCCTGAGAAGCCATAGAGAGCTATTTTTATAAGTTGTAACTAAATCTTATGTGTGCAGTGTCTGAGAGGATATTTTCTTTTAACATTGAAACAAATGAATAAAAGCACAGCTGATAATGACAAAACCTGCCTTTTGTTAACTACTATTTTACGCATGAAAAACAAGTTTGTACTGAAAATTCATGACAAAAATGAAAATATTTGCATCAATGATAACAAAAAATTCTTGTCATTTTACTTGCTAAAATATGTCACTGTGTCAAATATATTTTGAAATATTAGTGCATGTTGCCTTGTCATACTGAATTCACATAGAGAAAAGAGAAAGTATCAGAAATTTGTCATGATTTCATATGAACTGCAGATTTCATAATGTTACACTTTGCAAAACACAGACTTTCACTTTGCAAACAACAAGATATCTCTACATATGTCTCTGATTTATTGAAGTTAAGCGCCTGAAGGGTATGCCAAAAAATATCAATCTTCAAGATATCTCTGATGTGTATGTCTGATATATTGAAATATGACATTAAACTGGTCCAATAATCATTTCCATTCAAGGTAATACATTAACAGGTCTATGGGACATTTGTGATTTACAAATTTAAGTAGGACCACCCTGAACCACAAATAGTTAGTGGTGGTACCAGGTGTCCGGAATGGGTAAGCGTACCATGCTAGCATGCTACACCCGTCAGGATTGGTCCCAAAATTGTCTAAATATTGTATGAAAAGATACAGGATATATGAATCACTGTAATAAGTCAAAGCCGGGGAATGCTGTCGTTAATCATTTGAGTGACCGAGGTGTCATATCTGGCCACAATGTCGTCATATCGACCGTAGAACTTTTTGAAAGTTCTAACGAGTCTTTTTGTTATGTATCCTTGTCTCAGTAATTTTGATGCCAATGAGCTGTATCTCAGTTGCAAATCAGTGTAGGAATCACAAGCCCTACAATACCTGAGAAGTTGAGACATATACACACCATAAGCAGGTGCAGACGGAATATTACTTGACAAGTGGGGATAATTTATGATTTCAAAATCGAAATCATCCCTTTTGTCATACAGCTTAGTGTGTAGCCCATTAGTACCCACTTGTAGGAACAGATCAAGATATGAAGCAGAGTTCCTACCCTCTGGTGTTTCTTTGATTTCCAACTCACCAGGGTAAATATGATGTAAGTAATTTGATATGTCTGGATTGTCTAGACTAATCAGATCATCGATATATCTGTGCGTGTTGTTAAAACGCCTTGCAAGTTTTTTAGACCCTGCTTTGTAGAGAGATTGTAGGAATTCTGCTTCATATGAATACAGAAATAAGTCTGCAAGACGGGGTGCACAATTTGTACCCATTGGTATGCCGATAGATTGTTGAAATGTCGTACCGCCAAACTTAACAAATATGTTGTCGATTAAGAAATTAAGCATTTTAATAATTTCTTCATCTGTGTATTTGTGCTGGGCATCCATGTTGTTACTGAAATAACCTGACCTATGTTTGATGGTAATATATTGGTACCTTCTACTGCCATTTTTATGCAGGAAAGCTTATTTAACAAGAGATGATAGCCTTGTTTTAAGTGTATCGTGGGGAATTGTGGTGTATAATGTGGAAAAGTCAAATGTTCGGATTGAGCTGAACTTGTTTTTGTTGACTTTTAAATCAAGCAACAATTCCTTCTAATGTTTTAGTATCCACATTTGATTCAACCCACTTGTTTCATACACTTTGTCACAATATCGAAAAAGACCATTTTTGATGGTTGTTAAAATTGTAGTCAATAATTGTGACAGATGTTTGGTAGTGCAATTGCTTGATCCTGCAATAAAACGTTGTTTGTAAGGGTTCTTGTGCAGTTTAGGTATCCAATAGACAGTTTTTTGCCTTCTCTTTCAAAGGAATGCCAAATTCATTGAGCACAGATGAATGATTTTACAAAATGTCTTCATGAGTGAGGGAGGAAAGAGTGTAGGTTGTATTACTCTTATGTGAATGAAGGTTTAATTCACTTATTATACACTGGATATAATAATTCCTACAGACAAAGATAATGTTGTTTGAAGCTTTGTCTGCAGGAACTACAACGTATTTGTTGTGTAAAGCATCGAGGCATGCTTTGACCGATGGGTCATCTAATACTGAGGAAGTATTTACATCTTTACTGTGAGAACGGAAATGTGAAATACGTGATTTTAATTTATCTATGACTTTGCTCAGCCAGTCAGAGAGACATTCCACATCAACTTCCTCAACTGCAGCCAACTGTCTTGCATATTTTTCGGCGGCATCCATGATAATTCTGAAATTAAATTTCCAATTAATATTTTGTGGCTCTCGATATTTTGGGCCATATTGAAAGAGTTGCCGAAGTTTACTGTTGGTAATGATGGTCAGGTCACCAGTTATTATGTGACCAAGTGGTTTATAGCAAAACGGGGATGACAAGCAATTGCAAGTTCTGCTGTTTTTTAACGGAAAGTTGAAATATTTCAAGACATTGTTGTAGTTAAAAAGTTTCCTACCAATGGTTTTTGTGTATGAGTAGGAAACTATGGGTGGTTCTTGAAATTTAAAATATGGAGGTATTTTTTCAACAACTTTCTTATCATGCAAAATATTGCTGATGTTTATTTGGTCAATCCCCTTGTTTGCAAATGGTACATGAAAAAATAAACGCTTGTCACTGTTCAGGAGTTCTGTCCTTACTAGCTTAAACAGCCGGTAATTGCTGATATCGATAATAATTTGGACTAAACGATTATCAGGGCTGTTTTGCTTGATGTTCATCGTTTGAACTCTTGACAGTAGCAATCTCAATTTCTGCAAGGAGCAAGCAAACAAAGTAGTTCTTATTTTGTGAACTCCTAATGGCTGATTAAGAATAGACAATAGATCACTGAACTTGGGAGGACTGCTGGTATTACCATGTCTATGCCCATGGCTACGTCGTCTTCTAGAGTTAAATAAACCCATCACATTTACACAACTCCCCCTAGGGCTGGATAAATTACCCACCCCTAGAATGTTATCGTTACATCCATAAGGCATAGCTGTACCAAGTTCAGTGATCCGATAGTGTTCACGTTGCTTGCGGTAGTTCCTGCTGAGTTTGGAACTACTGGAAGGATGATAGATTTTTTCCAATATTCGGACTTTCATGTTCAGTATGGAATGTCGAGGACCATTAAAATGAGTGTAAAGGCATGTCGGCAAGTTATTATTTATACCTGACCTATGGCCACACATTCTCTTAGATAGTTTTCTCCAGTCTCTCCGACATATATCAACCCACACAAAGTACAGTCAATGCCATAAATGACATTTTTTGTTTGGCAAGAAAGGTCTTCAAAAGCCTTAGTGTGGTATGTCTTTTTGGATAAGTTGCTCTGTATTATAGTGTCAGTTATTAAAATTGCACATGTTTTACAATTCCTTGTGTGACATGGCGACACAGAGCAGTCACATTCAAAATTCCCTTTAAGGACATCTTTTAGTCATGCGCCGGAAGGGGGCGTTGAAAAATATGTCTGATATACTATTATTAAAGTAATGTGCTCGAAGGTGCGCTGAAAAATATTAAACATACAAATATCTTTGATAAATGTCTGATATATTAATGTCACGCGCCCGAAGGGCGTGACAAAAATATGTCTGATTATTAGAGTAACGCGCCCGAAGAGTGCCGAAAAATGCAACTGAACGGTGAAATTCATTCCATTTCAGACAAGTATGAGCCTGTGTCAAAACACAGGGTATACTCTGGGATAATAAATACTAATATGGTAGAAACCAAAGAAGTTTTGTTGTCTAAAGGTTTTTGTGTGTCTCCCTTTCTCTTTCCTATACACTCTGCTCGCTTGAGACATGACGGACTGCGCATTGTGTACGTATATATGCGTAGTAAGATGCGCCCTCTTTCGGTGAACTCTTTCTTCCGCGCGTGACCTGAATCCCTTGCACTATTATCAGATTCGATAATCCTGCAAAATATTCAGGTCATGAGCAGAAGCAAGAGTTTACCGAAAGAAGGTGAATCTTACTACGCACGCACTTATACACACATATATGCGCAGTCCGCCACGTCTCAAGCGAGCAGAGCATGTAGGTAAGAGTAAGGCACACAGTAAAAAAAACTTGAAGGCAACGAAACTTATTTGTTTTTTATCATATTAGGATTTATTATCCTTGAATATACCCCTGTGGTCAAAATTCAAAAACCGACCAAAACCCATTGGGCATTTCAAACACATGGTGACCCCCATCACAGAAGTCAAAAACTGGGTTCCCCCCTCACCCATGTATCCATCGGCCTCCAAGGCCGAAGAAAATAACCAGTCCCTGACTGAAATCGCATAGAAAACACGCTATGCAAATCATGTCCAATCTTTCCAAAGCAAGGCATACGCCAACAGCACAAAATTATCAAAGCATTTCTGTCACTTGAAATCTAAGGATAAACCATTTAATATATAATGGTTCAGGGCTCGAAATTAACTTTTTTCCCTGGCAGTCCAATTGGGCTACCATTTTCTGAAGTTGGTAGCCCAATGACAATGGCTGGTAGCCCATGCATATTTTAGTTGTGGGATTTATTTCACTAACAAGAGAAAAAAATACTATTTTTCAAGGTTCTGTCAATAGAGTGAACTTGTTAGTCATTTAGTCATTATTACCCAAAGGAAACTTGTATAATTGACGACAGTGACACTAAAAAGTTTTGGTGACCTATCATTGTATCGACAACCCGTTTCATTCCCAGAGTTGTATGCCAATTCTTACTGTCGTCATGGCAATGATCACCATCTTTTCAGCAGGGCTAAAAACAGACCATGGGCTTTCTGTAGTAAGGAGTGATAGATACATTTTGATCAAAATGCAATGAGAATACGTTTTCATTGGCCTTCATTTTCTGTGCCCGTCATCCAAGTACATAAGTTAAGATATTGCAACTTTATTGCAAAGTTCCATGGCAAGGTCGTCTTTGTAATTTGCAAAACAAAGTCATGGTCTGGCCTCACTGTGTCCAGCAGGGTTTGACTGTATTTAGCTCGTCCAAAAGTGAAAGACCGGACATGGCACGCCAAGTACTGACTGAATTTCATGTCCCAGGCTTTGGTAGTCTATGTAGGCTACCATTTCATGGATTTTGGTAGCCCCAAGGAAATGTTGGTAGTCTGTGGACGCGGGACTACCGCTAATTTCGAGCCCTGTGGTTAATCCAGAGCAAGTAGTTACTCAAAATGTGTCTAAAAAAACGCGATCGTTGTCTTACAGAAAAGCTATTCGTAATCACTGCAGATAAGTCCAACCTTTAAACAAGCGTTCCGAGTTGGTCTTCAAGTGTCGACACAAAAACAAATTTTGCTTGTCGGATTTCAATCCAACCCAGCACAACAAATAGTTTTACTCAACTTGATACTTATATGTAAGCACCTGAAGCAAATTTCATACCATAAAATCTACCTAGAACTCGGGTAATAGGTACGAAACATACTTGATGCGTTCTCATCATATATATAATACACGCACTAAAACACAATATCGACACTTTTGACAGGTGCAGCAAAGATCACTAGAAGATAAACATTAACACGAGAGACTATCATCCGTTTTAGTTCTGGTTTATTTAGATCCTATACTATTGTTGTCAAGGATAATTGAGTATCATTACATTTAATTTCACAATGATAAATTCTGTATACATAGAAACTCCTATCGTTTTATTCTACTTACATTCACATTACAATATGACATCAAGTTGTGGTAAAAACAGCCATCAAAGTTGAAACTTGAATGTGAATTGTGAAAACTAGTCTCAGAATGTGACTTTTAAAATCACAATCAAACATTAAAACAACCATAAATCATAGTGAGACTTGAGAGGCACATGTAAATCATAATTTCAAGGATAAATATACCATTTTGTACTCAAAAAGGAACATGGTTAGTGACTTAAATTCAACATGTTGAAACTCAAGACAATTTAAGGAAAATTCTCAAAGGGCCTATGACATCATTTCCAAAGTTTTTTCCCCGTCAAAAACTCAGCTAGGGGACCTGTCTATGGATTGCATATTGTGTCAGTTCGGAAAGATGTGCGCGAATGGCGAAATTTGACTCCCTTTTCATGCCTGGTGACCAGGGGGCCACTTCGCACCCCAGTCAGGCAGCAGTATTTGCATATTGACCAACAGGTACAATTGGCGTCATTTGTTCACGCTATTGGCACGAAAGTGTACTTAGCGGTCCTTGCATGAATTAGACCCCAAACAAAGTCAGCTATATATAAACAGTGCTCACAGACGCCCAGTAAACACTGACAAGGAAGCCACACCGGCGGTCCAGATGCAGGGACTTGTCAAGTTGCTTCCAGCGAGGACAGCGTTGACCAGAGTTCAGAAAGCGATTTCGAGGGGAATCGGCTTAAAGGCGCATAGGCACCCTCAGGCATCCAGGACGAGTAGCTCCAAATCAGAGTCGGATTCTGACACTGAAGGACAAAGCGCGAGTAGATAAAAAAATAGAATGCTCAGGACAGATTGGAAAGTACTATGAGGCTAAGTTTCATCTCTTCGTATGTATAAGACAGTATCAATCTTAGTTTTAACTTTTCACGGTTGATTTTATTTTATAATAAACACCTATTGCCTGGTCATGGGGGCTATAGCGCCCGTCTATTACCCCGAGGGGCCGTATGTTACTAGAAACACATTGCTATTCCCCGAGGCCGTAGGCCGAGGGTATAACGATGTGTTTCTGGTAACACACGGCCACGAGGGGTAATAGACGAGCGCTATAGCTCGAATAAAGACCAGGCTATAGGTGTTTTATAAAACACATGCTCATGTTGTATTGTTATATAGTGTTTAATGTGTTTTGATATTTTGCACCGCTACAATCCACTGTGACAAGTTCACTGGGTGATGTTTCCAAAGCGGTTTCAGTTGTATGTGGTACCACTTTCTTTCAAAAAATATTCTAAATATTCTAAATATACCTAGCGACATCCTTTAATCCTTTAATCTTTTCTTGAGCTGTTCAAGTTCCTACGCTGTTGGAATGTTGGAAAATGTTAGAAAATCTGTTTTGGAGAATGTGTCGTTACCTATACCGGACGCACATCACGTTCTAGTCACACGCCATTGTTGCAAAGCTGCAGACGACACTACTGTCACGTGACCGGGCACTTTTAAAAATTTGATCGGAACTATTTCCCTAGGGAAATAGCTTTTCAAAAATACCCTCTGACGTCACTTTTGTCGATCCGGTGGGGACTAGACGTATCTATTTTACCGTCACGTGACGTATTCTGGCGAATCGCGACAAGGAATGAGCATGTGGCATGTTATAAAAAGTACTAGTGGAGCAATCGCGCGCCTGAGTGTTTCGGTTCAATGAGTAAAACATGCATTGGATGTTGTAGCTGCAGTAAAGTACACTCAATGTGATAGTTTTCGGACATGTAGTGAATTTCGCCCAGAGCAGTTTCATAGTGACGAGCACTACGAAACCTTACTACTATACCCTTGAAACTCAATTGCGTTTATCCTGAAACTGTTAACACTACGGAAGTGGTATTAAGGGGGTCAAAGTTGCCAAATTGTTGGCCCCATGTTGAGTGCGTAGTGTCGGACTGAATAGAACGTCGTATTTGGAATGTGATTAGGGGCTAAATATTGATAATTTGAAACTTATAAACCCCGATTTTCAATTTCGATGTGTTTAGAAAACTGTATAAAAATATTTCGTGATAATTAGTTACGTTTAATCCATGGACGACTCAACAATATTTCGACGTGTTTGGCGCTTACCTACCGTACATGGGCTATCCCTGTGTGTTGCTTTCGGCACCTTGTATTGTACTGTCTGGCAAACTTCGCCAAGTTTGTAGCGCCCAAAATAGCTTCTACCAAAAAACAAAACTATCCAGAACGGGACAGCATCATCACCTGACTTAATATGCGGTCACGTGACTTGTAAAACGCTATCAATACGGAGCGAAGTGAGTACAACGAACAGCATGTCATTAAATGTCCGAAAACTGAGGTCATAGGCCCTTTAAAGATGCACTGTAAATAATTTTTTTTGACTGAAGCAGTGTAAGTATTCACAGGTATAAAACATTGTCCTGGCTTGAATTACGCTAATTTTTTTATCTCATGCAGTTAGTGATCAAATACCTAATTTGAAGGCAATAATAGAATTACTTTGCGACAAATTCTTCTAAATATTTAATATCAAATACCATCTGAGACTGAGTAGTAACCTTACTGGTAGAGAGAATTTATAGTCCTAAAAAGCAATGTATATTAATACTGGTAAAAAAGTTATTCCTGTAAAGATGTGTATAGCATGTACCAAATATAATTTTAAAAAAGATATTAGACCTTTGAAGGCAGTTGGCACCAAACAGTAACCAAGAAGATAACAAACTCTTAGGTTTGTAGTACTGTGAAAACTGCACTGTAGGTGCTTCTATTTTGATAAAAGCTACAGTTAGTGAGTAATATATCAATGCTTATACAGATTGTTATATTACTTACTGCTAATATGTTCTAAAAATTATTAATTTTTACATGAGGGAAGTATTTCCTTTAAATATCATGGAAAATTAATGATCTTTCACCATGATAATTTATCTATGATCATTACGTGAGAAATTGGATTATTATGGAAATTTATACACACGTCCCCATGGTTCATGCTCAACTAAGAAGTACCATACATGGCATGAGTAGTTCAATTACACAGTCGAACCATTTCTTTAAAACACTACAACACAAGGAAAGTTACTTTCAGCCTTCTGCACAGCTAATATATCAATTGCGTCCTATTTCAAAATACATCTGTGTAAATAAAAATTCTTTGTGTAGAGGGAGACATCAGACAGAGCTAACCCAAGTTCTAATATTTTTAGCTCAAGACAATACATTGCAAAAATCCATAAATATAAACTGAGTCATTGACGATTACTTATTGTACAAACACGATTGGAACTAATTTGGGATAGATGGATCTTCATATTTTTCAAATTTCTCAAAAGTGTTGGATGCCATATAGCTTAATGTTGCAATATTACATATTACTCATAAAAACAAGTGTGTAACTTAAAAAAGAACGGTAGATGAGGTTATAGTTGAAAATTAAATTAACATTACTTCCCTATCCAATTATCCCAAATTAGTTCCAATCGTGTTTACAATACCAGCAATGCTTTGGTAAGTAATAATGAAACTAACATTATAATTAATCACAACTTTCAGGTATAAAATATTGAACAAATAAACATAGATTAGTTTGTCATAAAAATTAATTATATCCTTCAACTATTGAAAGTTGCAATCAATGAAATGATAAGGTTCATGGATGCAGTGAAAACAAATACACATAAATCTACTGAACACATTCTAAAAAACTGCTCAAAAGAAATGCATCTGATATTCCGATCTATACTACTATTTTGACTTCACCTTCATTTATATGCTATGCAAATAAGATCATAATTACATGTGCACTACTTTCACTGAATATGGGATATTCGTTATTAAGCAAGCCAGATTTGTCAACCAAAGACAACTCAGCTATCACTACTAGGCATGCAAAATACAATGACACAATACCTTGACATTAATTGCATACAAATACCTAATAAAATGCCACGTCATTGTCTAATTCATCCTTTACATCTTTCTAGATACAATATAAAATGCAACTTCATTTCATAATGCACAGTACAATACAAGGCAAGAGTCGTAAGTTATGTTGATTATTATAAGTAAATTAAGTTGAAAGTTACCAATTTGCAAGGCATATCCTTTGCACTATTAAAATAAGCGAAGTAAGATCCATGGATAAAGAAAGTCGATTTGCTATAATTAAAATATTTTACACTTTAGATTGGCACAAGCAATGGTACCTAGATACACAAACAAGTATGATGCAGCTGTTAATAAAGGATGGACTGTCACAGAGAAAAGTCAACATGATAGATGAGTGTTTCTAAATAAGTCCATAACGTCCTTATTTCAAGGTATATACATATCATATTTACATGTAAGTCCATTACGAGCACAATTAAAAACCTAACATTTAAAACAATATTCTATACGGATTTACAGTAGTAGAGAATTAAGTAGAGCATGAATTCTTCATCTTTATAAGAAAGACACATACAAATAGCGTCCATGACTTTGTCAGCTGCATTTATCAGGAGGAGGGTTGTCATTTGCAAGGAAAACCTGATTGTTAATTGACACAGGACAGCAAATTGGTTAATGCACAGTCCCTCCACCCACCGGTCTGGAAACAGCTCCTGTTTCTGTGTTCCGAACCGCTGTGCGGGCAAATATATCAATTACACAAAATCAGATTATCCCTGACACCTTAAAGGTGGCAGAACGTGAATATGCATGAAAAACATACCAATTTTGACCAAATGATGAGAATGCACTGCAATATTCACTACAGCAACTGCGCAGAATGAACTTGTCCGTCGAGACAATAACAAAACATTTACACGTACATCGATACATGTGTATGTAGTGTATACTATACAGTGTATACATCATGTCGTCGACCGATGACCTAGTCAAGCTGGAAAAGAATGTTGATAAGGACTTTGTTTCAGAAGTCTCAATCCGGATCAGGATGACATTTTGGTCACTCCTCAAATATCACAAACGGAGCCAACATAATCGTAACACCAACCTTTCGATACTGAGGTGGGAGCCTCAAGGCTATTTTTAAAAGTTAATTCATACCCTTTTGGCCTCCATGACAGATTAAGCTTGCGATGAATTGGCGCTGATAGACAACTGTGCTCGACTGTAATCTTGTAACATAAGCACCTTCACGATAGGGCTTCCACGTAAGTCTACCCCGAGTCTTAAAACAGGTAAACAAAAGACACAAAAAAATTACTATCCGCACCTACTCGATCAATGTTTCAAAATGGCTTTGCCACAAAGTTAACAGCATTCCGAAACATCGAAAGAATTAATGTCAAGTAATATTAGAATAAAATCATGTCTACAAAAAAAAAAACAAACCAAAAAACAAAAAAAACTTTTAGGAAGCTATACACCTCGCAAGATATATTTTATAGGAAATTTTACTGGTTGATTGGCAATTTTCATTGTTTAAAAACTACATGGCAGATCTATGGCGGCCTCTATCTTGAGTTTTAACAAAAATGCAATGTCGAAAATACTGGCGTTTTCTAACACAGGACAGAATAAAACTACACAAAAACAGATACTACCAATTTTCTAAACCACATGGCTAATTGATTACACAAAACTCATTTCGATTCTTCTTATTTGTGCAAACGAAAGGGGGGACGTTTCGTACCACAAGCTGCCTCTTCGTACATGGCGAGGGTGAAAATTCGACGGAAAAGCATAGACAACAATCTAAAAAAGAAAATGCTCTCCATAAACACAGTCACTTAGTTCTATCAGAAATCCTGGCTATGACAACAAACTTATCTGAGGAGCGAGGAAAATGACAATAAATAATTAACACCTTTAAACAACAGCGCACATGTCGCGTTTCCAGACCGGTGGGTGGAGGGACTGTGGTTTATGTAATATTTATGCAAAAATGTTATCTGTAAAATAAATACAAAACTTGGCTTGCGCCAGAAATTTACCTGTTAATTTGCATATATCAAGGGCTCAAAATTACATCTAGCTACTAGAGAAAAATTATACGATAGTGCCAACAAGAAATGGTAGAAGACATAAAAAAGATATTTTTAAAATTTTTTTTAAATTTTATTTCATTAGCCCTAGGTACAACATTGTCCATATTATATCCTTGCCCACTCAATCATTTGTTGAGTCAATTTATGAATATTACAGAATTCATTGGGTACAAATTCACATGTTAAACAAAGAGTGAAAATATGTTTTCTGCCTATTACCATATTCTGATGATATTTCTGATCAATAAACTCTCTATGGTCATTCTAGTTCTAAATTTCTTTAAATAGCAAGTAAATGATTTCAACGACTATGAAAAGTAACACTGTGATTGCAGTACTTACAATCTCATAATTTGATACAATGTTTCAGTCTGCACAACTAAAGCCATATCTTAGCCTACTTCAAGAAATTCCTTGAGACACAGAATGGTGAAAAATGTTCTTAAAGTCACCATGCCCTGCCAAGATCAACACTCTGTGAATCAGGTTAATGATAGAACTTAAATTCAAATATTTGTTTATGTTCAGCATATGAATAGCTACAACAGTAAACGTGACAATAATAACCTACCCTGGTACTAAATTGAATTAGGTACAATATATCAACATGCACATCGTCTCAAATAATTAAAAAGCAGTAATCTTTAAAAACAGGAAGCACACGGTCTTTACCTATGGAGTAATGATAGAATAGAGCATGGCTTTTGCATTCTGATCTGATTATCAAACTTTTTAGATATTTAAACCTGAATATTCAGCTTGTCAAAATTGAAATGTTAAACTAACTACAGTGTTTTAGTGGTGTTCCCCTCACCGATAAGCGCTGTTGCAAGTCTGACTAATTTTTGCAATATGATACTGTTATATTTGACTGGCCTTTGTGTCATCCTGTAAAATCTTTTAAGTACGCAGTAAATCATTCCTTTAGATTTTTTGGGTATAAAGTCTTGTTGGTTGAGCACAGCAGGGTGTCTATTCGCATTTTGGTGGTTTGAAGTTCAAGGAACTTGAAGACCAGTATAAATATACATCCAGTCTAGTTTACCCAGCCTAGACCCTATTTCTTCGCTTTGGCCTCCGGGCCAAAGACCACACTTCGTGTAGCCTCGTGACCAGTGATCAAGCTACAGTTGTAAAACGGCTTATTTTAAAGTTAATGGTCGCAAACAGAGACCGCGAGGTCACTGGCGTCCCTTTCAAAGTCAATCACTCAAAACGGCCCTCTCATAATTGGCCTGTCACTTGTTTGGGTGCTTCTCGTTAACATTCATCATGCCCAATTATGGCGCACGTCTTTTTTTAATTATGTCGACACTGTACCTCTGCCCAAACAAGTCATAGTCCAATCATTAGAGGATCATTTTGATTGATTGACTTTGAAAGGGACGCCAGTGACGTCACGGTCTCTTTTATTGACCATTCACATTAAAATGAGTAGTTTTTACAACTGTAGCCTGATCGATGCTAACTAGGCTAGACGGAGTGTGGTCAAAGGCATGGAGGCCAACACGAAGAAATAGGGCCTAGGCTAAGTTTACCTGTTCTGCATACATTTCAATAAACTTGTCTGTTAAACCACCATAATAATGAATTCATTGACTGAGGCAAAACATTCACTACATATCTGACCTTGTATCAATGGAGTTGTTGATTCCTGCATGGTTGATGGTGCTATACATACTGTACATGTATACCATACATTAGCTTTGCAACTCTGATTAGTCCTGACGTCTGATTGTTTATGTGAATATTCTGTCTCCTTGATTTGATTTTTCATGATTCCGATGATCCTAAAATTGTGTTGTTCGATCAAGATCTGATGTGCTGTTGTACAATGTCCCAAAAAATATGATGTAAGATAAGGTAACACAGGAAAATATTACACTTTCACACTGCAATAAAAACCAAATAATACTTACTGTATTAGCATGGATTAATGCCTGTATTTTAGCTAAACAGTGCATATACAGATGAATCCAGTCAAGAATCTATTATAAGGAAATAGAGGAAATAGTAAATGAATGCACTGTTTGTCAGAATGTGAGAAATTCTCCATCTAGTGCTCCTTTAATACCATGGAAGTGGCCAACACGATTTCAAACACCCATTTCAAAGTGTACTTATTGATTTTTGTCAGAAGGGTACATATTTCTTTCTAATACTAGTTGATAGTCATTCAAAGTGAATTGAGGCAAAGCATGTGACCTCCACTAACGAGTCAATGTACAGTTGATGAATTACGCCTGATTTTTGGTGACCATGGTTTGCCTGAGGAAGACGTTTTTTAGACAATGGCCCACAATTTATTATTTTCGCTGAGTTTAAAATTTTCATGGAGTTAAATGGCATTTAACATACACTGGTTCCTTCTTACTATCCCCAATCAAGTGGTGCAGCTGGTCAGTGAAAACAGTCAAGAATGCATTGCTCAAACAGGTTTTCCAAGGTATCAAGTGTATGTCTATAAAACACAGATTGGCAAATTTTTTGTTGAGATATCGTACAACACCACATAGTGTTACGTGTGTATCACCAGCTGAGTTAATGATGAAAATGCAATTGCGAAGAAGGTTGAGTTTGGTAAAGCCAGATCTTGCCAGATTTGATGAACACAAACAAGAGAAACAGAAATTCTATCGTGATAAGTCTGCAAAAGTTAGGGTTTTGGAGATGTATGATAGAGTAAGAGTACTTACAAAATACCAAATTCCAATTTCGAAAAGTGGATTCTTGGTACTATTGTAAACGTATGTGGTCCAAGGAGTTACATTGTGCAAATTGGCCATTCCAAGAGATATGTCCATATTGATCATTTGATCAAAGCACACGATGTGTCAGATGTTGTTGAACCGGAAATTGTTATACCTGAGTTCAATGACCAAGAGGTAACACAAACAAAGGCAACTACTACTTGTTCAAGTGCCGATAAACCAAAGTAAACAGAAAGTGTTATTCAGAGTTACAATCCAGATCAAGTCAGTCCAAATGTTGTAAAATCTCCAGGTCAATGTGTACCTGTTAGGAGATCTCAAAGGGTGAGAAAGCCCGTCATCAGACTTGATCTGTGAGGTTTTGTATTACACTACTGAACAGCCAAATGTTTTAGGGGAAAGCAGTGTAGTATTTTGAACATATAATTGGATGTATTCTGCTTAGAGTTCTTGAAAGAGACTGCGAGCATATGCAGTACAGTTCAATAAAACAGTTCCTACTCGGGAAACGTTCTGGTCACCACAGCATCTTGTCTGTCTAGTAGTAGTTCTTGGATGAACCGATCTTTAGTAATATATCCTAATATATTACAGAATCAACAAAAGACCCAAAAAACTTGTTACAATATAACATAGGGAGGAAATTTAAAGCGCTTTCACCTGGTACATTTGAAATATGGTGGTTTGAGCTCAAAACGTACGGTACCTAGTCACCTAGCGGAGAAGCCACAGACAAAACCGCTCGGCCAAATATCCAATCTAAAAAGATTGGTTCAATAACCGAGCAAAGATGTTACATGTTTTTTCTGACTGCGACCCCTCCACACGCTGTAAAGCCCATGAAGCACTCACGCTCGTACGCTCACTATCACACACAAACTTTATCGAAGCGAAGCAATGAATACATCGCTTGAACTGATCGAAAGATAGCCTCGGGGGCAATTCTGTCCTCCAGCAGAGCTACCAACCAAGGATAGAAAATAAGGTGGTTTCGCTTGGGTTAGAACTCACAACGTACGGTACCTATTCACCAAGCAGAGAAGCCACAGACAAAACCGCTCGGCCAAATCCCCAATTTGTCGGCTGTGTAAGGACGCCTCAACCAAATTTGCCAGCGTTTGAGTTTATGGGCCCCATGGGCCATATCTGGCTAATTTATTGACATTGAGTCTAGAAGCATGGCGTATACCACTGCGGACCTTTTGGTCACTGCCAAGTGAATTTATCAGTTTGTACGGAGTTCAGGAGTTTTACAGAGTTTTATAGAGTTCAGGAGTTTAGGAATCCATGGAGATCTGATGGAGTTACCGACACCGTCAAGTTTAGGAGTTTCAGAGTTATTAAGGTACGCACCTCGGGGACAGAAATTCGGCCCTTCAACTTTTATCAATTTTCTTCTGACTTACCACTTGTGGGGCTCATTTTGAAGCTCTCAGCGAAAAAAAGTTTTCATGCTCTTAGTTTTTCGAAAATCGAAAATTGTATTTTTCCCATAGAGTTAACACAGGAGTGGCGGCCATTTTGGATTTCAAATATCGAGAAATCGCAAGTTATTTGTCTCTCTAGTACCAAAGTTGGCACGATGACCCCTGATTTTTATTCTTGCTTTGGTAAGAGAATTATTGAAAGTTTTACTGAGGAAAGTTTGAGCAAAAGTTTAAGTCTTTCACTTTCGAGGTGCATATTACCTTAAGGGTGATCGAGTCACTTGCTACGTCATCAAAGCTGCAAATAATATAACGCGCACTCTACGACGCGCGCGTCAACTGTACGGGGCCGTGCTCACTGTAAAAATACACCATTGTTTTGATGGGAACGTATCTTCATATAAGTTATTGTAAGAGCTTTTGGCATGAAAGGAGACGATGTTTGTGATGATTGAGTGATCATTATATTATCGCCGAGTTGTAGGTTTTAAATATTTGAATGTTGATGTATTTACAAAGCTATAACCAGATATGAACTGAAAATGCTCACGTGTTTCATTATATATTGAAGTTATGTGTAAATTTGAATCTTTCCCACATGTTTGCAACTTCATTGAACTTATTATGATCAACATAACGAACAATAATCACCGCCGATTAATTCTAAAAGGTCATGAAGTATACAATATAAATTTTTTACTATAACCCAAACGGGATTCGAACCCCCACACACTCACGGCAACATCGCCTAGCTATAGGCCTGACACAAAACCAGTCGGCCACTGCTTCCAACCCAAAAGAGTTGGTCACAGTAATTGACTTAGATGTTGCAATTCTGTGTGCGACCGAACAACACGGTGTGCGTGGAGCAGACGACACACAGACACAGTACACACACAGACACAGTACACACACATATAGTAATCGGAAAAGCACGAAGCTTTTTT
>LD345201.1:92776-132155 GCA_001465055.1 Ptychodera flava | reverse complement strand
AATGGAAATAGAAGTTGAGAGGTTAAAATATTTGCAAAGATCATAATCGACATATACGCACACACACACACACACACACACACACACACACACACACACACACACATTTTACCAAACAGGAAATGAGCTCTGTTTTGGGGGCGTGGAAACATTACCACAAACGTAATCATTGGCTTCACGGACTTAATGTGTGTTACGTACTGGTATTCAGCTCATGTTTAAAATATTCAAGTGAAAACAGCAAAGTCCATATACTCGAGAGGAATCCGAAAACCTTGACGAAATTAAGGGGCGATGGAGATGACAAATGGCAGTATTGTATAGTGTGATAGCGCATAAAGGAAAGGACACGTAGCAAGTACAGGCTAATAGAGTAAACAGGAAGATGCGAGAATTTCAAAGGAGAATAAAATACCAGCAGTACAACCAAATATCACTTACCACAGTAAGAAGACCCACACCAGAACCAATGTTTAAAAACAATGGAACGATGTTGAATTTGCCAGCTTTTCCAGTGACAACGACTTCATAGAGTATGCCATATGCTTTTGTTAGTTTTCTGTATTCACCAGTTTCATTTATCTTGTACTTGTAAGCAAACCTAAGAATGATAATTTTACATATCCATCAGCAGTGGTCAGCCTTTCTCATCCACATTTCATCCACTAACCATTTAGATAGTCAGTGGATAAAGGGGGTAAAGTTGCCACACTTACTCTTGTTCAGGTAGTATGGAACTTACTACTGTATCATCATACTCAAACGATGTTCAATTACGGTGTGATTCCAACAACTTAACAACAAATAGGAATAAGACAGATTTGAGTGTACTTAGAGGCCGCCGTATCTTAGCTGCCCAAAATTGATTGTTCGCACGATGATGCTAAAATCAACCACGAACCAGTTAGTTCCTTGTTTCCCTCAGCTTAATGTTGTAGATGTTTTAAAACTCCATGAATTCCTCTTAGTTTCCTTATTCACCACATATATTATCAGATTACTAAAGTGTCAGTTTTCATGACTAAAATACCAGAAATTGCCAACTTCAAACTTAAGTTTCTGCTGGTTCAAATAGTTTATTATATCTGTACAACGTTTCGTCCTAAAAGTAGGACTTCCTCAGGTGATGTTTGAATGGTCAACATCTGAGCCATTCAAACAGTACCTGAGGAAGTCCTACTTTTAGGACGAAACGTTGTGCAGATATAATAAACTATTTCAACCAGCAAATTGGTACATGTGCAATATCCTATAAACGAATATATATATATATATATATATATATATATATATATATATATATATATATATATATATATATATGTGTGTGTGTGTGTGTGTGTGTGTGTGTGTGTGTAATTTAGTCATTTTCTACGATATTGTAATTACAGCGAAAACGGAGTCAGCATGGACTCTCTGTTGTGCGGCGCAACAAAATAAACGCAGCCACAGACGTTTTTTTCAGACAGAACACCCAACTAAACGTCATCAAAGGCTCACCGTCTATTCAATCAATCCACCAAATCAAATAAAGATTCGATTTTTATTCTTATTGTTACAAAAAATTCCTCATGACTAGTTTAGATTAAAGCAAAAAATAGGGTAAATTATGTACAGGAAGAGCATGAACGGCGCGGTATCACGTTTCCTGCGTCTGCATCTACACAAACTTCCTTGGTCGATCGAGGTGGTAGCTTAAGCGAAACTGGGACAGCATATCAACCGAACAAACACCACATTAAGCAGCTCAATATAGATTGCTGGCATCGAAATGCCAATATTATACACATTATCTACATTTTTCGATACCATCTTCATCACCGTACGTCTATTATAAACGTCCAGATGAAATTCCGATGACAACGTGCACACCCTCGACTGTTTGACCGACATCTCTACCCCCCCCCCCCAGCGACAACTCGTACAAGGGTCGGGTCCGTAGTGTTTTTCCATTGACGCTGGCGATCCGCTTTTAGCTTCAGTTGTTCTTCCTAACTCTTGCTTCAGTTTGTGTGTTGAATACAATCATCGATAATATTGAAATTTAGATTTTTTAAATATTGTTGTTCAAGACACGGATATATTTGTCTTACACATCGAGACGAAATCAACACGTCCGAAAAAGTAAGTCCTGGTAACGCCAGCACGCCTTTACAATAGAAAACGATTTCATGACATTTACAACATTGTCTGTGTGTTTTGTCTTTAAAAAACGTCAGTGGCTGCGTTTATTTTGTCGCCGGGCACAAGAGAGAGTCCACACTGACTCCGTTTTCGCTGTAATTCAGCGCTTTTCTTCTTTTTCTATAAAGAGCTAGTTGCTAATGTTATCATGAGCCTCTTTGCTAATTTCAAGTTTCTGACAAGTTATCTGGAGGGGGTTTGGGCTAAACTAGCTGTAACCTATTTCCAGACTCCCCACTTTGTCGCTTTCTCCCTATCGACTTCATTTGTAGGGAACTTGGTATGATGATACATAAAAGGGGCTTGTGTCCCAGCTAGCACAATATCAAGAGGCTTGGAATTCTTGAAGGTTTTAATGTATGGCTTTCAAGGAAACGTCTTGTTTTATCATGGCCTGTCTGGATTTATCGGCCAGTCTGGATTATAAACTTTACTTCCGTGGTTACAAATATAGGTAATAAGTTTGCCACGAATGCATAGATTTACATGACCTTGATTAAACTTCGAAGACAAGAAATTGACCTTTTAAGCTAACGATTCTCAAATAGTTAATAAGCTCAGAACCCAATGTAATTACATTTTTCGGGAAAAAAAACTAGATATAGGGAAACATTTTTGTTACAATAGTGTCGCCATTGTTTACATAAATATCACGTGACAGGTAAGTTGCATAACCTTTCAAAAATCAGTTTTCCCTATGTTTTGTTTCGATGCTTTAAGATATGTGGCTGAAATTTGTGTGAATGCAAGCTGTCCTAAGGATCTTCCAAAGTGTGTATCATAATTATTTTTAACCTTCTAAAATAATTTTTATGCCAAAAAAACTTCCAGGGCGGTGAATTTAACCCTAGTTAATTTCTTTAAAATTGTGCTCAAAAAATCTAAGCAAGATAAAAAAATCTGAGACACAGTTTTGAATAGCGTTGTTACAGCTTGTGTTCCAGCAAGGATGAGTCAGATATTTTGAAGTATTGAGACAAAAATTAGGGAAAACCGATTCTTGAAAGGTTATGCAAATTACCTCTCGCGTGATAGTTATGTAAACAATGGTGACACTGTGATCAACAAAATATTCCTCTTAATCCGGGCTTTCAGAGAACGTATAATTTACAGGAACACAATTGGAACTATTTTATGATTATAAGATGAACAGTAAAAGTCACAGAATATGCTCTCTAAGAGAGGGTTTACTCAAATCATTTAGTAATTATCAATTTTTCTAGTGAAAATATCAAAACTGTAATTATCGAACTAAATGTTAAAGTAGCATTAAAAAAATTGTAGTATTTAAAGCCACCTGCTATTCAAAAACTGTAAATGTATCCTTTTTGACAATTTTTTAAGGATATTTCATCTCATTGATACACATTCTTGAAAATGTCAAGATTAAATGTCAAAACTTCATGATTGCTGTATTGTTTAGAGGACCTGGTTGCATTTGAAGGTTTCAGGATCATATCTGATTGGTTCTTTACTATTTCAAACAATGTTTAGGGGTCATATCTAAGTAGTCCCTTAAAAATATTAAGGGACACATCAGGGTGGTCCCCGAAAGTTTCAAGGACTCATGTGGGTGGTCCCTCAATGTTTCAAGGTCACATTAGGATAGTCCTTGAAAGATTCAGGGACACCTCAGGTTGGTCCCTGAAAGTTTCAAGGACTCATCCGGGTGGTCCCTGAATCTTTCAAGGACTCATTCGGGTGGTCCTTGAAAGTTTAAAGGTCGCATCAGAGTGGTCTCTAAAAGATCCAGGGACATATCAGGGTGGTCCCTGAATGCTTCAAGGACTCGTCTTGGCGGTCTTTGAAAGTTGCACGGTCACATTAGGATAGTCCTCGAAAGATTCGGGGACACCTCAATTGGTCCCTGAAAGATTCAAGGACTCATAGACTTAGTCATGTTCACGCTACGATCACAGTTGCTGACATCATTGTCGAGATCGGGAACAGCACTGTCACTCCATAAAGGACCTTGGTAACATACATCAAATTCATCGGCGATATCCAGTATTCCGTTGCTTTCCATGTAGTCCTGTCATTAAATAACTGAGGTAATTGACATCCTACATTCAGATTCGGTAACCTTTCATGACGAAGGAATTAGTGCAGTGGACAAAATTCATTTGAACGTCGACGTCGCGTCGTTTACACAATCGACTTGAAACAATGCAGAGTCTCACAACAATGTGACCCGTGACCTTTATTATGTTAATTAGCAAGGACCATATTATTTGGTGTACGATTCGGTGTCTCGCTTAACGAGAAAAGCATCATTGACAACATCTCCAATTAATCATGAAGACTGTAACATACAACCACAGTATCTTAAACGGTGGGAAAACTTTACAGCATGAAAGAGCAACATGTACTTTACCTGGGACCTTACACAATCGCGCGATGCGCCCTAGGTGTCCCTGTAGATTAAAATGGAATATGCCCTCATGCAAATTGTTTACCAGCATCGCGTCGGCTCGGACAGCATATTCAAAAAACGAGTACATTGCAATTAATCGTCAAGAGGCTCGTTTAAACTGACTGAAGGTTCAGCCACTGCCCAGTTCATCACATTTATGCCAGGGAGAACATGCCTTGTAGATCTCGTCGCATGATTAATGCGCAAAGACGTGTTTCAGCGCCGGCCGACCAGTCACACATCGGAGCCATGAGGACGCCGGGTTAAGCCATTACATAATCTTAACTTCGAGGTGCTGAATATTGACGCTTATGTGCAGGAAGTTGGACCAAATCTTTCAAGTGATTCCTCTACCTGTCAGCTTTACCAAGTAATGCTTGTGAATGCACAAGCTGATGAGCGAAGGTCACATCAGGATAGTCCTTGAAAGATTCAGGGTCTCATCTGGGTGGTCCCTGAAAGTTTCAAGGACTCATCCGGGTGGTCCCTGAAAGTTTCAAGGTCACACCAGGATAGTCCTTGAAAGATTCAGGGTCACATCTTGGTGGTCCCTGAAAGTTTCAAGGACTCATCTGGGCGGTCCCTGAAATTTTCAAGGTCACACCAGGATAGTCCTTGAAAGATTCAGGGTCACATCTGGGTGGTCCCTGAAAGCTGCAAAGACATCTCTGCACAGTCCCTAAAAATTCCAGACAAAAACTGTGGGTTTCCGCCGTTGATATTTTAAGGTTTCAACAGACAGATGATATTGATTACATTTCTTTGCATCTACCAAAAATAGTTCATTTTTAATAGAAGAGCTGAAATAATTCAGTGATTTTGTAAAATTTTCGAGCATTAATTAGCACACTTACAAGAAAAGGGTAGTTTAATCAAATTTACCAGGTCTCATTTCCTTGTATATGAAATAAATAAATGTACAAGACATTTTCTTAACATCTACCAAATCATTTAAAAGAGAGATCACCAAAAAAACATACACTACAGCAGAACTAATTTAGGTAGAGGTAGAAGGCCATTTTCTCATCGAAAATTTAAAATTTTATCATGCATCGTTTGGTGAGAACAGTAAATGCCTACAAATCAACCTTGGAAAGGAAATTTGTATTTTGACTTAAACTAAACAAAATTGACAAATCAGTTACGTTTAATTGGTTCTCCTTTCCTAAGCAATCGAAAAGCTAGACTAAAATGTAAAATTTGTTCGAGGTGTATTTGATGATTGTGCAATTATCAATAATCTATGAAATTTGCCCCTGCCTTCACACAAAAACACTGTTAGATTGATGATTTTTAAATAGATTATAACAAAATGCTCAAGATCTTATAATCACAAAATAGTTCCAATTGTGTTCAGGGGTTCTGGGTTTATTAACCACCAGAAAGTTGGTAGATTCAAAAGGTCAATTTCGTGTCTTGGAACCTTAAGTACCAAACAGGAATTGAGCAATTACTTTGGCTGAGATCAGACTTACGGTTCATGTATGGAACACACTGATTACAGCTGTTACTTTACGATTACGAGAAGAATTCATATAACAAAAACAATGGACAGTATGGTAGTATGGCTTACCTGAAATTAAAGCCTTTCGCAGTCTTGGCATCGGGATTATCAAGGCGACGAAATCTGTAGTGTGGTTTACATTTATCTCCACTTTTATCCAAATCACAATCCCAGTCAATAACAATACCCATAACTCCACCCTGGATAGAGATTAATGATAAAAAACTTAGAAATCAACTCTGTCATAGACCTCAATGATACAACAGACAAGAACGATTCCGGTAATGTATACTATTCAAACTAACATTGATTTTATTGGTTGATAACATCTTATGCTATATGTGTAACATTTGGTATCACCGACACAGTCTGAATTATCAAACTTCACCACACTTTGTAAGTTTTGATCTTTTTATCTCCTATGACTTGAAGTTCATAATTTGAAAAGAGGATTTAATCTAAAGTAAGACAATTATATAAACAACAAATTTGAAATCAAACTATCCCTTACAAGTTTCATGTGATTTAATATACTGTGTCAACCCTTTGTCAAAATCTCACACATAAAAATAACGCTTCAGAAAATCCAGCTGGGTTGTAAGATACTTGTAAAATCGCCTATATGTCTTGGGTACCGGGTTTACACACGTTAACAACCACAACGAACAAGTTCATAACAATAGGGATAAACATGTTTACAAATCAATTGCAAAGCAACAATTAAATGACATGTCATGATTGAAATCTGACTTTTTCCCTGATAATAACAAAGGTGAAATATTTATATTGTTACATGAAAAAAACCCCAAAAATTCGTGAACTCAGCAGTTTCCCTTAAAAACAAAATTTATTCCAAAAAGAAAATAAAACTAGTCGCTTAGTCAAGGGATAAAATACATAATGTAAAAGTCTACAAGCTACTTATCTCAGTTGGGTCGACAACACCCCAGAATAGAGTCATACAGTAAGACAAAGTGTACTGTCCTTTGACTTACTTGAAGACTTGAATGCAAAGTCCACGGTAGTGCAAAGTCTACGTCCAGCGTGGCAGTGAGACAAAGTGAACAGTCCTTTACTTACTTGAAGTCTTGAATGCAAAGTCCACCGCAGTGCAAAGTCTACGTACAGCGTGGCAGTGAGACAAAGTTCTGTACTGCTGGAGCTTCCAAAGTCCTGAAGTAACACGTTTGTGACAGGATCCCAAAATTGTCTGCCTAAAACCACGCTGCCCCAGTATTTATACTAATAGTTATTTAAGAAAACAAAAAGCAGTCCAGAACTTCTATTGATATACTAATCACTGTTCCAAAACATCTCCACCTGTAACCAATTTGAATTTCCAGGTCATGAAAGACAGTGACCCTAAGAATGTTCTAATTTAATTAAACTCAAGTCATGAGTGAGGAAAAATGATGTACTACATAATACAGCCTTCTTCAAAAGAAGACATTTTTCAAACAAAAATGTTTTTTTACAAATGTTATTAAAAATGTGAACAACAAACTCTAAACACGAGAGAAACAGTCTGCAATTAAATTGTCTCTGCCCTTGATATGTCTAATGTCAAGGTTAAACTCCTGTAACATTAAGCTCCATCTTAACAGGCTCTGCTTTTTGCCCTTTAATTTCTGCAAAAAAAAAGGATTGTGATCGATATAAACCGCTATTGGCTGATTCGAAGAAGTAACATAAACTTCAAAATGCTGTAATGCTAATATCAAAGATAAACACTCTTTTTCAATTGTAGAGTAGTTTTTCTGCGATTTATTAAATTTGTGTGAAAAGTAGCAAACAGGATGATCTATCCCATGAGTATCTTCTTGTAATAAAACAACACCAGCAGCTGTATCACTAGCATATACAGCTAATTTGAATGGCAAACTGAAATCTGGTGCAGACAAGACTGGAGAACTTTGTAGAATGACTTTAAGTGTATCAAATGCCTGTTGGCATTGTTCTGACCAAACAAACGTTACTTTCTCTTTAAGTAAGTTATTCAAAGGCTCAGTAATGGTGGAGAAATTTGAACATAATTTTCTATAGTTACCAGCCATACAAAGAAAACGCATCAATTGTCTCTTACAATCTGATATTGGAAAACTTGAAATAGCACTGATTTTTGCATCAACAGGTTTACCTCACCCTGTCCTACATTATGTCCAAGGTAAGTCACTCTTGCTCAACCAAACTCAGATTTGGCTAGGTTGACAGTCAACATTGCTTTGCTCAGTCTCTTTGATGTGATCCTCCCAAGTGTCGCTGTACAGGACAACATCGTCGACATATGCTTCATACCCTTCTAGACCGGATATGACGTCGTTAATCATCCGTTGGAACGTTGCGGGTGAGTTCTTCATTCCAAATGGCATTACCTTGTACTGGAACAATCCGTCTGTTGTAACAAAGGCGGATATTTCACGAGCACGATCCGTCAGAGGGACTTGCCAAAATCCCTTAAGTAGATCAAATTTTGTCACGTACTTTGCTTTTCCCACTCGATCAAGGCAATCATCAATCCTCGGGATTGGAAAGGCGTCTGTCTTTGTGAGAGTGTTCACTTTCCTGAAATCCGTGCACATACGATAGCTTTGATCTGCCTTTGGCACAAGAATAAATGGCAAACTCTAGTTACTTTTAGTGGGTTCAATAAAGTCATTGTCCAGTAGATATTTGACTTCTTCCTGGAGATATTTCACTTTCATTGGATTCAGTCTGCTAGGGTGTTGTTCCACAGGCTTACTATCCACGACATAAACGTCGTGATAAATGATGTTTGTCCTTGTTGGCACATCTTGGAACAAGTGTTTGTATTAGTAGACCAGTTCCCTCACTTATTGTTGTTGTTGTAACGGCTGGAGGTGTGCCAACTTTGACTCAAGATTTTCCATAATTTCTGGAGTTTGACCGAGCCCAGCTTTGAATTTTGCAGCTCTGAACTTAGAGTATTTTCACTCAAGTCAGTTTCATTATCGCTACCTTGATATTGGTTTGAACTGAATACACTGACAGGTTGTGTTACAGATGGATTGCTCCTATCTAAATATGGCTTAAGCATATTAATGTGACATAACTGTATTTGCTTTATTATAATATAATTTAAATCATTTTTATTTCTTATCAATTAGATAGGGACCAAAGCAACGAGCATTGAGTGATTTACCAAGAACTGGAAGAATAACAAGAGCTTTTTGACCTGGCTCAAACTACCGTTTTGAGGTGTTTTATCATATTTGATTTTCATAGATTGTTGAGATGACTCAAGGTTTTATCTGGCTAATTCACATGCCTTTGTAAGTTTTGTACGGAATTCTGATACACATTGCAAAATATTCAGACAATCATTGTCATCTGATAGGAATTTCTCTTTGAAAAGCTTGAGTGGGTCACAGACTGTATGTTCAAATATCTCAAATGGGCTGAAACCAAGAGACTCTTGAATGGATTCTCTAACAGCATGAGCAGAAAATGAATTCCTTCACCCCACTGCTTCTCTGTGGCAAAACAGTAGGTCCTAATCATATTTTTCAAAGTCTGATAAAATCGCTCGAGAGCACCCTGACTTTCTGGGCGGTAGGCAGAGGACCTATACTGTTTAATGCCTAACTGATCCATGACTTGTTGAAAAATTCCAGATATAAAGTTGGAGCCTTGATCGGACTGGACACATTTAGGAATGCCAAATACAGTGAAAAAATTGACTAAAGCTCTCACTATAGTCTTTGCCTCTATTTTTCTCAGTGGTATGGCTTCTGGGAACCGAGTAGATGTACACATCATTGTCAGCATGTACTCATTTCCTGATCTTGTTTAAGGTAGGGGCCTAGCACAATCTATGAGTATCTTACTAAATGGTTTTTGAAATGCAGGAATTGGCTGTAAAGGGGCCTTTGGAATGGTCTGATTTGGCTTCCCTACCATTTGACATGTGTGACAAGTTTTACAGACGTGTGCTACATCCTGTTTGAGATTTGGCCAATAAAAATGACTGAGAATTTTATGATAGGTCTTCTTGCAGCCTAAATGACCAGCCCAGGGGGTTTCATGGGCTAGGCGTGATATTACAACACAA
Organism: Ptychodera flava; assembly: GCA_001465055.1. Taxonomy (NCBI): domain Eukaryota; kingdom Metazoa; phylum Hemichordata; class Enteropneusta; family Ptychoderidae; genus Ptychodera; species Ptychodera flava. Next base: position 121,985 of record LD345201.1, on the reverse strand, counting down.
TAAGACTTTGGAACCACAATGTGATGTTTTAAAGCCCAATCAACCTAGACATCTGGAGGTCTCCATTTACACATGAGAATACCAGACTTTGTATAATAACAAACAGGACTATCTGAAGTTTCAGCTTTGTCAACAACCCTGTCAAACAAACACAAGATATCTGGGTCTTTGCATTGTTCTGCAATAAGACTTGATCTAGAAAATGTCTGACCTTGGTCAGCAGAAGTTTTACTGGAGGTTTCAAATCCACTTGGGATAACAGAATGATCTGTATCAAACACCTGACTGAGAAAAATGTCACTCAATTCAATGTCTGTGACATCATTTTTAAGAGTATCATGATTCAGAAGTTTTCTTTGACATGGCTTGAGTAACAGCACATGAAGGAGAGACCCCAGAAATTTCTTGTTCAATTGGCTCTGGATCCTGATCTAAACTGGGCTTATTGGTCACCAATGGATTAATAATGACCTTATCCCCAGCAAGGTCGTTTCCAAGGAGAAGGTGAATCCCTTCAAAAGGCAAAAAAGGCCTAATACCTAAAGTCACAGGTCCAGAAACAAAGTCCAAAGACAAATATATATTATGGAGAGGAACAGGAATATAGTCACTACAATCTACCCCCTTAAAAAGAACTTTAGAACCTAAAATGACTTTTCAGAAAACGGCAGGGTATCTGCCAACAAAAGAGACAGGTTCGCCCCGGTATCTCTTAAAAGTTTGACAGGGGTAGCAGAAGACAAATCATTAGAAAGTGATATAAAACCATCATGAATAAATGGTTCTAAAATACCCATAATGCTATCTTGAGAAGAATTGACCTTGACCTCATTAATGGGGGATAAGAGGGGTTTAACCTCAGAAAATGTGTTTCACACATTTTAGACTATAATTGAGATGATGAAGAAATAAACCAGTTGGTTTAGATCCACCTTGACCTTCACGTTTTCTTTACAATTTGAGACAATCTGATATTGAATGGCCACCTTTCTTAAAATAATTACACGACTGTGTACCAAATTGTTTGCCAGAAAGAGGCTGAGACCTGGGATCTGATGACGTGGAAGTGTTATTCGATCTCTGTGAACTATTTTCATTCGATTTTCTACTCTCCTTTGAGAAATTCTTAGATGAAAAGGAGTTGAATTTTCCTGCACTGTTTCGGTATGAAAAGGACTGGTATGGTTTGCTGACAAATGTGAAGTTTTGTGGGTTAATGAATAATCATCGGCCAGACGTGTAGCAACCTCTACTGTGTCTGCCTGTTGTTCATTGATAAATGTCTTGACGTCACTTTGAATGCACCTTTTAAATTCCTCAATTAAAATAAGCTGTCTCAACTTTTCAAAATCTTCTCAAATTTTCTCAGAAGTACACCAACGGTCAAACATCTGTTCCTTTGTTCCAGCAAATTCAACGAAGTTTGGTCTTTCGTTTTCTCACGATCCCTAAATTTCTGACGGTAAGCTTCAGGCATCAACTCATAGCCCTTGAGGATTAATTCCTTCACACAATTATAATTTGAAGCCTGTTCCACTGACAACTGAATGTAAATTTCTCTGGCTTTACCCACCAAAACACTCTGTGAAAGCATAGACCAGGACTTCCTAGGTCAGTCCAGACTCTGAGCAATTTTCTCAAAACGAAGAAAATTTTTGTCAACAGCCTTTTCTTGGAAGGGGGCAACCTGAAATGCTTAGTGATGTCAAAACTGTCAGAAGTTGAGAAGCTCTAAACGTTTCATTTCTACTTGTACTTGATGTTCTTCTAATTGTCTTTACCTTTCTTTATTCCTCTCTCTCTTTCTCTCTTTGTCTTTCTTCCATTTGCAATTCTCTCTTTTTCTCTCTTTCTTCCATTTGTAATTTTTCCTTTTCTAATGCCAATTTCTTAAGCTCCAAATCAGCCTGCATTTCTGATTCTAACTTTCTGAGTTCAAAGGTAGACTCGGGCCCATAATCATGCAAGATGGATTTTTCAAAATGGCCTGAATTAACTAAATGTTTTGCAATTGTATACTGAATTTCCTTCTTGCGCATGGATCTTTTGACTTCTATATCCAGAAAATTGGCCAGTGCAATTAAGTTGTCTTTTCTGAGGGAATCAAATGTGCCCTGATCAACGTCCTCCATAAATTTGTCTGGCTTGAATTCTGTCATAACGAAATTTCGCTGAGTTCACAATATACAGTAGTTAGGTTAAGGCTGGCGAAAATGTTGTCAAACAGCTGAAAATGTTCAAACTCCCGGACGAGCCCCCAATTTTGTTACGTGGAAAAAAAATCCGTGAACTCAGCAGTTTTCCATAAAAACAAAATTTATTCCAAAAAGAAAATAAAAGTAGTCGCTAATTCAAGGGATAAAATACAAACTGTAAAAGTCTACAAGCTACTTATCTCAGCTGGGTCGACAACACTCCAGAATAGAGTCATACAGTGAGACAATGTGTACAGTCCTTTGATTTACTTGAAGCCTTAAACGCAAAGTCCACCGCAATGCAAAGTCTACGTCTAGCGTGGCAGAGAGACAAAGTGAACAGTCCTTTGCTTGCTTGCTTGAAGACTTGTGAGCAAAGTCCACTGCAGTGCAAAGTCTACGTACAGCGTGGCAGTGAGACAAAGTTCTATACTGCTAGAGCTTCAAAAGTCCTGAAGTAACATGTCTGTGACAGGATCCCAAAATTGTCTGCCTAAAACCACGCTGCCCCAGTATTTATACTAATAGATATATAAGAAAACAAAGAGCAGTCCAGAATTTCTATTGATATACTAATCACTGTTCCAAAACATCTCCACCTGTGACTAATTTTAATTTCCAGGTAATGAAAGAAAGTGACCCTAAGAATATTCTTATTTGATTTAACTCAAGTCATGAGTGTGAGGAACAAAATTGATCTACAGAGCAATATAACATCTGATGAGCTGATGGTTAATGTTCGAAAACAGTAACAGCAAGTGCAGGTCCATTTGTCTCTGATGTCAAGTTCATTATTTTAACCTTACACAGAGATTGGCAAATCCTGTGGTTGAAGGTTGGGACGACAGGTGGATAATAATATTGTTGTATTTTATTGGCTAAAAAGAACACAATTAGTCTAGCTTACAACACTATTCACTGTTTTCTTGCTCTACGAGGTCATGGAATCATCAAAAGTGACATACATTCGCTCACCAATATGTACATGAAACTCATATATGTCAAGGTGATTGGAACTGTCTGGAGGTACATGTACCTGTAGTAACTATGCCAAATGAACTTGTCGTACACATGCACCTCAGGTTAGAAGACCCATGATGTACAAGTATAATGCAACAAGGATAATGATTTAGAATATCGTTTACAAAAATGATACTTGGCAAAAAATTTACTGATTGGTAATTTCTTACTGCTCAGTAATTCTAAGACTACAGCCATTAAGCAATAAGCTGCCCAGTATATGACTTACGTGAAATCATCTCCACATTCTGTATCAAGTTTGTTTGATTGTTGAAGGACCAAATACCAAGCTCCTTCCACATTAATGTTTTCGTCTTACAGTTAGATGCAAATGTTTGATTCAAGGATGATGTAAGATTGTCATAGTATTGCCAACTGCTTCAATAATGAGGATGGGCCGTTGGAGATTTTTATACTATCGTTGCTTACTCATAACCAAAAAAGTTCCAGTATATGGGGTAACACAAAGAATACTGATGACAGTATTTCTACAAGCAATAGATAGTTTTCAATTGACGTCACGGGGTCAGGTTCCAGAGTCATCCGCTATCTTGTAGGGCAACTTGTTTTTCTTCTCCCTTTTTTGTAATTTAAATATCAATGCTGAACATCTGTTTATTAGTGTTCGGTTTCCATAATCCATCTGGCGGGCTTTGGGTCCAACGATCCTATCATACAATTTTAAAAATTATCGATCACTAAGATGGAACAAATATTGTTGTCCATGAAAAAGCGGCAAAGTTCGATCTCTGCTATCGGTCGGAAGGACTCGACTCCGTCGAAGTATTCCAAAGTCTGCTCGGACCATTTTCTGACAAGTGTTATTGCTGTTCCTATTTTATATCAACAATAACCTGCACTAATGTGAACATTTAAATGGTGACTCGATTATTCGACCGATCGCCTGCAAAAGCTAATACTATACTTTGCGTCAGTGCATACATTTCTGCTACCATGATCATACGAATATTCTTCTTCCCTGCCACATTGCATTTGCCGTGCAGCATTCTTTGATGTGACGCGCTCTGTCTGGACAACAGCAACATGCATGTCTCTCTGTCGTTTTGTGTAAATTCTACACGACAGCTTGCCTGTAGCTCGCTATTTACTCAGTTAATGATATAGGATAATACTAGTAAGCTTGGAACATCATATTTTGATGAACCTTCATGGCCTGGCTTTGAGCAGTAATATAGTGTATATGTTGCTTTGCAAATCGTGTGTCAATTCACTGATTCTCATACAGGGGTGAAAGTCCTGAACTGTAACATACAGAAGTTCCTGTTGTATTTCAGTAATATTTGTATTCAAAGAATTGGTCGTTATGTAGAATTGCATGAAATGTTTTCTTTTTCGTAACTGAACAACAGTGTACAAGGTGAACACTGAGTGTACCTCTACTGCCTTTATTTCCTAATAAGGGAAACCATCTACGATGTATGATGAAAGACACCCAGACTGGCTACCGTCTTTATACCTTGGTAAAACAGCCGAAGACACTCCATGTAGGGTCTCTCCTTAGGGCAAAAGAAGAAGCGAATCGATAGAGAGGTATATTTCACCATTTGATGTAGTACTATTTCTGTCTTTGATATTAAGAACAGCGATTACGTGATAAATTTGTATTGGTTTATTCCCTTTTTTGTATTTTATGAATATTTTATTGAGGTCTTCAATAATGCTTACAACACTTGTAAAAATGTGAATACAGTTCTATCATGAAGGTAGGAGAAAATCACCTCAATGATCAAACCTTAGACAGTAAAATCAAACACACCAATAAGTCTTTCATATAAGAGTCTCAGAGATACAATATTATGAAACTCTAAAATTGATTATTCATTATGATGTGAAGTAGGAATAAGTGTTTTCAGAACACCTCCCCATTTTTAATTTCAACCTCATCTACTGTTATGCCTTAAATATTTTGTTCAGAACTTAATGTTATAAGAAATATTTCTAATGCAAGAACAAAAAGTAAAGGTGAAATGCAGTCACCCTGTCTAACACCATGATAAAAGTTAAAGTACCCAGCAGATCTCCCTTTGTTCATTACACAACTTTCAGTATTTTTGTACAAAGATTCCACCCACGGAATAAAATTTGGCCCAACATTAAAAGCTTTCAAGGTCATAATTAAGTAAGGCCATTCCAAGCAATCAAATGGTTTTTGGACATCTATTGTTAATAAGATACCTGGTATATTTTGTTCCTCAGTGTAGTTCATAATTCCATCAATCAATCTAATGACGTCAATTTATAATCGTATTCATCCTGTAATTCACTTTTAGTATATTGTAATTCCTTAGTAGTATTTTCTGATGGATTATTACTGATTTCTTTTTCTAAAGAATTTAGTTTTTCTTCAAGTCTAGAAATTTTGTTTCTGCGAGCCTTGGCTATTGTTTTGCTATATTTTATAGTTTCTTGTCTGATTTTATATTTTAACCAATCCCATTCTACACCTGCATCAGTAATATCTCCTCACTCCAGGACCAACTGTTCAAAATTATCTTCAATTAAATCAATATAGGCCTGATCATTTAATAAGCTGTCATTGAATTTCCAATCGGATGGACCTCTTTTAATTTCATTCTATGAAAGCTGTAGTGAAAAAGCAGAGTGATCTGTTAGACAACACGATTCAATAGAGGTATCTTGTAGATCTGCTTGAAGACCATCACTAGTTGTAAAGTAATCCAGATGGCTCTGGATAAGTGTTGGTCTGAAGCGTCTCCATGTAAATGCTTTTCTGTCAGGATTACGTATTCTTTAATTCTGTTAAATCAAAAGTTGACATGATTTCTTTTAGAAGTTTGTTTGCACGGTCCCATGGAAAAGGGTTTCCCACACTTCTATCTAGGTGTGTATCAAGCACAATGTGATCACCTCCCCAAACTATATCTACATCTGGATCTTAAATACACTCTTTCAAATTATGCAATATTTTCCTCAAAAATAACATATGATTAGGTTGGTCATTGAGTGCGTATGAATTTACAAGTATAAAATGTCTTTCAGATATGTTGATATCCAGGATTAGAAAACGTCCACTTGGGTCAATGATAGTTTTGTTTACAACATGATCAATACCTTTGATAATTGTCAATACTCCTCTACTGTTGTGGGACCCATGTGCAAAGTGCATGTGCCCTTTAAACTGTGATTTCCAGTAGGTGGTTGTATTGTCAACAGAGTGAGTTTCTTGCAGCATTATAATGTTAGGTTTTCTTTCATTCAACCATTTAAATATTTTTTTCGTCTTCTTGAAGTCTCCAAGACGCCTCACTTTTAAACTAGTTATTTTGTTGTTTGAATTCATTGTGATAAGAAATACATGCTTTAATTGTTGAACTCTTTTTCAAATAGAAAACAAAATTACCAAACAAAAAGGCGCTGGCAGAATTTATAAGCTAAGGCGCTCTCACAAAAACAAACAATGGCGCCTTACTCATATTAATCCTTTCCAACATACTGAACACGTGCCATCACGAGGCGGCTGGCTCCCCAGTACAAATTACTTTTATGAGTTGGACCCTACATCTCGCCAGAAGGCTGATTTTACAGGGTTAATGCAAACCCAGGCAGTATGATACCTGGCAAAAACTTGAAACAGTGAAATGACTGAATATAGAAATAGATGTCCGTCTCTATTTTGCATTTCTAATCAGATACCATAATTGTTAGGGTTTGGATGAGACTATCTGATTTACATTTCTTATCAGAATTAAGTGACAGTTAAAATTATAGAATTACCATTGACTCAGGACAAATAAAGACATGAAACTTATAAATATCATATAATTTCTTTATTATTTATCCTATTCAATGTAATTCTTAAAGGAAAAACATACCCATATTTTACATTGTAATTAACATTGGTCATTTATTTCAAAGTGACTTTCGATTTTCAAGCTGCCAAGCAAGACTCTGTCAATTTAATGGATTACAACTTTTAATATAGGCAGTGACTACAACAAAGTTACTGTTCACTGACCATGAGAAATGTTTACAAACTGACCTTAGAAAGTACTCCAAAATAATTATAATTGACATTATTCAAGAAATATTTTTATGCAAAGAATAATCATAATGTTACAGAAAACAGCAACTTTTTCAGGTGCACAAATGCAAATTAACATTACCGAAATCAATTTGTATTATACTTTGTTTTAAAGCAAATCAGTACAAAGTGTAATTATGTCTTCTAATCTTTCTAGTTGAAATACAGTAAAGAAACGCTTATACAAATTACATTATTACTGTTACATTGTATGATATCTATATTTTAATATAAATTTTGAACATGATATATAGTATTGCTCATCTTGTAAACCCTTGATGATGATAGAAAGGGTACCTCTCCATCGTTGACAAGAAAAAGACACTTCTGCTGGCTTAGAACATGTATAATGTTTTCCACTGAACTGAATGATTGTTACTACCCACAAAACAAAAGTTAAGCATTCACAATCTAACCTAGACCCATACAAGCGAGACTCAGATGCATAAATTTTCGTGCGCAATGAGGCAAGGATTTGACATAGATATTGTTTCAAGTTTCAAGTTTCAAGTTTGTTAAAGTGTGTTTTTTTCCTTTGTTTCCTTTTTTGTTGGACGGTAGGTGGGAGTTTAACGATGTGCACTTGATCATCGTGGAATCTCGAATGCACCGGAGCATGGCGTTGAACTGCAGATAAGCGAGTGGGTGATTACTCATATGGTATGACGCAAGTATATTAGATGGCAATGGATGAGGGAAGGGAGCAGGCATATATCGTGTTACGTCTAGGGTAGATATAGTGAGTGATTAGGTACAGCAATGTGTGTGGCCTGAATGGATAACTATGGGCTGTGGTCTCCGTGCCTATTTCCAACTTTAACCATGATTATAGCAAAGCCATAATCACCCATTGACGCAAAGAAACGACATGGCGACAAAGGTTTGGCCAAAATCCAGGGGCGACGGCACATCCCGGCGTCGTCGCTACCTTACCCCTAAGGCCACTCGCACTTGCAGATTTGAGTGGGGTCCCTCACCTGATCCAACCACACATCGGGCAACGTGCTACCGGGCACCAACTTGGGCCCATAACAGTACCCCCAAAATTATGACCAAACTGCAGGTATGAGTGGCTGCGGTGCCAGATTGTTGCCCCTCCAGGGCTGGTGGGGCGACCAAGCACTACTGGGTGAGTCTGGCAATGTGGATGTCAAGCAGTGTTCATTCATTGTTCCTAAATTACATTTCTAGGGTTAGTATTTGTGGTAAAGACCTTTTATTGAACCAATCTTTTTTGAGATTGGGGATTTAGCCGAGCGGTTTTGACTGTTGACCTCTACGCTAGATGATTGGGTGCTGTGCGTTGTGGGTTCGAGTCCGGTTGAAACCATCGTATTCTCTATCCTGGGTTGATAGTTCTGCTGGTGGACAGAATTATTCCCGAGGCTGTCTTCGGCCCAGTTAAAGCGTTGTATTCATTGCTTTGCTTCGATAAAGTTTGTGTGAGATGTATGATAGCGTGTGTACTAGCCTGAGTGCTTCACGAACTCTACGGCGGGTGGGGAGGGCGCAGTCAGAATTGCAACATCCTTAGCTCGGTAATTGAACAAATCTTTTTGAGATTGGGGATTTAGCCAAGCGGTTTTGACTGTTGGCCTCTATGCTAGGTGATTGGGTGCCGTGCATTGTGGGTTCGAGTCCGGTTGAAACCATCATATTATACAAAGCATCAGGTCAAGTACGTAGGCACGATTAAGTCAGGTATCAGCTTCAGGCACAAGGGCTCTAGAATTCCTTATCAGCCAGCAAGAAGATGAGTCTGCAATAGAGTTCCCTGTACCATTTTCATTGGTGTAGACGTTGAATCCTCCTGCTGTCTCATAAGGTACTTATGGCAGGTTACATTGTGGCAGCAATTTTGTTAGGTCCTTTCCGGGTATTTATAACAGTTTGATTGTCAGTGTGGAACAGCGTAAAGCAACTGCATAAGCGGTGCTCCCATATTAAATAATGAACAAGTGTGAGCCCTGACAAACATGTGATGAGCCCACAAATGAAGCGTCTATGAGTAGGGTAGTTCTCTTCCATTCAGAATTTGGGCCGTCAATGAGCGGACTAGGGTTGTGGGTTGTGCATGTTGATGGCCTTACAGGGAGGTGAAGAGTTAATTACCAAGGTTGAGTGGTGTTGATGGTTATAGGGTTGCGAGTGTTGTTAGGTTGCTGGTTGGTCGGGTAAGTGGTCGCTACCATGAAAGGGCTGGAAGGGCTCTTATGTGGAGAAGTAGTAGTGTTTCTGGGCATTGTGGTCAGTTGCATTACACACAGAGCATATGTGTAGCCTCCCATTTTGGCATAGAGTCCTACATGAGCCACGGTTGAAAGATAAGTGTTATGTTTTAATGGACCTTTGATAAGAGAAAAAGACACACAACTCACACGATGTAGCCATTAACTGAATTAAATCTATTTTATTAACATAATCTCATAAGTAAACTATGTCAAGTCATTGGTTGCTCATCCGGGTGGCTTCCATCACTCAATACTTGTTAATGTATATAGGGTGAATATACTAGATTCCCCCCCCCTGCTAAGTTTGCATGTCCGTTCAGAGTTCACAGTTCATGAAATAGAGTTCATATGAGTTCAGTTAATTCCTAACTATATTCTAGCTAAAATAAAATGCAATCTACTATGCAGAAATATGAGGCTTTGAGGTAGACTACTCGCTGCCTCAATGATTGTAACAGATTATTCTGCCCTTTTCACAGTACAATCACTTGTGTTTTGGAATCTAAAAATATAATGTATCTGGTTCTTTTCTATTCCGTACGGGATATCTTCTTTCCATTGTTTTAGGTGGTGATGACACAATGGTTGGTGGATCTTTGCTTATGGTAGAACCTCCTGATGTTATTTTGGCTGGTGCTGTATTCACTATTGGCGCTGAAATTTTAGGTGTTTCAGATGCATCTTCCCCTGATATTACTGGGTTAGCGGCTGCAGCAGAGGTAATGACCTAATTCGGGACATCCTTGTCCTGGTATGTTGTAATGGGAACTTGTGATCGATGGAGTTGATCGATGTGGCAACGTCTGACGTCATCTGGAGATGTTTGAGCTTTGTAAGATACTGGTCCCTGTTTTCTCTGTGACTACTCCAGGTATCCATTTCTCATTATCGCAATAATTTTTGACGGAAACTTTTTCTCCGATGTAAAGTTGACGATCATGTGCAGTCTGTCTGATGTGTTTGATGCCGTTATTTGTCATGAATGTTTCAAACTCATCTGAAACGAATTGTGGGACGTTGTCGCTTACCAATACTTCTAGGATACCATATCTTGCAAAAATGGTGCACAGTATTTCTATCGTCTTTTCAGCAGTAGTGGACGATGTAGGAATTACTTCTTGTCATTTTGAGTGTGCATCTGTGATCACGAGGTACGATTGTCCTTGAAATGGATCCGCGTAGTCTATGTGGATGCATTGCCATGGCAATGTTGGCCATTTCCATGGGTGAATTGGTGCGACTTTTGGCATGCTCTGGTTTTGTTGACATCCAGAACATTGCTTGGTTACTTGCGTGATAGCTTTATCGATGCCCGGCCACTACACATAACTTTTGCCAAGGCTTTCAGTTTTACTACACCTTGATGACTGCTGTGTAGTTCAACTAGAACTTCTTTCTGCAGTTTGCTTGGTATGATGACTCTCATTCCTCACATTAGACATCCATTAAATACATTTACCTCACTTCTACGGATGGAGTTAGATTCTGATCCTTGTGAGACTATCCATTCATAGTAGCTTCATATACGCTGGCTAGAACAGGATCTCGATGTGTCTCTTTCCGAATACGAGCGCTTGCCACAAAAAGATTGTCGACTTGCGAGATGTGTAGCACTTCGATCGCGACTTCTTTCACTTCAGAACTGCTGTCTAAGGGTAATCTCGAATATCGATACCAGCGGTCGATGGTCTGTCAGTAGTGTGAATTTTCGAACATTCAGGTAGGTGTGAAATTTCTTAACTCCCCATACTATTGCAAGTGCTTCTTTCTCTATTTGAGAATAATTTTTCTCTGCCTTTGTTAGCGATCTTGATGCATAGGATATTGGTCTTTCTTGCCAATATTCCATTGTGTGGGAGACCACTGTTCCTCATCTAAATGGTGGGGAATTGCACACAATTTTCATCGGCAGGTTAGGATCATAATGCATTGGCACTTTCTCTGATGTGATGAGCTTCTTGGCTTTCTTGAAGGCTTTATCACAGTTATCAGTCCACTTCAACTTTCAATTTTTCTTCAACAGTCGGTTCAATAGATGCAATACCGTTGCTAGGTTTGGTAGAAATATATGATAATAATTTAACAATCCATGGAAGGAGCGAACTTGACTTTAGTTCTGGTGCATTGGTCACGGCTTTGACTTTCTCTGTTGTCATGTGGAGCCCATATTTGTTGATGACATGCGAGCAGATTGTGGTTTTATCTTTAAAGAATTAACACTTCTCCAAATTGACTTGTAGGTTATGCTCTTGAAGACGTTTCAATACATCTTCAATATTGGCTAAATGTTCATAATCATTTTCGCCTGTTATGATCATGCCATCCATGATGCACTTAGTGCGAGAAGCTCCTGGCAGTACCTGATTTATGGATCGTAGCCATATTACAGGTGCGGAGGTGATACTAAACACTAATCTATTGTATCGGTATAACCCTTTTTGTGTGTTGATAGTGATATACTTTTTTTAGTCTTCATCCATCTTCATCTGATGATAGGCTTGACGCAAATGGATGCGTGTGAATTTCTTTCAACCTGCCAGGTCTGCAAAGATATCTTCAATGCGTGGTAGTGAGTACTGATCTACCTTCAATATCGGGTTGACTCATAGACCCTTGAGAAAAACGGGACAGGCAACAATACTTCGTAAGTACATTTAATCTCATTAACAATCAAACTGACATTGTGCATATGTACACTTTGCCCTTGCATGGCACTTTCATAGTAATAATATAGAGATTTTTGAGGTTTTTATACCAGTCATGGTGAATGTTTTGATAACGATGAAGATCAAGTTTTGGATTCTAGCCGAAGCCAACAGGAAAACACCAAATGACAAAAACATTGTACATTTAGCCATAGACGCTACAGAAAACTCTTGCCAGGTATTGACATCAAAAGTTTACATTGCCCACCAGAAAAATTTCCGATAACAACACACCTTTACAAGGTAGACAAGTCTACACTTCCCCAGTCCCGAGAAATGAAGATCTGACCTTTGTTTCATCTGTCACGCAAAATTTGACGAAAATCAGGGTATACAAAAAATGACTACTCCATCGGAGCTCAAGTACGCGACCTCTAACGTTTTGTTACTGTTATAGCCTCAAGAAACACCAAAATTCAGATATGCTACACATGTTTACACTCGCAAAGTACTAGAAGAAACATTTTTAACACTGTCCTTTGCTGTCAGGCAAAACCTTGCGATATATTTGCGATATATTTGTTACACTTTTCTTTCTAAGAATGGACTTGCGGGTAATCTGAAATAACTTGTAATCTGAAAACATGCAGTGTCTATGAACCGGATGTCATGCAGTCGATCATGTCAGGCACCATTCCGTCCCCGTGCCATTAACAAATTTTAATTATTTAGGATCGTACTCTGCTAATCCATAGTCCTTTTGATCTTTACCGCAGTTTCCTGTCCTGTTTTTCTCGAGGGTCTATGGTTGACTGTAGTCTTAAAATCTACACCTTATTTCTTGGTATTGATGCAATCGGCGGTGCCCAATCACTATGTCTTAGTTTTGACAAAATACCTTCACTTTTAAGTCGGTCCAACTCTTTTTCCACTTTCGAACATAGAGCGTATGGCACTTGGCGGACTTTCTGGAATTTAGGCGTGGCATTCCTCCCTATCAGTGTCTTTGAAAACTCGTGCTTATTGTCCAGTATTGGTTTAAGCTTTTCATCAGTTCTTGTCTTTGTTGCCTTCTTTGTTTTTCCTTTTTTGTCTTCTAGTTGAAGACAAAGAGAAATACCTTCAGCAATCAAAATCAGCTTTATTTATGCCCAAAATTATATCGATAAATTCAATCACTAGACATTATAGTTGGGTATATGTGCATGGATGCCTAAGCTTCTTTGCCTGTGGCCATTTTGTCATGGTGTTTACGGAGCGATCGAGCGTGACGCTACTCAAGCCAAATGCCAATGACATTGTACATCTGAAGTGTACCAAGTGTACATGGGGTCTGCTGTTGAAGGATGTCCTTCGGGCATATACCCAAAAGACACCCCCTCAACTATCAACTGGCAGCAATTTTATATAGGGTCTGCTGTTGCTGAGTATCTTTGGGGTATATACTCGAAAAACACCTAACACCCTACCAGAACAAACCTAAAGTGGCCAATTCTTGATGGTTTTGGGTGCGCACCTGAAGTGTACCCGGGCTGTTCTCTTTCAGGAGTCTTTCGGGTACATACCTGAAAAACAGTACACCTAAAATCAATACCCTAAACAAACCAAAAGTGACCAAATCTGGATGGTTTCGGGTTTACCAAAAGTGCACCTGGGGTGTGCTGTCTCCGGTGTCATTTGGATATACTCAAAGTTCAACAGGGGTATATGTTTCCGGATATCTTTTGGGTACACCTTATTAGAGTAAGGGGTCAGGCCACTCGCCGACATCGTTTGACGACCAATCACTTTTCTGTTGATGGTACGAGTTAGATTACCAATTTCTCTGGTTTTCTCGATATATCTTGCTCTTTAAACTCTATCTAGACTATATAAGTACTCAGTGACACGCCGCTTGGCCTTATGTTTACTGGTCATGGCTTCTGGGTTCACTTAAATGGGTTAATAATCACAATCATACCCATTCATAATTCGATAACACTAGGTAAAAATTCGCAATACAATAGTTATAAACATAGACATAAAACAACACAGAACAGACAGTAAAGCACCGGTACACACAGCAAAGTCAAATTCATGAAAGAAAGATATCTGGACCTCTGACCAAAAGACCAAGAAGTGATTTCAGGTGTTACAAAAATAGTAAGCGCATCCTGCCAGATATGTGGCGCCCACCATACATCAATCTGCAAGTCAAATAGGTAGTGGTCACCAACTAAGGCCCAATGTCACTGATGCCATCAACGATAATTTGTCAAAGAGAGATATTGTATTTATCTCAATGATTATTCAGTATGTAGCTCTTTCGGACGCAAATCTTTTGGCCAGCAGATTTGCATGCGCTATGAATATGCAAACAGTTGCCCTAAAAGATGGCGCCGGGGTCAAAACGCCCGGATTCTATGACGTCATTGAAACACATCTATACACATAAGTGGCATTAACAGATTGATAACTGGTCCTCACGTCCCCTCAAACGGTAAGGGTTTGATAACCGGTAATCACCTCAAGAGGCAAGGCTTGGATAACTGGTACTCACCTCTAGTGCCATTTTTTCAAAATCTTCTCCTGTTTCTTTAACAATATCGCCAAGACGAAATTTCGGGCAGAATTGTAAATCTGGATCGCGTGAATTATAAATACACTCTTTGAGGAATGCTTCATTTGAACTTTCTAAAATGTTACGTCTGGAGAAATTAAAAATGAAAAAAGGAATAGAAAATGCTGTTTTCAGTAAAAAGGTTAAAAGCCTTTAGATTGAAGGAATGACAGAAATCATCTATTCATTATCTTGCATGGACTTTATAACAATGCATTTCATGACAAAGGTAGACACTTACGTACCAGATATTATAATTGCAATGCTACAGAAGACATCCAAAGAGCAAATAAATATTTCGAATGAAGATTTTCGAAAGTATTTATCTAACATCCCATAAAATTTTTCTCTTTATGATATGACATCATCATACACGAGTGTTATATGCGGAGCCACACAACTTTGTTAAGTTAAACGGCTCCGCGAAAAAACACGAATATACGATGACGTCAAACAGGGAAAAATTTTCAATTGATTATTGTTTATCACATGAACGGTGTTCTTACTCTTCGTTTGATATTGATGGATCAAAATTATAGTCGCGCGCGGATTTCAAAAATGTTGTCGCGATCTGGGTTTTATTTCCCGGGGTTATTTCATTTCATGAGTAAAAAGGGCCATCCCCCGGATATATGCAAATGTTTACTGGTTACTTTCGTATCATTCATAAATCCGATCAGGTTGAAATTTTGATCAAACGAATGCCATCGTAACCAATCAGACATACGGATTCTGTAACTTAAACTTGTCAATCATTATCTCGTGCTGTCCCGACGACGCCAAAGGAAGTCTGCTATCAGCTGGCAAGGGGGACTTTACTGCGCTAATGCCTGGCAGCCATAGTACTTTATCCCGATTTATTTAGAATATTTTCAAATATCTTTGTGAAGGGAAGGCAACAAAAAGATCGAAACATTCGTTCTAATATTCTAGGAGGTGTCGTGGCTTTCAAAATATCACAAGCTTACGATCTTGGCGAGCCCTAAAAGTTCAGTTCAATTGCACCCACTGTGACCCAGACTATGTAGCCACAATAAATCATATAGGGTGATATCACAGAATTTTTAGCCAATGAGCGCTTAGCAACCACTGCCTAACAACCCTAACGGCTGTATGCAGAAGTCAAACTACAGTCATATGATTTATGCCTGTAAGTCAACGGCATCGGACTTCAGCTAAGATATCCGGTATTGCCATGAACAGGGGTCAAGCGTTTTAGAAACTGTATTTTGGGACTTTGCACAACATTTTAAAAGTGGTAGTTTATCAAGGCGACAATGATGAAGTCTCAAACAAGACAGATTTGATGGCCAGCTTATCAACCACCACGAATGCAGCGTAGATACAGCAATTTAAATGGTAGGAACGAGTAAAATAGGAAGTTTTTAAAGCTATGTAGAGGGGACTGACTACGCAAGCTGGCTACCTACCCATTTTATGTACTTCTTAAAAACTATCTACTGTTGATTGACCAATCAGAGTGCTCAATTCAGGGTGTGTTATTTACTCGTAAAGCCTTGGTCACCAAATTCCAGAAACGAATGACATCGCCGTAGTAAAGTACTGTCCAATCAAAAGTGAACATGTCATATTCTGTAGACATCTGGTACGTTTTAATATTCAAATTTGGTAACACAGCGGAAACCAGCTGCAACACAAAATCTGTTGTGCCCTAGGACATTTATATAATGTGCCCTAGGGCATTTATAGGATGTTCCATTACATTGGAAGGCTATTTCACAAATAAAAGTTTTAATTCATATCCTAAACATGTTACATTGACAAAGGGGACGGTTGACGTAAACACATTGAAAACGAAAATATATCAGTTAGGGGCGATAGTTTTTAAGTCGGATAAAACCCTCGTACTCGGGCTTCTCTGCTATATAAAGTCCAACCCTACGATAAAATGTCTCGGCCTGCGGCCTCGACATTTTATCGTTGGGTTGGACTTTATATATCAGAAGAGCCCTCGTACTCGGGCTTTATCCTATACTAGTATACTAGGCGCCCCGGTCGGCCGGCTTTTTCACACATTATTCATACACGTACAGCGATTTTATCGAGTGCTTCTCCACAGAAAGGAAGCTCAATCTTGATGAATTATTTACTTTTCAGTGATATCAATGTTTCATATTAATATTAATGATTAATTATTTTTAATAATTACGAAGATAATATCATATAAGACTATTCACGTCCATGGTTTATGGTTCGGCTGGCAAAGTGGTATTGCCGTCCGATCCAAATTCCATGGCAAAACCTCGAGCTACTGTCATGAGAAAACCCCTAAGCACAAACTCGGTTGCTAGACAAACAATACAATGACAATGCAGAAATGTAGACAATGTTTGCTATCAAATAAACACCCTGTGTTTTTGTAAATAAATAAGTGTGTTTACAAACTTGCATGCGGATGGTATTAGCCAGTAACTTTACAATGACAACAAGAGTGCACTTGATCAGGTTTGAAATAATTGGTCTGGCTACTTAGGCGAGCTGAGAATCCACAAAAAGGGCCCACCTTACATACGGCCACATCATACGCCATTTGAAAGCTTATTATCTCTACTTTAAGAATATTGACGATGTGGAGCTGCAAATTAGGGCCATAAACCCTTAATTTGCATAATCCACACGGGTATCCAATTGCATAGGTGCGATATGAAATTAGAAAATTCACTGCTAACTACTATAAACATATTTTTAAACTATCGGGTTATATATAAAACGAAAGTTATTTGCATGTAGAATAAATCATGGATATCAAAAGAGATTTAAATTGATTTCACTGAAATATTTTCATAATTAGGTTGAAAATAATATTTTCCTCTCTTGAGTAACAATGCTTTAAAAATTTTAACACATACAACTACAACATACAGTTACATCATACATCATTTGAATTATTATTATATCTACTACAAGAAAATTGACAATTTTGAACTGTCAAGTACGGCCATAGCCCCTAATTTGCATAATTTACAAGGGTATCCAATTTGCATAAATGCAATATAAAATTACAAATTCATTGTTCACTACTCAAAACATACATACTCGAGTGATATGTCAAATGAAAGGTATTTGCATGCACAATACGAAATATATATATCGAAAGAGACCTTTAAATTCGATGAAAAATATTTTCCCCTTTCGAATAAAAATATTATAAATATTTCATCACATATAGCCACATTATACAGTCACATCATAAGTCATTTTAAAGCGTATTATCTCTAATTTGAGAATATTGAAAATGTTGAACTATCAAGTAAGGCCGTACCCCTAAATTTGCATAATTTACACAGGTAAGCAATTTGCATAAATGTCATATCAAGTTAGAAAATTCATTAACTATTCTAAACATATTTCTAAACTATCGAGTGATATATCAAATGAAAAGTATTTGCATGCAAAAAACAAAATTGACATCAAAAGAGATATAAAAAGTTGTTTTACTGAGAAATATTTTCATATTTGTAGTAAAAAAGTTATTTTCCCCTATGAATAACGGTATTTTAAAACTTTTTAACAGCAGTATCAATGAAACCACATGCATTATGATGTACAAAAAGTGCATAGAACACGAAGAACAAACAGCTGAAATGAGGTCTGGAAATGAATATTTTGTTTGTTGAATGTATGTTTCAAAATATATGAATAGCTCTTCTTGTCTGCATTATCATCCGATACCAATGTCTAGTTTTTATAAGTCAGAGAGTGTTTCTCCAAACATCCCCTTTGTATGGCGTATAATATACCCATTCACAGCATATGGAAACCTTTTAATGTTACTGAAGTATACCAACATTTTCTTGTAATGTTGACACCAAGGCAACAACACTAATATATATATATATATATATATATATATATATATATATATATATATATATATATATATATATATATATATATATATATATATATATATCTTGATTTTTAACATATATGGTCAATGATTTGATCGCCAACATTTGTTTTCGTAAAGATGTGTTGGGAAAATATCACCAATTACTATGGAGTCCATACATAAAGAAAGATCCTCATGAACGACACTATTGTAGTTGTTGAAAAGTAACTATGTAGCCGAAATAATGTGTGGGAGTAAGCATGATTCACAATCCAAGTCATTCATGGCGATACAGTGTCATGCATTTCCTATACATCTAGTAATTCTACAAATTCATCATCCTCTTCTTAAACAGTTTTGTCATGAGTAAAAGCTAGGGTTGCCACAGTTATAGCTGCCTTGTGCATGGAAGATTAATTTGACAGCAGACACAACTAGTGACATGTAATAAGAGAAAGGAAACTCCACACAGCGTTCATATCTTATAGTTGTGTGTGAATTTTGTGTATGCTATGTTTGGCTGTTTTGTGTAAAGTGTTGATTTGCTATGGCGAGACGTACCACTAATCTACGTATCCTGCCCTGAACCCGCATTGAAGTGGAAAGACTACTGTGACACTGCGATCCTTTGATGCTACCTTTCGAGAATAGAGTTGTCTTCATCAGTCGCTTAAAATTCATTTTCGGTTGGTGAAACGTGTGCACTACTTGACCACGTTGTTTCCATGAAGGTAAGTTTGTTCAAGTGAGGTAGCTAGAATGTCTACTGTTTCGGTCTGGTTGTGTTTGTGGATGCTCATGTGAATCGGAGATCGAGCTGTTGTAGGTTTTGTTTGGCATAGGTGTAACGCTTATATTTCTGTTTCATATGTTTTTGATTATGCTACGTTCACAAATAATGGTGGTGAGGGGCGGAGGAATTCGGGGTGGAATCGAAATTTTGAGGGACAGTACAGGAGCACTTGAAAGTTGTGATCTGCCTAAAGGGGACCTGAAAATATTTTGGTTCCCTTTTACTTTTTGCGATTCCAAGGTTTCGAAGGCAATTCAATGAAAATCGACTAACAATTAAATGTCATCTGATTGTTCTAAAGTTAGTAATAATCAAACAAAATCTAGAATTACTTTTACTGTTTATTTTTACTTTATTACTTTTATCTCGAAAAAAATCTTGTATTTTTTATCGTATTGTTGTGGCATAAATGTTCTAATGTATCGTAATGTTTCGCCTTTAACAAATCCTTGAATGTTGCCGTTTTATTGCATGAACTGGAATCTGGTATCTGTTGGTTTTGTGTGTGTGTTCTTCAGTCGAGAATGTTAATTTGTTGCATCGATGACCTTCACAGATAATGAGGTCTAAAGATGTGATTTTTGAGAAGAGCTTTCGAAAAGTTCAGAGTAGGATGCATTTTTTATGTTTGATATTAATTTATTATTGTCTCTAAATCTCAGTCAGAGCGATATTTGTTCTTTATGTTGCTGAATTATTCTTATTTTGTATATATTTTATTCTTATTTTGCATAATGTGGGCATTATTCGTATTTACTGCACAATTTTATGAATATTAAAAGTAAGTCAAGATATTCGCGATTTAAATAAATAATATTTAATAAGAATATTTTAGATACGTGTTTGGAATTCACAGTTCTATTCTACATGCCAATACCTTTCATTTGATATATCACTTGATAGTTTAAAAGCAAGTGAACAGTATATAACTATGGATTTCTATAATTTTATATCGGACTCATGCAAATTAGGTACTCGTGTGTATTATGCAAATAAAAGAATTACGGCTCTATTTTGCAGCTGCATATCGTCAATTTTCTTAAAGCAGAGGTAATAGGCTTTCCAGTGATGCATTATGTGGCTGCATGATGTAGTTGTATGTGTTAAAATTATCAAAAATATCGTTATTCAAAAGGGAAAAATATATTTTTCGATATAATTATGCAAAAAAAATCATTTTAATATCTCTCTGGGTATCTATTTTGTATTCTACATGCAAATACCTTTCATTCGATATATCACTCGATAGTTGAAAGTATGCTTAGAGTAGTTAATACATTCCTAATTTTATATCAAATTTCTGTAATTTAAGTACCCATGTGAATTATGCAACTTAGGGATACGGCCGTACTTGACAACTCCACATTGTCAATTTTCTTGAAGTACAGATAATAAGCTTTAAAATGACGTATGATGTTGCTGTATGACGTGGCTGCATGTGTTAACATTTTTAAAATATAGTTATCAAAAGGCGAAAATAATTTCTTCACAACAAATATGGAAATATTTCAGTGATATCAATTTACATATTTCTTTGGATATCTATGAATTATTATACATGCAATTACCTTAATTTGATATATCACTCGATAGTTTAAAAGTATGTTTACAGTAGTTAACAATGAAATTTCTAATTTTATGTCGCATTTATGCAAATTTGATACCTGTGTGAATTATGCAAATTAGGGGGTTATGGCCCTACTTGGCAGCTCAACATCGTCAATTTTCTTGAAGTAGAGATAATAAGCTTTCAAATGACGTATGACGTAGCCGTATGTAAGGTAGGTACTTTAAGTGTGAACAATAGTGAGTCTGCCACTCGCCTAGTCGGGTTCCCTGCCCCCTTTCTACCGCTGGCTGCGCTACACTCACAAAAAGGGTCAGGTATGCGGCAGCCATTTTGCCCAGATTTTGGGCAAAATGGCGGATGCGCGTGGCGCGTGATGTCAGGCTGGAATGTTCGAAATGACTGCGCCCTTGACAGTAACTCAGCAACAAAGTAGGAGGGGCAGTTACATGAACATTACACAAGTCTTCAAAAATCAATCTGTTTCATTATGCAAAACGTCGTACGAGCTGATATATTTGTGAAAGAGCGTACTTCATCCGAATGACAGAATCGAGGTAGTTTTTTGTTTGTTTTTGAAATTTGAAATAACACATAACACTGCAGCGGACGCAGCAAACGCTGGTGCTCCCCTTAGCCAATCGACATGTTCCATATTGTCGTCCAATCAGTGCTGTGAATAGAATGGCGCATACCTGACCCTTTTCGTAGAAAGGGGCAGGGAACCAGACTACCGCTCGCCTAACTGTCGATACACATGCCCTTTGACTTTTTAAGCACAGTCTCGTTACAGAGGTTTATTTCTGAGGTCAAGAATTCACTCAAATTTGCCTGAATCCTGCCTCTAATGGGGCTATTTCTGACTTATATGATATATAAATATAAATGCTTAAACTTTGGAAATGGTACAACTCTCGTTAGATACAGTTTATTCGCGATGCGATGTAAGGCTCTTGCTTATATCTTGCGTACGAGGTTACATAATGTCCCAGAAGCAGCTGGATTCATACATGACTGTTTCATTTGTGTGCAGTTCAGTCCCTGCGACCGCTGACAAAATTATGCGCATAGGCGTTTAGTAATGCGTTGATGAGTGGCACACCACATTTTCATGTTATAAAATGTTAAAGAGGCACCCCAACTTACTATGCAAACGTTTGTGTTGCGTTCGAGTTTGTTTCGTTTCGGATATATGTGAAATAGGATCCCTACATTACTATCCGATTGTTTGAATTTCAATAGTGTTTGTTTCACTTTGAATATGTGCAGGGAAGTTTAGAATAATGCAGTATGGTGCGGATTTGCTGGATAGCTTAATAGCTCCCTAAATAGCTAGGTAGCTAATAGATACGTTAGCCATAAGAATAGCTTAAATTTAGCTGTTTGTGGCTATCTAAGCTCTTATTAATTTCTAGATGACACTTTTAGCTGCTAAAAAACAAAATAGATAGCTATTCAGCTAAATATATGTAAATCTTGTACGGCAGGCAATTGAGCTTTTCAGGCTATTCAACGTTTTTAGCAGATAATAGCTGGCCATAAGCTAAAAAACTCCCGAGGTCGGAATCGGCTTGCTATTGAGCTATTCAAGCTATTAGCCGGTTTTAGCCGTTATTAGCTGTTATTAGCCAGCTATTAGCTGACTTCCAGCTAAGCAGTGGACATGTCTGAGAATGCCTAAGGAATACTTACAAAGGAAGTTACTACCTATACTTTCACTTAGGTGTACAAAGGATTACATGTCTCATAAATTCATTACCTTAATAAATATTTTAAAATCCAGAAGGTAGTATTGAGTTCTTCATGGAAGAGTGTGTCTTTCATGTAAGAGTATGCTTCTACTAAAAACGGCACATATCATTTTTAGCATTGAGAGCCAAAGAAATCACAAAGTGTACGTTCTAATGAGGATTTCATTCACTAGTATGAAAAATGTTGTTGTAAAACGAAATGATCAGGAGAATCTTGCGATTGGTTGAATCAAGAAAAATGATATTAAGTCACATGGCTGGTTGGGCGGTTGAGTAGTTATGGTCAATTAGTTTCTGTTTGAAAAGGTTTCATGTGATTGCTTCTGTTTGAAAATGTTTCATATGATTACATTAAAGGACAGTCACAGGGGCTTTATTAAATACCTATGACGGATTTTGCATCGTCTTTTGTTTAAAGACGTATTAAATATGTATGCCAGTTTGCAGCTGAACACAAAAATTGTTTGAAGAAGACTTCCCGCAACTGATAAGTACTTATATAGGAAGTTACACAAGCGTTTGGACGATAGGCTGTTGTTTTGACTTGATCTCTGTATTAAATAAAGGTGTACGAGAATAAGGGTAGAACCGAGAAAGTAATATCAAATGTCATGTTACTTTAAAAATACCTCATTGCATTGTGCATTTCTTGTGAACGTGGTAATTATTTTAAATATTGTATTTTAAGTTATAAGCGAAGAATTGAATCAAGTTAAAAGATCACAGTGTACGTGAGATTTGGTAATGTTTATGCCCAGTTTACAGGTTTTAACATATACTCTTTTCAACGACAAACGTAAATGACTGATTACACAATTTCTAAATGAGAAAAAAAACTGCGGCCAGTAAGTTTTTGGAGGGTCTATGGTACGTTCATGTGGAAAAACAGAAGCGCAGTTGCGAGATCACTCAGATCGGCAGTGGGAATCCTTGGTGTAAACAAGGAGGATATCGACGAACAGGTGCTGCATTGCAATAGTAATGGCATTGCAAGACTTCTCGAGTTTAAAAGAGTGTAGCTTACAAAAATTCCATAAGCAATTTTGAAAATATAATAAAAAAAATCAGAAAATACACTAACGAATCATATGTCATCTCATTCGGAGTGTTAATTATGAAAGTGTACGTTTTCAGGCAAGGCAATAATTAATACTGAAAAAAATGACAGTCTTTTTGCATGAATAAAATTGACAAGGAAATAGCTGATGGCCAGCTAACAACCCGTTAACATCAGCTAATAGTGGATAAAAAGGTTATTAACTTGAATAGCTGAATAGCCAGGGATTTGGTATCATAGCGGAATAGCTGAATAGCTGCTCAACAACCCCGAAGCAGCTATTAAGTTTCCGTCATTAGGTCCAAAACATATTAGCTGAATAGCCGCTAATTATCCCTTTAGTCATTGCTGTAAACCCTCGTAGCTGAATAGCTGCTAAATATATCAAAGTGGCTATTTTGGCTATCCAGCAATCCCGCACCTTCATGTTTTAATGTGTACGATGATGTTTTGTTTGTGTGTGGAAAGCGTATGGCGAGACGCAGTGTAAAAACTGCCTGATGACAATTAATAACGTATATTTACCAAAAAATAAAATAATGATGGGCTCGCACAATTATAAAGTACCTCTGTCGCTTGTTTTCCGAAACACGCTAGCCGTCCGTACTGAAGTAAATATCGTGTTTACTACACTGTAAAAACAGCGGACGCCAGACGCGTCTTTACGCGTTCAAAGTGTAGATGTCGGTGTTCAAATTTGAACGGCTAGTGTTCATATTGTTAACACTAGTGTTCATATTATTAACAATGATGTTCTAAACCTGAACGCGGAGTGTTAACAACCATCTCCTTCAAGTGTTCAAAAACTCAGCATTACAGAAATTTTACAATACTGTAAAACAATTAACAATCTTTAGCGTTTTTAACTTTACTGTGGCTATATTAAATTTACTACTGCCTCGCTGTCCGGCAAACGTACACGCATTTTGATGTAACGAATTTCCCACTAAGTGAAAAATATCTCCGGTCTAAAATTGCTGAAAGCATGTTTTTTCTAAAACAGGAAGTATACAAAATAATTTTACACGCTTATTACGGGTTGAAATTTTGAAACTTTGTAAAGGAAATCAGATAACCAACATGAACGTTTTAATTTTAACATTGGCGTGCAAGAGGCGTTCTACTCCTTACCACTAAGTCTTGGTGTTCAAGTGCCTTTTCTTATCCTGTCATGCATCAAAACGCAAGTTGCGACATTTTTCTTGTAAACGCACGCCGAAGTCGTGATCGTGCGGAAGCAACACCAGAAAGGATAAGTTTTCTCGCCAAAATAGTAAAAGGTGTTAAATTTTGAAGCATCTGTAATATTATCCTTTGAAATTATTTTTAAAGTACTTTGGAATAGCTAAAATACATGAAGAAACCTTTTTTCTTTCAGTAGCTGGTAGACCATACACTAGCTGTGAATACGCAGCGGTGTTTTGGGCCATGGTGTATCGATCGCACTCGGGTCAAGGGTCATCACTGCACAACTGTAGCGATGACCCTTGACCCGAGTGCGATCGATTTGCCACATTACCGCTACGTCATCACAGCTATTAAACACATGTCTTTTAGTGATCACAATCGCATGTAAAACATTAGTTAAACATCGCAGAGTGTACACTCTATTGTTTTGGCATATGAGAGTTGGCTTTTCTTTTACTTTTCATCAGTTGATGACAAGAAGCGAATATTTTGTAACTGTATCGAAAAGAGGTACCGTATACCAAAGTCACCCCTTTTCGTAGACCTAATATGGCCACCTTGTCTTTCATTTGAAGTCTCATGTCGCCATATTACCTATTGTTGCGTTATTTTCAGGATGTGAAAAGTTGGATTAACGTGAAATCGAAGAGTTGTTACAGATGAAGCTGATGGTACAGAAATTGAAGAAGAGTGTACAGGTAGCTGTCTAGAAACAAGCTTGAGAACCTCAGCTTATCTCTAATGTTGATTTAAACTTTCGAGGGTCAGTAACTGAATTTTGATAAGTTTCTATATTTTTGTTCTGAATACGTGTAGTGTTCCTTATCAGATGCAATGGTGGAATGAAGAATTTAAGCAGAAAGCGACAGAAAATTCAGAGTGAAAAATGTACACTCTGAATTTCTGAATTTTCTGAAAAATTCACTCTGAATTTTCTGTCGTTTTCTGCTTCAATTCTTCATTATACCCTTGCATCTGATGAAGACGACGTCACGTCTTTGAAGGCTTATGCTCCAGTAATATTTAGTTGATCATAGCCTGCTACTAAATCTTAGATTATTTTGTATTTTAGATCAACATGTCTTTTGTTCTCGATTTGTTTCTGTTTTTAGCTTTGCTGTTAAGGACGCAGAGCTATATCATAGGTGAATGTGTGGCATCGTCCTCAAATTTTTACATGGAGCTTTTTCTTCAAAACGGCCGGAACGATTCCTATTTTTGAGACATTAAAGACATTTCAGACATTTTTAAGACATAAGAAATTATCAGAATATGATATATTCAAGTAAGTAAAATTTTGAGCTTTTTCAGAACAGATATTTTTGTACGTTTTTACAAGTATGAACATATAACGTAATCCACAATATTTAAGTAAAACCTGTTTTGTCATTACTTTGTTCATATTGTTTGAAAACGATATGTATTTTCTTTTGTTTATGTTTTGATAGGAAGGTGTTAACACCGTTGGTGTTTTCCTCTGACAAACTTTAAAAAGTACCCATGTTTATTTTCCCATTTTACACTAAATAATTGTATTTTACTCAAGGATTTTTGTGAATTTTTAAATAAAATAATTTTACTGAATATCAGTGGTCTGTTTTATTATTTCCAGGCTTGAACATCCCCTTAACGCCCAAAATTAAGGGTGTTCAACAAGTGCATATCATGTGTTCTAACTTTTAATGCACTTATCGTTGAACGGCGTCCATGCGTTCAAAAAGTGTTACCGCCCTTTGAACGCGTAAATGCGTTCAATTTTTTGAACACATTTCATGTGCAACGTGTGTTCAGATATGGAACACCATGGTGTTCAATATAGTGTGTGATGAACACGGAGTGTTCAAAATCTGCATACGTGTGTTCAAAAATTGAACATTGGTTTAACACGTAGTGTTAAATTTCTAAACGTCTAGACGCGTTCAAAAAGTGTTACAAAAAGGCATTTAATTGGTGTTTTATCCTTGATCACTTAACTTTACAGTGTACATTACAGTCGCCTGCCGGCGTGTATCACCGTGTTTACTGCAGCACGGCTGGCCAGCGTGTATTGGAAAACAAGTGACTGAGTAACGTACCGAGTAATTCGCCACGTATAACATAACACACAAGAAGCAGACGATGTGCGATAGATGAAATACGGAGAGAGTTAGTATGGAGTTGTTAATGTTTTTCACGGCATTTGCTTGCCACACAATTTTATCCATTCACGAGTATCATTCATCCTTGTGTCATTTTTCTCTTTGTCGGCACGCGTAGAATATTTTAATAATAGCACATGACAGTGAGGGCAATATTACGATTTATAGCACACCTCATCCGCAGTCTGTGTTCTAATTTGCCAATTGATAGTCACGTGGGATGCGTTCTATTTGTGCTGATCCACATAAACGACGTCTTCAGGCATCATTTGTCGGAACTGATGCCTGCCTATTTATGTAAACAAAGATGTATGCGGCCGAGCGAAACGATAGTCGACAAATATATCGGTTTATCCTACTTTCTGAAAAAGAACTAATGCTCTGGTTTCCAACAAGGACTCGAAACCAACGAAAACGATAATGAAAGGTGCATTGAACGTTTTGCAGAAGTATTGCGACCCTGTATATTTCGGTCAGGATCACCAGCCCGAGGGCATGCCACAACTCGTGATATTGCCCGATCTCTTTGTTATTAATTGTATTACACCGAACATTTGAAATCATCACAAAATCCAGTATTTGTACTGTGCGCATCAAACTACAGGTTGAAACTTTCGAATGACGCAATTTATAATCTCGTGCGAGAGTCGAGGGCGAGAGCAACTTGAACCATGTTATCACTTTTTTGGAATATTATGTGGTGGAGTTCTAGCCAGTCACGAGATCAGTACTGTAGGTGGGGTGTAATTAACCATTATTCTGTGACGCGTGCTGCGCATCCATTAAACATGTCAATCATGACAAGGTGTAAACAACATAGCCATCGTCAAGCGCGACCATCGTTTTTACGTTATCAGAGAGTACATGACAAAATGTTATCTCCGGGATGTTCATTGTGTTGATCAACTCGTTCTCACTTTTGGGTGATTAGGCGAGATATAAACCTACAACGTTTGTGCCGGCTTGGTTTAGCATGGTACCGCAGCCATACAGCACTATGCTGCAGGTTCGATTCCGATAGAGAGTTTACGAAATTTCTATGTGAAGAAAGCAATGTATCGTTGTTCCTCTAATGATTTGATTTTTTGCCTTCTATGTTGCTTTCTGAGGTGTAGCTTTCGAGTTTATCGACAGGTTCAACGAGGGTTGAAAAAGCTGAAACCAACGAAATTAAATTCAAAGTCACAACAAAATTCAGCTTTAAAAGCTCACGCTATAACATGTATCCAGCCACATACAGTATTCTTTAATCTGGGTGGGTATCGTGACATTGTCCTCACTACGATATCTGACACTGCAGAATTTGAAAGCACAGGGGGGGGGGACATACGGTAGGCTGAGGGCGAAGTGTCAGAGGGGTTTGTCCCCTCTCTAACGCCGAAAAGTTTGAGAAAATGATATGTGCGATGGTGCAGTATGGTGCATTCTGAGAGATGTTTTCAGCCTGTGTTTTTATCAAGTAAAACTCTTAGAACACATAAAGAGGAAAGGAAGAGAGGGGTGTCCCCCTCTCGCATTAAACATTTTGAGAAACTGATGTGTGAAATGATGCAATCTCTCCACATTTTGAGCACTGACTTGTAGCTTTTAATTTTTTGAGTGACCCCTTCACATTCCTGCGACCCTCCAGGCCTTAATTAATGACGGCTTCCTAAATATGACATTTTTAGCTCACGTGTTCAAACACGTGAGCTAATGTCGCAGCGACGTCTTCCTGTCTGTTTGTTTGTGTGTCTGTGTGTCAGTCTGCCTGTGCACCCTATCTTAAAACCGGACTATGAGATCAAAATCTAATCTGGTACATAGATTCAGTTTGCAAATGGCAAGAACTGACTGGTTTTTGGTGGGTGGGGCTTGCTTTCTTTTTGCTCATTTGCATAATTTATGATTTTGGAAAAACGGATATACATTAGGAACAACTGCACACACTTTGGCGAGATTTTCTACGGATGTTGAACACATCAAGGTATTAAGGGGTGACATGAAATATAGTGGCTAGTTTGCATATTTAATGTATTTTCCTATTTAGGGATATATATATATATATATATATATATATATATATATATATATATATATATATATTTATTTATATATTTTTTTGGTATT
>LD345201.1:69066-92736 GCA_001465055.1 Ptychodera flava | reverse complement strand
ATATATATATATATATATATATATATATATATATATATATATATATATATATATATATGTCTGTGTCTGTGTCTGTGTGTCTGCGTGTCTGCGTGTCTGTGTGTATTGACTCGACCAAAGTTTACGAAACTTGCTAAGTATGTACGTATAGTTAATTGCACGAGTAGGTTTGCTGTTACAGTTGTAATCACCACACTTATAGTCAGGAACTTGTAAACATCACGAGGCCGAAGGCCGAGTGATGTTTACAAGTTCCTGACTATGTTACAACTGATGTTACAACTGTAACAGCACACCTACGAGGTGCGATTAACGACTTATACCACGAAAAACAGGCCAATCTTCACTAAAATTTGAAAATTACTGTCAATAAATCGTCTACTTTTGATTTGAATACCCACAATGGAATGGAGTGACCCGTTGTACGTCGAAAGGTTCACAGAGCTCATTATGCACCTGGCATGCGAGTCCGGGGAGAATGACCTATCGCAGACAAGTAGGACAAGGGCTCTGGACAACTGCAAATTTGCATTTGAATAAGGGTTACAGAGTAGCATAATGCACCTGTGGAGAATGAAACTGTTTTAGTCTGATTGGTTAAATAAAATGGCTTGCCTCACTCTATCTTGTTGGCCATTGGCTAGCGAGAAGGAATTCAATCTGTAGGTGCACGTGATTGCCTCGAGGATGCATTAGGCTTTCAATACCATTTTCGTGCTTTCGACTGGTCAAGATGGACCTTGTCAACTTGTCTGATCTGATGACCAAAGAGACTTCCTAGAGTTCCATGGACGGCCAAGTAAAAACAACCAAAGTGGATTTTACACGGGCAAACTGCCCCATAAGAGCAGCCGCTACTACGGAGCGCATAAAATCCACGATGTGTACTCAACTTATAAAAAAGTACTTGGCGATGATAACACCGGACGGGATTGTACTATCGATGACCCTTGCCAAGGGATAATCAAGTTCTCCTGCCAGAAAATATACGTCTTTACACAAAGCAAGATGGCTTGGCCAGACTGCCAGCACACTGGATATTCTGGCAAGGTAATTTATTCTTTTACTAAAATATTTATACACAAAACGAATTCTGTAAAGTTATAAAATTAAATTCATTGACCAAAACAATTTGTTGTGTGTGCGGCAGTATCACAGAATTTCTTTCACCTATTTCATAAACGTTACAAAAAGGCTGTACTTATTTCCATGATATTTGTCACATATGTCTTGTGTTTGATAATTTCAGGTGAATGCGGCAACATCTCTGTACCATCAGGGATTCGATGAGCAGCTTATCAAAGAACAAACAGGTCACAGATCAGATGAAGGTTTACCCGCCTCAAATGTATGTCTACTGCACAACAAAAGCATGTGTCTAATATGTTACTACCACCTCCATCAAGTGTTAAATCAGAGGAATCTGTAAGTAAACCAGTTTCTCAAGTTACGACAAAACAATGTAACAAAACAGACAAGATTGGTCCAACCCAAGAAGACGCCGAATCTAAAGATGGACAGTCTTCATCAACAAATCATGTTGTTTACATTTAGCATGGTCCAAAGAAAGTCAAAATTGAATTATAAAATGTGGTGCTATAACATATCAGTTGAACAAATTGTCTTCATTTTGTTATTGAATGTGTGTGAATGCTTTAGACATCTCGACTTGACCTATTGTTCTCTTGCAAGTTAGTAATCAGTCATACTTTTTTCATATTTAAATAAGTAATCACTACACTTTTATTGATATGATAATGATTTTCTTTCATTAAAGTGTGGTGATTACTTATTTACATATGAATAAAAGTAAGACTGATTACTTATTTTGCATAAGAACAATAGGTGTCAGTCGTGTTTTCAGGGATAAATGGATGGCAAGAACAATAGGTCACATGACCTGGAGTGGTATAAACTGAAGATATTATAATACAAACATTATCGAAAGTCATTAAGCATTTTCACTTCAGCCAATTCCTTATTTTCTTATTGAATGAAGTTTCCCAATTAGGGGTATATATCTGAATTAACTTGACCGAAGTTGATGAAACTTGGTATGTACATTGAAATTACTATGACACAACTTAATTGAAATTCATTAAGCATTTTGATTTCAGCCAATTCCTTATTTGCATATTTAATGAATTTTCCTACTTAGGGATATATATTTGAATTGACTCGACAAAACGTGCTACATATATTGACAATACTATGATACAACATTATTTAAAGTGATTGAGAATTTTTACTTCAGCCAATTACTAATTTGCATATTAAATGAATTTTCCTAATTGGGGAGATTTATTTGAATTTACTTGACCTAAGTTGACAAAACTTGCTATGTACATTAAAGATACTACAATGCAATATTCTGATATCATTAAGCATTTTACTTTAGCTAATTCCTAATTTGCAAGTGCAATGAGATCATTTCAGTCAATTCCTAATTTGCATATCAATGCACATTCCTGATGAGGAATATATACTAGGCTTTCTTTACCAAAGTTGGCAAAACATGCTATATTATACCTGGTTGAAACAATATTGAAAGTCATTTCGCAATTTCATGACAGCTAATTTACAATTTGCATATCTAATGAGCTTCCACAGTTGGGCATATATAGCTTGAAGAACTTGACCAAAGGCAATTACACTTGCTATATAAAGTGGTGATACAATAATAGAAGTCAAAGAAATTGAGTATTTTTATTTCAGCTAATTACATATTTGTATACTTAATGACCTTTAGAATTGTTCTGTGGTGAACATTGTTGATTAAATTGATCATGCCACTTTCAATGAAGTTGCAAACATGTGGCAAAGGTTTAAATTTACACATAACTGCAATATAATAATGAAACACGTGAACACGTTCATACTTTGTGTGTCTTAAAGTGGTGTGTGATAACATCATTATATGGCACTTCATAGATTACACTCTTTCAATTGGTATAGCATTCACTATGTACCCATATTATCAGCTCTACTGATCATACAATGTCGATGAACGTTGCCTTTTACCCATGGTATCGGTATTTACATGTATATCAATTATCAGGGTGACACCATTTAAGCTCCATCAAGTGAACTGGTCAAACTTTCAATCATATGACTATATTGGTTATTGAGTATTCTCCACAGTGGCAATCTTGACAGTTTTTCTGTAGAATTGATAAGCCTTGTTCATCATGTCACAGTCCTGCAATTAATCTACATGTATGTGTACATGCAAGAATATTCACTGAACTAAATAAAATACGACTCTATACTTTGAAGGAAGACGGACAAAAATCCCTTGATATAATTAATGTATGTCATTAAGTATATAAAATAGAATAATCTGTGACGACACCTGTCTTGAGTTGTATGAGCAACTTGTAACAGTATACAGTCTTTTCCCCTACATATAAAGGCATAAGTTGCAAGCACTGATAGCACACTTTGGGCTAATACCTAAAAACGTTCTGACTACTGCATTGGATACCAAACTCTACTTACTTTGAAAATCCAAATTTTGGAAATGATATGCTGTTTTTGAGCAGTACTGTAAAATTGGCTGCTTCATGCAAAACTGCTTTGTCAAGCCTAGATAATAAACAGAAATGGTAGAATATAATGAAATTCCTTTAATCGGACTCTAGAGATATTATAATTTTTCAATTTCATAGCCTAATTTCCTGTACTTACTTACTTGAGAATCTAGTAGTCGATGAAAGTCACTTTTCCTTTCACTTCTTTGATATTAACTTTTAATAATTCATTCTTCATTGTCATAAAATATTTTTCTTAAATTCGTTCCTGAAAAACTCAGAAAATAATAGCACTTTACCTTGGGCCAGGTTTAATATTTTTCTCTACCGGACACCAGGCCAATATTTCACATGATCTAGTTCCTTCATATTCAGGGTTGTCTATGCATTTCCCGGTCATCACACCTATTTCAAAAGAAAAACATTTACTTATATTACCTAAATCAATAGCATTGATTAAATTATAACAATATTACAAAAATCTCCCACATCATTCCAGGTACATCGCAAGGTATCCTGCCATACCTATTCACATTAAATTGACTGTACACCACCCACATTTGTGAGCTTTAGGACAACCTAAGAAATTTACACATTTTACGCTGAAAAAAACACTGTAGATAAAAACTAATAATTTAGATGGCTAAACCAAGATCTTGCTGTAGCTTTTACTTGGTTGAAATAAATGATCAATATAGTACCCAACGCCAATGCATTATCATTGGGCTGATAAACAATTTACCAGAAATGGGACTTTGTCCCGCATGGTATGTCGGAAGTGTGGAAATGTCTTTTGATGGTTTTTTGTACTTTTTGTCACTACAATGCAATCACAGTGCACACATGACTCACCATTTCCATTGAATATAGGCTCTCCCTTTTTACAAGTATCATTAACTGTGCAGTTGGCACCAAATATAGCAGGATCCTATTAAAGTAAATGAATTATGTATGAAGTGATTACATATTAAAACAAATTTAAAATGTCTGTTTGATGATTTCAGAAGATACTTTTAACATATGATACTTTTAACATACATTCTGTGTTGCTACACATAAATATTTGGTTATTAGCTTGTGCAGTAGGCTGCCAAAGATGACTGCAAGTGGCTCACTGATGAGGCTGCACAAAATCACAAAACTCACCACCATTGCAATTCCACAATATTTGTAAAGGTGTTGTCATATGTCTTCGGCTTAGCTTCAATTTTTAAAATTTGATTAAAGTCCATAACTTCTCCTTAAGAATTAGAAGCACATCTTACCTCTGCACATGTTGCTTGTGTTTGGTCTACTGTGATGATCATATTGGTCATTATGAAAAAGGAATTTTGCATCTGCGATATGAAATCAGAAAACTTCACTGAAAACTAGTTTGTATGACGGACTGGGTCTGGTGAAATATGCAAGTGTTCTTTCATATTCAGCGCTACAAATTGCAAAATGGCACTATTCATTTGTCATCTTCCAATTCTTATTGCTTCTTGGAGAACTTAGATCTTTTTAATCATGGGTTTTGTATAATGAAAGTTCATGTTATGTCACTTAAGAAAGGAATAACTAATAATGAAAAGAAAAATGTACCATAAATTAATAAAGAAAGACAGAAATACTGATAACAAAAGATAACACCCTTGAAAAGTTGAACAAAATAATGAAATACGACAATTACTTGATATCTGTTCTTCGAGAGAGCAGTAAATAATACAAGCAGCTTTTCAGGAAGTAGGAACAATCCAAATTTTCAAATATCAAATTTTATAATCCTAATAGACTAAAAGTGACTTTCATGGCTGGCTTACTGACGTACTTGAATGACAGGCACAGGAAACGATGGCCAATAAAAACGCATTCTTGTTGCATTTTGATAATAATGTATCAATCACAATGACACAGAAATTATGTCTCCTCCCGGCAGAAGGGCCATGGCCAATTTTTAGCCCTGCTACAGTATGTCTCAGTGCTGAAAAGGCCATGTTGTTGTCAGGTTGTCATGGCGACTTTTCAAATTTGCATACAACTCTGAGAGTGAAACGGGTTGTTAATAGGTCACAAAACTTTTGAGTCCCACTGTCGTCCATTATACCTGTTTCCTTGGGTATTAAAGGTGTGCAAGTATACACATCAAAAGACCAGAAAATTCACTTCATGGGCAGAAACTCGTAAAATAGCCTTTTCTTGTCTGGTTAAAGAAAAGAGATACCCCTGATCTAAAATATGCATGGTTTTAAATAAAAAAACTGTGGTTACCTAAATGGTTACCATGGCAACATGAAACAAAAAAGGAACTTGGAGTTCATGCTGTGATAAATACACTTAGGAGAGCATTTGCGTAGTTACTGGGATTACTTTTAATGAAATTTGGAAAAACTTTGAAATTTTAAAACGCAAATAGGTTACTATGGAAACACAGGGCAGTAAAAATGGATATCATGTTTTGTCTTTCTAATCCAAAAAACCCTTCGGTATAATATTTCTGTTGATTACTGGATTTTCACACTGGATATTTGGTCTTTCAAAACCAAAATATCCCTTTGATATAACATATTCTGTTGGTTACTGGATTTTTGGTGGAATCTTTGAAAAACCCGTAATTTTTACTCTTTAATGGTTACTATGGAAACATCTCATATTAAAATGAGTGTGATTTTTTTGGTGTGCTAACAAGAAAAACCCTTATTATCAATTTTTTTACATCAATCAATAGTTCTTTAATAGGAATTAGGGAAAAGTAACATTTTCAATCCCAAAATAGTTACCATGGCAACTCAAAACATTAAGATAAGTCTGGTTTTTGTGTTCTCTGACCCGAACCCCCCCACTAGGTAATTTTCATATCAATCAAAGTAACTTTTCATGGGATATTAGAAAAACTGAAATTTTCAACCCCTAAAATGGTTACCATTGAATCATGGGGCAGTGAATTCGATATCATATTTGGCCTTTTCGACCCAAAATACACTTATGGTGAAATTTTCACGGAAATTGAACCTATTATTATTCACGTTATTATTTCTATATAATACTTATATGTATTATTATTATTATTATTATTATTATTATTATTATTATTATTATTATTACAAGTTTAGGGGCTATAAGTATTATATAGAAATCTAAAAAACAATTCATTGAAGCTGTGGGACTTCTGAAAAAAAATGTTGTTACTCCTGAATGGTTGCCATGGAAACATCTCACATTAAAATGAGTGTGATTTTTTTGGTGTGCTAACCAGAAAACCCCTTATCATCAATTTTTTTTACATCAATTAATAGTTCTTTAATAGGAATTAGGGAAAAAGTAACATTTTCAATCCCAAAATAGTTACTATGGCAACTCGAAACATTAAAATAAGTCTGACATTTGTGTTCTCTGACCCGAACTTCCCCACTAGATAATTTTCATATCAATCAAAGTAACTTTTCAAGGGATATTAGAAAAACTGAAATTTTCAACACCTAAAATGGTTACCATGGTAACATGGGGCAGTAAAATCGATATCATATTTGGTCTTTTCGACCCAAAATACCCTTATGGTGAAATTTTCACGGAAATTGAACCTATTATTATTCGTGTTATTATTTCTATATAATACTTTATTAATTATTACAAGTTTAGGGGCTATAAGTATTATATAGAAATCTAATAACAGTTCATTGAAGCTGTGTGGGAATTCTGAAAAAGAAGTGTTGTATATTTTAATTTTGTCAATAGGGGTGACTTCCAATTGTTGTACGTGCAGCGCAGAATTATGCATTATACTGTACGGAGAGAGGGGGATATCATTAAGCCAAGGGGTAACTAAATGCTTGTCGGAAAAGTGACACTAAGCAGTTTACGCGATACCAGCAGGCCTAGACTTTTAACTTTTGTGCGAACTTTACGGATACACGTTCAATCGGTTCAATTTAATTTTGTTTTTAGTTTTCTTCCATCAAAAGTCACGACTATGAAAAGATTTCCAATATTAATTTTCAAATTTCTCTCTCTCTCTCTCTCTCTCTCTCTCTCTCTCTCTCTCTCTGCAGTGAAATTGCTATGCTGCGACCACCGAACGAATATTTTCCATACAGTAGGGGTAACATTAAAAGTTCATTATATAAATCTAACTTAATTGCTTAATGTAGGTCTCAGACCCACCCCCCAACCCAAACTCTAACTTAACTGACCTAAAATTGAAAAACATTTTAGACACGTATCCTGTACTAATTCTTTCATAAACGTAGGCCTACCAATGTACAATGGATTCATTCTGATGTATACTTTAAGACTTATTCAGACTTACTTCGTAAGCGTCATATTGGCATTGCAGAATAAACATTTTTCTGCATTTCGCATGTTTCGCCCTGGCAGTGTAGTCTGGCAGAAACCCTGCGATTCGCGTTCTTCTCTGTCGGAACACGCGCGCGCCCTTCAGAGACACGACGCGATTCCCAGAGCATGCGCAATTGAGAGTGCGTGGCGTGACAGTAGAACGTCTCCGATCGATCTCGCGCTATCGTGTCGTTAGAGCTTTACAATGATGGAATGGTGACAGAAACTGGATTTACTGCAGAGAATACTTTTCAGGATATCACATGTGAGTGTCTAAGGTACCAAGTAGGACGTTTAGGAAATCCTTTCAGAAAGTTCACGCCGCCTGTGGCCATTTTGTGGAGTATAAGCTTATAAGCTTACGTAACTCAGCAGCGTATACAGTATTTCTACTGACAGTACTGTACATATTGCCGGAAGATATGCGATAGAATTTTGCGTTTCACGTTGTTCAATCATTCAGATGGAAATGCCGCCCTTCTCCAAACTTTGAAAAAAACAAGGTGACAGACTTTGGAATGCTAACTCTTGTATCACAATGACGTAATTTAATGAGAAGATATTTGTATTCGAGCACGGCTACACTACAGTTTTTGATTCGAGAACTCTCATCGTGGACCGTGGTTGTATTCAACAATCGAGAGGGCTAGGGTGAGTCGAACTTTTTCCTATGTCCATGTAGCACTTGTGCAAAAATATGCCAATCCACATGCCTTTGGCGAATCAATAAATGCGTTTTTCACCAATCTGAAAGGTTGACAGTTGCGTCCGTCACTTTGGGACGAGCTGGATAAATGCAGTCAAACCCAGCTGGGCACAGAAATTTGCCATAATATGACTTTGTTCGGGAAATTACGAAGACAACCGGCCGTGCGGTAGAACTTTGCAACAAAGTTTCAATATCTGAACTGGCGTACTTGAATGACAGATACAGGAAATGATGGCCAATAGAAACGCATTCTCGTTGCATTTTGATAATAATGTATCAATCACAATGACACAGAAATTATGCCCCCTCCGGACAGAAGACCCATGACCTATTTTTAGCCCTGCTACACTATGTCTTAGTGCTGAAAAGGCCATGTTGTTGTCAGGTTGTCATGGCGACTTTTAAAAATTGCATACAACTCTGGGTTGTTAATAGGTCACAAAACTTTTGAGTCCCACTGTCGTCCATTATACCTGTTTCCTTGGGTATTAAAGGTGTGCAAGTATACCCATCAAAAGACTAGAAAATTCACTTCATGGGCAGAATTTTGTAAAATAGCCTTTTCTTGCCTTGTTAACGAAAAAAAGTACCCCTGATCTAAAATATGCATGGGCTACAAGTTACTGTCACTGGGCTACCAACTTCAGAAAATGGTAGCCCAAGTGGACTACCAGGGAAAAAAGTTGATTTCGAGCCCTGGTCAGTAGTAAACATGAAACATTTAACTTGTAATATTTCCCCCTTGTCTTGGCCTGCTGGGTTTAAAAAAATGTTTAAAGGTATACAGGCACCATGTTCAAATTTAGCCGTTGCTACCATGGAAAGGGGAGATCTAGCTATTCATAGACTTCATGGGGTCATGCCAGGTCACACAAAAAACAATGCACCACTACATGGTCATAATTTTACTTTCTTTTAGTTAAACAATCAGAAGTAATTTGTCTTCACTATTCTTCCTGGAATAAGGCAAAGAAATTAAAATTAATTATTATAAAATGAATATTAATACGTCGTTAATTATAATATATAAAATAAATAAGCACCAGTGAATTATGCTGTAAATAAAAAAAACTGTGCGCTACTGTTTACAGTTACTGCCTGTGACAAATAATGGTACACTGGGTGATAAGGGGAATTGGGTTCATAAAATTAATTTGAGATACTAGTAGAATTAATTTTAGTACGTAAAATTAATTTGAA
Organism: Ptychodera flava; assembly: GCA_001465055.1. NCBI lineage: Eukaryota > Metazoa > Hemichordata > Enteropneusta > Ptychoderidae > Ptychodera > Ptychodera flava. Next base: position 82,983 of record LD345201.1, on the reverse strand, counting down.
GGCGTAAACATAATTCGATGCATTATGAGTTACAGTAGTACCGTACTATATAACACTTATTTGGGATGACTGCATGAAACAAAATTAAAATACTTCAAAAATTATTTCTGGTCTATATAAAATTAATTCTAACACACTAAAATTAACGGAAAACATAATTTTGACCAGAATGGTCCCAATATACATTATCTTTACTATTCATTCTAGAATGAAGGCAAAGAAATTACAATTATTATTATTACTATAAAACAAATTTCTAATTTGTTGCTTAGAAATCCATAAAATAAATAAAAAAATACCGCAATTATACGGTGTCGGTCAAATTTGATCAGAATTGGTACATACCAAAGATCAACAATAAGTGTCATTTCTATCTGTTCAGTGCAGGAAAATTATGCATTGATTTTATGACAATTTCTGCACAGTACAACCAGAAAAACAACAAGAAATACAACCAGAAAAACAACAAGAAATATTTAAACCAGAAAATTAAGAATGACAAAAGTAAATAAGGTCTGAAACTTTAGGTACTGAAGGTCAACTTTAGCAACATGCATAGCAGGAGAATCTTTCTACCATGGATGTACAAAAATAGACAACCATATGGTTTCAGCAGATCTGTTAATATGTCACAGTTCATAAACAATGACAGGAAATGACAAATTAGCTGTTTCAGTTACTGCTATCACTCCCAAACATAATAGGTACCCTGCATACAAATACGTTAAAGATCAAAATCCTCTTATTCAGATGTGTGGACTGATTCAGTTCACTGCCACCACTCCTGCACACTTGCAGTATTTCCCTTTTTCTTACCTCATTTGCACATTTTTCACACTGATGTGTTAATTTGAACAAATTCACATCTCAACCCCTACATCTACCTGTACACCAAATACTGAGATGGTAGCTTTGGCGGTATGGGAGCCTTTGTGTGTGACGGACATACATCCGCACATACCCACAAATATACAGACACAGACGCCACTCAGACTCATCATATAAGCTCTTTTTGGTATTTATATATAAAACCAAATATGAGCTAAAAACTGTGAATTATGTTTTAACATAGACCCTCTCCAGGGTCTATGGTTTTAAATAAAAAAACTGTGGTTACGAAAATGGTTACCAAGGCAACATAAAACAATAATGAACACGGAGTTCATGCTGTGATAAATACACTTGGGAGAGCATTTGCATAGTAACTGAGACTACTTTTAATGGAATTTGGAAAAAAATTGAAATTTTAAAATGCAAATAGGTTACTATGGAAACACAGGGCTGTAAAAATTGATATCATATTTTGTCTTTCTAACCCAAAATAATCATTTGGTATAATATTTCTGTTGATTACTGGATTTTTACACTGGATATTTGGTCTTTCTAACCCAAAATATCCCTTTGATATTACACATTCTGTTGATTACTGGATTTTAGGTGGAATCTTTAAAAAAACCGTTAATTTTTACTCCTGAATGGTTGCCATGGAAACATCCCACATTAAAATGAGTGTGATATTTTTTGGTGTGCTAACCAGAAAAACCCTTATGATCAATTTTTTACATCAATCAAAAGTTATTTAATAGGAATTAGGGAAAAAAGTAACATTTTCAATCCCAAAATTGTTACCATGGCAACTTGAAACATTTAAATAAGTCTGGTTTTTGTTTTCTCTTACCCGAACTCCCCGACTAAATAATTTTCATATCAATCAAAGTAATTTTTCATGAGGTATTAGAAAAAATGAAATTTTCAACCCCTAAAAAGGTTACCATAGAAACATGGGGCAGTAAAATAGATATCATATTTGGTCTTTTCGACCCAAAATACCCTCATGGTGAAATTTTCATGGAAATATTGATTCTATTATTATTCGCGTTATTATTTCTATATAATACTTATATTATATTAATTATTATTACTATTACCAGCTTGTGATACCTGCAAAAGCGTTTCACAATCTATCAGACTTTAGCAAACTCTATCACATAGTCGATGCCCCCTTCACGTAAGTTTATCTATGCCTATGGGAAGCATAGGTTACTGGACCTCCTAGCAACCTCTGTTGCCTCTTCCCTGTTGACTTTCAGATTAATTATATTTTTTTGGAAGACCTGTGTAAGAAATGATCAGACGTCTCTCAATTGATGATGACTGCTGATTTTAGTGTAGCGCACCGGCTGTAACTCTTTAAATTTGTTGACCTCAAAATATCTTCCTGTTCTCTCCTAGTTTTCTCTGAATTCTTCCCTCAGAAGGGAAATGGGTTTTACTGCATTAGGAAACCTATCTTTTGTGAAACATCTGACTGGTAAATTCAAATTTAAACATTTTGATATCACGCCATTTTCAAAAATTGGTAATATTACAAAGAAAACAGAACATACAATGTCACATTTGAAAACATTCTTCCTTATGCATTACATTAGGCTACTCTGTGAAGTAGGGTTTATGTGTAGAATTCAGTGTAGATATGCACAGTATCGTCGGTTTTTGCATTTTCACATGGGGCTGCGATTTAATGTTTAGGCAAACATCACTTGCAGTATAATCTTTATTTTGTTCAGTCCCAGCAGGTAGTTAATAACAAGTGTATAAACACACCTAAATCATTATCTCACAAACTTGTTTTTGTTTGAACGTAAAATCATGAACATACTGCTAAAAGATACAGCTAGTGGGGCTTGAACTTAACACACTTGGTAAATACACATTAAGTATGACAAAGTTATTTTTGAACCATATGCCATTTGTGAATAATGTACAAAATAATGTGCAATGGAGAGATGTTTCTTGTTCGAGTGTTATTTTCCTCAGTCTCCTAGGTAAATGGCATTTGAACACTGGTATCATTGCTAGTACTGTCTTACTAGTATGTTTGTATTGGTATTCACTTGGGCCCAGGTAGAATTTATTGGAGCTCTGCCCTGAAAAAAAGTCACTAATATTTCATATATATTTGGATTAATGCTCGGGAGGGTGGGGCAACAATGTTGTTTCTAATCAAATGCCAATATCAATTTGTATCATTTTGTTCCCTAAAATCAGATTTTCAAATTGATAATTGATAAATAAATAAATGACAGTACAAAAATAGTAACCCACATCATAAGTGGTCATGTTAGTGAAACTGCAGTGTGACTTTACTATGTATAGTTGTACATACCTTATTTCTAAAGTATCTATCCATAGTTAATTGATTTGCATTTTCATGGGCCTGGGCCAACTAGACATTGCCCCCATTGATTTTGTTTGGATTCTACTTCTTCTTCTCCTTTTATTATTCTTTTGTAAATTCTCTGTTGTTCCTAATCTCAAAAACTACCATTTGTAACATTACAAAACGTCACACGTTCTTTCAGGGTAGGGGGACTGGTGCTGGGAACACTTAACTACAATTTATCACATGACCCTACAGTGATATTTGATTCTATTAAAATCCACAAATTGGCATCTTCTCAAAAACTGCAGGGAAAATCCAATGTGCGTACGAGGCCTACTGAAATTTGTGAATAAAATCATGAGGGGTTCAATGTCAAATGACCGTAACAGCCTATTGGAATTTTGAAAAACATCAGATTTAAGGTAAATTATGACAAATACTAAAATTATAGGTAATGTCATTGTCATGACATTTTCCAAATTCATTTTTCATAGTATCACATATCTGTTTCGATGGAAATTGGATCCGAATAGGCTTCCTAAGATATGACAAAAATGCCAATTTCAAAATACAGTTGATTTTTAACATTATGTTCGGCCATTCTTGTGTGACTTTTTGATATTTCGATCAATTACATTTCCTGCTGTAAAATACATGATTTTTCAGATATTTCACTGCCAAATACACTGTAAAGGATGATATGATAACTGGATGTCAGTATGATGGGGAAGTAAAAATTTCATTGTTACCATCCCATACTTTCTACTAAAGTAAAATTCTGGAAAATTCTTAAATTAATGCATAACTGTGCGCTCATTATTAAGCAAAATGAAAAACTGGGCTAACTTGTCACTAGGCATGACTGAAAAAAGTTGTCAGCAATGACTTTACTGCTTGTAGAAAATAAAATGAGTAACAAAGGGGATCATGTCAGTAAGTGGGTCAAAGGTCAAGAGCCCCTTCAAATAGACGCTGGAATATCCACATCATGTCAGTAGATTCTGTTTAGACCAGGCCCGTTATCCTCTCGATTACGTTTTCTGTTAGTCTAGGGTGTTTACTTGTGTCTTAGCTAAGGGCACTTTGGAATCTGGCGCAACTTTAACCTCAATCTAATCTTATACTCCAGAACCGATAGACCATGTGAGCTGAAATTTTGCTCTTGTTATTGTTATTGTATGCAAGTTTGCAAAAAGCATTACTATTAGGCATATAGCTTAGGAGCCATATAAGATAATATTGAACAAATCTCTTGTCTGGAACCAAACAACTATTTTAGCTGAAATCATGTTAATATCATCATTAATGTAAGTACTTTCAAGTGTGTAAAAGACGTTTAAATGATTCCACTCTGAAATAAAAGGACGCGACGTGTTCCGCAGACTCAGTATGCCATAATGTAATGGGAGGGATTCTTTGCTAAATCAAGTTCAAGGGGACATTACTAAACTTGCTCTTTTCAAAGTTCCAAGAAATAAAGTAGTTCATTTGATCGGCAAAGCTAAGAAGGACTACTTTATCAAAGAGCTTAATGATAATGGTTCAAATTGTAAGGCAGTGTTGAGTATTAATAACAAAATCACGAAAACCATGGAACAAAAATATACTCCAATGGAGGTAAACGGCACTCTTGTCACTGATTCCACCGTGCTTGCTAATGCTTTCAACAATTATTTCTCTAGCAACATTTCTGTCCATGACAATCCCGATTTTACTTTATTAACAGAGTAGCTCGATAAGAAACTTGATGGCTCTTCATTCGCATTTCTCACTCTATGTGGTGACTTTGTAAAGAAAGCTTTGTCAGATTGTAAATCTACGGGCACCGATAATGTAAGCGCAAAACTACTTCGCATAGGTGCGTCGGTAATTTAACATTCATTGACAAAGGTGTTAAATTTAAGTATTGACAATGCAGTCGTCATTGATATATTTTAAAATGTGCACGAGTTGTCCCTATTTACAAAGGTCCTGAATGTGTTACTAAAGTGTCCAATTATAGACCCATTTCAAGTTTACCTGCTATTCCAAAAGTTATTGAAAGTCATATACTTTGTAGATTTTTTGAGTTTTTATATTATAAGGATTTGCTGTATAAGACACAATCTGGATTTAGAAGACACCATTCCTGTCAAACATCGTTATTAAAGATGTGTGATGACTTGTTAGAAGATATTGACAATGATCGACATTCTGGTATTCTATTTTTTATTTGTCAAAAGCATTTGATCTGGTTGATCATCGAACCCTTCTTAAAAAGTTGTCTTTATGTGGATTAGAAATTAATGGCTTAAACTGGTTTAAATCGGTTTTTTTCAAATCGTTCTCAAGTGGTTACGTATATTGGTAAAATTTCCAATGTACAAAAGGTGACTCTAGGTGAGCCTCAAGGATCATTAATGGGACCACTACTATTTACTATCTTTATCAACGATTTAACATTTACTTTGCATAACTCTCAACTTGATATGTACGCTGATGACCAGACCCTTCTTACCTCAGGAATTCTGTTCTGCATGTTAATGAATTCCTTCAAATGATGTATGTAGTCAAATAACCGGATTCAAGTAATGGAATGATGATAAATGAAGGCAAAACGAAAGCTATGTTAGTCGGATCTCGTCAAAAAATAAAAGGTGTTTGTATTTCTGGTGAACAATCGGATATCTCTATTAATAACAAACAAATTTTTTATGTGTCACCTCTGAAAAGATATTGGAACTAACAAAAGACAATTTTACCTCATGGGATAAACATATTGATAATTTGAGCCTAACTATGAGCCGGAGAGTTGGACTACTTAGGCGCCTGTGTAATTTTATTCCTTTGCACCTTAGAAAACTTTTATATTATGGTTTTATTCAATCTGACGTTGATTTATTATGTGGGGAAATACAACCTCTATCTATTAGACAGCGTATTGTTTATTTTACCTTATTATTATGGTTTACAAATGTTTCAATAATACTGCTCCAAGTTATCTTATCGATAGCGCTTAATGACGCCCACGCTTATGGGACACAAGGAGCCCCTACTTGCAAATAATTACTGCCTCGGTTTCGTACTGAAACCGTTTCAAAGGACTTTTGCCATGCATGCAGCTCGAGCTTGGAATTCTTTGCCGGATGATTAGATGAAGTACTTACTTGAATAATGGCAAATCCCGGTTGAACTTTTACATCAGAGACAATATAAGCAGATAGACTTCTCATTCCAGCAGTGTTTTTATATTTTTTTATCTGTGGTCATCGTTTTAAGAGTGTACCTGTATTGATTTTACTTTTTTTTACTAATTTTCATGTTGTAAACTTCCATACCTTTCATACCTTTTTTACTTTATGTAGGACCCATGGTTGATTACAACCTGATAGGAGTCTTTACCTCTATTTGAGTCTCTAAATGGGAAATCTTTTAATGTGAAATATATTATTATTATTATTATTATTATTATTATTATTATTATTACAAGTTTAGGGGCTATAAGTATTATATAGAAATCTAATAACAGTTCATTGAAGCTGTGTGGGAATTCTGAAAAAGAGGTGTTGTATATTTTAATTTTGTCAATAGGGGTGACTTCCAATTGTTGTACGTGCAGCGCAGAATTATGCATCATACTGTACGGAGAGAGGGGGACATCATTAAGCCAAGGGGTAATTAAATGCTTGTCGGAAAAGTGACACTAAGCAGTTTAAACGATACCAGCAGGCCTAGACTTCTAACTTTTGTGCGAACTTTAAGGATACACGTTCAATCGGTTCAATTTAATTTTGTTTTTAGTTTTGTCCCATCAAATATCACGACTATGAAAAAGATTTCCAATATAAATTAACAATCTCTCTCTCTATCTCTCTCTCTCTCTCTCTGCAGTGAAATTGCTAAGCTGCGACAACCGAACGAATATTTTCCATACATTTAGGGGTAAAATTAAAAGTTCATTATATAAATCTAACTTAATTGCTTAAGTTAGGTCTCAGACCCTCCACCCCCACTCTAACTTAACTGACCTAAAATTGAAAAACATTTCAGACAAGTGTCCTGTACTAATTCTTTTATAAACGTACCAATGTACCAATGTACAATGGATTCATTCTAATGATAATTTAAAACTTATTCAAACTTACTTCGTAAGCGTCATATTGGCATTGCAGAATAAACATTTTTCTGCATTTCGCATGTTTCGCCCTGGCAGTGTAGTCTGGCAGAGACCCTGCGATTCGCGTTCTTCTCTGTTGGAACACGCGCGCGCCCTTCAGAGACGCGACGTGAATCCCAGAGCATGTGCAATTGAGAGTGCGTGGCGTGGCAGTAGAACGTCTCCGATCTCGTGCTATCGTATCGTTGAGTTGTAAAAATGATGGAATGTTGACAGAAACTGGAATTACTGCAGAGAATACTTTACAGGATATCACATTTGAGTGTCTAAGGTACCAAGTAGGCCGTTTAGGAAATCCTTTCAGAAAGTACACGCCGCCTGTGGCCATTTTGTGGAGTATAAGCTTATAAGCTTACGTAACTGCAGCGTATACAGTATTTCTACTGACAGTACTGTAAATATTGCCGGAACATATGCGATAGAATTTTGCGTTTCACGTCGTTCACAATCATTCAGATGGAAATGCTGCCCTTCTCCAAACTTTGAAAAAAACAGGGTGACAGACTTTGGAATGCTAACTCTTGCAATGACGTAATTTAATGAAAAGATATTTGTATTCGAGCACGGCTACAGTTTTTGATTCGAGAACTCTCATCATGGACCGTGGTTGTATTCAACAATCGAGAGGGCTAGGGTGAGTCAAACTTTTTCCTATGTCCATGTAGCACTTGTGCAAAAATATGCGAATCCACAGGCCTTTAGCGAATCAATAAATGCGTTTTTCACCAAGCTGAAAGGTTGAAAGATGCGTCCGTCACTTTGGGACGAGCTAGATAAATGCAGTCAAACCCAGCTCTGGGGCACAGAAATTTGCTATAATATGACTTTGTTCTGGAAATTACGAAGACGACCGGCCGTGCGTTGGAACTTTGCAACAAAGTTTCAATATCTGAACTGGCGTACTTGAATGACAGACACAGGAAACGATGGCCAATAAAAATGCATTCTCGTTGCATTTTGATAATAATGTATCAATCAAAATGACACAGAAATTATGCCTCCTCCCGACAGAAGGGCCATGGCCTATTTTTAGCCCTGCTACACTATGCCTTAGTGCTGAAAAGGCCATGTTGTTGTCGGGTTGTCATGGCGACTTCTAAAATTTGCATACAACTCTGAGAGTTAAACGGGTTGTTAATAGGTCACAACACTTTTGAGTCTCACTGCCGTCCATTATACCTGTTTCCTTGGGTATTAAAAGTGTGCAAGTGTACACATCAAAAGACTAGAAAATTCACTTCATGGGCAGAATCTTGTAAAGTAGCCTTTTCTTGTCTGGTTAACGAAAAAAATTACCCCTGATCTAAATTATGCATGGGCTACAAGCCACTGTCACTGGGCTACCAACTTCGGAAAATGGTAGCCCAAGTGGACTACCAGGGAAAAAAGTCAATTTCAAGCCCTGGGCAGTATTCAAAGCCTCATCACGGAGCGATATACATCCGCAATATGCAAATATATCATTAATATTCATATGTAAGGTATATAATCAGGTGAAACAAAGACACAGTGTCAAACCTTGCCCAGGAATAGAGGATAGAGAGTAAGGAAAGCGACAGGGCACTCTGAGCAGCTAAACACTGTCCAATGAAAAGAGAGTACCAGGGATAGGCGTTCGATGAAGAATGGCCTTTAATTTCCCCTCCCACCCACCCGACCTAGGGGAACACTTCGCTTAAGGATTACCACAATGAACATCTCGATCCGAATCCTTAACAATAGAAATATCCTTGAGCGGAGTGATGAGGCTTTAAATACTATATTATTAAACATGAAACATTTAACTTGTAATATTTCCCCCTTGTCTTGGCCTGCTGGGTTTTAAAAAAAAGTGTTTAAAGGTATACAGGCACCATGTTCAAATTTAGCCGTTGCTACCATGGAAAGGGGAGATGTAGCTAATCATAGAGATTAATGGGTCATGGCAGGTCACACAAAATATAATGCACCATTACATGGTCATAATTTTACTTTAGTTAAACAATCAGGAATAATTTGTCTTCATTATTCTTCCTAGAATGAGGCAAAGGAATCAAAATAAATTATCATAAAATGAATATTAATACGTCGTTAATTATAATATATAAAATAAATAAACACCAGTGAATTATGTTTTTAATAAAAAAAAAACTGTGCGCTACTGTTACTGCCTGTGATAAATAATGGTACATTGGGTGATAAGGGGAATTGGGTTCATAGAATTAATTTGAGATACTAGTAGAATTAATTTTAGCACATAAAATTAATTTGAAGGCATAAACATAATTCACTGCATAATGAGTTAGTACTGTACTATATAACTCTTATTTGGGATGACTGCATGAAACAAAATTATAAATACTTCAACAATTATTTCTGGTCTATATAAAATTAATTCTAACACACTAAAATTAACGGAAAACATAATTTTGACCAGAATGGCCCCAATATACATTATCTTTACTATTTATCCTAGGATGAAGGCAAAGAAATTACAATTATTATTATTATAGAACAAATTTCTACGTTGTTACTTAGAAATCCATAAAATAAATAAAAACAGTGAATTATGTTTTAACATAGACCCTCTCGAGGGTCTATGGTTTTAAATAAAAAAACTGTGGTTACCAAAATGGTTACCAAGGCAACATAAAACAAAAATGACCATGAAGTTCATGCTGTGATAAATACACTTAGGAGAGCATTTTCATAGTAACTGGGATTACTTTTAATGGATTTTGGAAAAAAATTGAAATTTTAAAACGCAAATAGGTTACTATGGAAACACAGGGCAGTAAAAATTAATATCATATTTTGTCTTTCTAACCCAAAATAACCCGTTGGTATAATATTTCTGTTGTTTACTGGATTTTTACACTGGATATTTGGTCTTTCTGACCTAAAATATCCTTTTGATATTACACATTCTGTTGATTACTGGATTTTAGGTGGAGTCTTAAAAAACTGGTAATTTTTACTCCTGAATGGTTGCCATGGAAACATCTCACATTAAAATGAGTGTGATTTTTTTTGGTGTGCTAACCAGAAAAAACCCTTATGATCAAATTTTTACATCAATCAATCGTTCTTTAATAGGAATTAGGGAAAAAGTAACATTTCAATCCCAAAATAGTTACCATGGCAACTCGAAACATTAAAATAAGTCTTGTTTTTGTGTTCTCTGACCCAAACTCCCCCACTAGATAATTTTCATATCAATCAAAGTAACTTTTCATGGGATATTACAAAAACTGACATTTTCAACCCCTAAAATGGTTACCATGGAAACATGGGGTAGTGAAATCGATATCATATTTGGTCTTTTCGACCCAAAATACCCTTAAGGTGAAAGTTTCACGGAAATTGAACCTATTATTATTCGCGTTATTATTTCTATATAATACTTATTATTATTATATTTATTTTTTTAATCAATGAAAGATCACTGTATGTCTAGTGAATTTACAAAAAAAGATCAGTAACAACTGTTGACTGCCAAAATCAAACGCATAACAAATGACTGAACAGCTGGTGATGTCTTTGAATACAATTACATGGAATGAATCTAAAATACACTCAGATGGTAGGAGTTCTAAACATACCAAACATTTAAGGTCACAGTGAGTTATTACAGTCACACAGGCAATCGATCAACGGCATAAATCTAAAATTTTCAAAGGTTTTGTTTGTAACTGCTTTGAAAGGTCATATGCCATTGTGATTCTAGATTTAGTGTGAATTTCGTCTGAAATATAACAGATCGTTTGTCAGAGACGAACACTTCTGGGTCAAACATCCATGTCCTAAAAACTCACTCTGTATATTATCTAACAAATTCCTTTTATGGAGTTCCTAGTCCGAGATTTTTACAAGTGATAGCAGATATTTGTGATAACAATGCATTCTAAAGTATGCTGCCATGTTCATTTTCTGCAGTTCTGTGTCATAGTATATTCACATTATCAAACCATGTCTATTATGGGATTGTATTCACTGAAGTGAACACGGCATACCTGAGGAGGAATGATGTAATCTGCAACATCCCATAGTTTATCATATGGAGCAGTATCATCAACTGTAACAATAGCTGGATCTAAAGCCGATAGATTAATGTAGGATACTCCTTTCACTTTGGTTGTCACAGTACTGACTACATCGTCAAACTCTTGGTAGCCTTTGGACAGTATGATCACATACCTATGGGATTAATAGATGATAGATTAATCACATTACGCTAGGCTATATATTTCTGTAGAAACAAAGCAATTTTCCACAATAATATATTGCACTTGCCTTTTTTCAATTTCAAAACCCTTGCTAACAAAATCATTCGCCTAAATATCAAACCCAAAGACATTATCGGTAGTTAAACTAGAATATTTTCTAAACAAGTAATTCCTCACTTCAGATTACCAACATTAATGTTCATTCATTCATTCCTTATCGCAATTAATTAGTTTTATAATGTCAATTTCACTCATTTAGTAGTAGTAAAGAAAAGCGACATGATGTTGATTTCTCCTACACAGAGAAAACTAGTAGGCCTATTTACTGATTATGATGTCTGAGGTGTCAGAATAATTTAGCCAATCATAGATACACTTGGGTTTCAGGGGAGTACATGGAACAAAGATATTGAATATGACTGACAAAATTAACCAATAATCGCATATAGAAGGAACAGAAATATAGGCGATACACTTATAAGCGCCAGACTTCACAAAAGCCACAACAGCTCGAACTCAGGTTCACACGAACCTACACAAACACAACAAGACCAAACAGTAGACATTCTAGCTTCCCTACTTGAACAACAAACGTAAGTGGACTAACATAGTGCCAAATAAAAACAATCAACCATTCAACACATCTCACCAATCAAGGATGAATTTTAAGCGACTGATGAAGAAAACTCTGTTTTCGAAACGTTGTGCCAAAGGATAGCAGTGTCACACTAGTCTCTCCGCTCCATTGCGCAGTAACATAAAGACACGTAGATTACGGGTACATCTCGCCATGGCTAAGCAACGTTTTACATAAACAGCAAAACATGACATACACTTATATTATACACAATTTCATACACAAAACCGAAACAACCCAAATATGAACTATGTGTGGAGTTGCTTTCCCTTTACTACCTAACCTCGGAAATTATAAAAATCCACATGAGCATCATGTTCCGGACGAAGAGTGTGACAGTAATTATTTTTAATACATGTATAAATATGCATATTATGAGACTAATAATCACTTGCCTATAATCTAGATATGGTACGTGGATACCTAAACCGCTAAAACATGAAGGTAGACGCAAACATCACAATCTAGGTTTAATATTTAAGTAGTTATGGCCATTTTAAGTATATGGCGGCCATCTTGGACGCCATCTTGAAAATGACACGTTTCCGGTGGTCAGATTTTAGTAGACTTTTGACTATTGGTCAAAAAGACAAAACTACTACTATACATGTAGACACTATTGCAAGTTTCCACTGGTTTACTTTGTTTTGAGTGTGTAATGTCTGGTACTTCAATAGATCAGACAACTCTCAGACTGTCTGCAAGCACGGCAGCTCGTCATACTGCATTTAATGCACAACAACAAAACGTGGTCTACATGGACTGATGACGCGGTGGTCATGACGTTGTAACATATACGTTTGGCCATACTGATAGAAAGTTTAGTTGCATGTCTGGATATTACATTTCTCCTTTTCTTTTGAGATAATTAGGTTGTTTGTTTTGTAGTTAATGATTGTCATTACAGTGTTCTTTTTCCTGTGTCACTGTATTTGTGGTGTCTCCATGTTTTGGTCAGGTTCTCAATTTAATGTGACTTTCTCATGATGTATCAATGCTGTTCGTGACCATTTAACAAAATTTAACATTAATCGTGAACAATAAATAATAAAAGTGTGTGATTGAAAGTCTGAGGTATTTTCTCATGGTCTTTTTTTTCGAACAATTTAAATTTTGAATATGAACAATAAACAAATGTGAAATATGTACTGCTTAAATGCGTATTGCTCTTTTGATAGCAGAATTGAATATTGTCATGTTGCCTGCTATTCATAGTAGTCTTCCACGTAAGCCTGTTCGCCGGCGTTCTCTCTGAGGTCGTAGTCTCCTCTCTGGCGACTTGATTGGTTCTGGCATTGGTTTGCATGAGGTATCGCCTACTGATTCCATTCCTTGTTGCTGATCAGGTAGTTTCAATTCTTCCTCATTCTGGTTGGTTTTCAGTAGGGCTTTTCTCTCCAGTCTTCTGTGTCAGGTTTTGCTAGTTTCCTTTCTGCTAGGTTTTTCTCATCTAGGTTTTGTACCACTGCATTTACAAGTATGAATTTGCTTGCATAGCGATATACTTCTCTTCCATCGGTAACTCGCCTTGCTGCAATACTTGAGCCATCTACTCTGTATATTATGTAGAATGCTGGTTCACAGGCTGTTGTCCATTTGTTTTTTACCTTATCGTGTCTATTTATAGACAGAGAAGGTATTAGAGTTGATAACCAGTATGCTGGTGTCAACTACTTCCGTCTGTCAATACTTCCGTCTGTCAAGATCCGTTGACGTTATGCCATTGTGATGGGTCATATCATAAACTGGTGGGGGT
>LD345201.1:52272-67755 GCA_001465055.1 Ptychodera flava | reverse complement strand
ATCTCACCTCATGCCCCTACATCATCAACTATTTACCAAAAACTCCATGCCAACAACCAATTACCTGACCTGGCCACACATTAGAGAAGGTACAGCGTCATTGACGGCATTTTCTTCTGTTGTTTCAGTAGTACATAGTCTCCCACAATGTAGTTGTGTGGTTTTGTGTTTCTGTTCTCAGCAGCCTGTTTTATCTTTTCTTTGTATTCTTTGTCTCTCTCATTGATTCTCATCTGTTTTCTGTCTTCCTGATTGCGATCTTGGATGCATTGGTAATCTAGGCTGGTTCTCACAGTTCGGTTCATCAGTGCTTCGTAAGGTGCTGTGCCTGTAGCTGGATGTGGCGATGCATGGTATCCACTTAGCATATCTTGGATGGGTGTTTCTCTATCTCTGCCTTCCAAGTGTGCAATTCTTTCTGTTTTATTCAACATTTTCATGAAGCTCTCAACTTCTCCGTTGGCTCTTGCATGTTGTGGAGTTACTGCATGGTGATGGAATCATTCTTCTTCAGCAAATTTGGCAAATTCATTCTGAGTCGAAGGGTGGTCCATTGTCACTCTCTAGCTGTCTTGGTATACCATGTGTTGCAAACATTTTCTTCAATTTTCTTCGTGTCGGTTTTGCTGCAGTTGAGTATACAGTCTCCTCTTCCGATATCTTGTTCTTTTGTCAACTTGGCTACTAAGTTGTGTGACCGTCGGGGTATGGCCCTCCAAAATCCACTGATATCACTTCCCATGGGTTTTCAGGTATAGGTGTCATCTTGATAGGTTCTTGTTGTGTTGCTTGGTTGTTACTTGGCATTCGTAGCATTGACTTATGATTTCTTCAACACAGCTGTTCATCATTGGAAACTTAGCGGTTCATCATTGGAAACAAGTATTTCTCTCTCAACATCTGCTCTGTCTTGGTCATGCCTAAGTGACCTAGCTTATGTGCTGCTTTGATTACTTTTCTCTGCAGACTTTGAGGAATCACAAAACGGTTTAATCTGAATTCGAAGATCAAGTCTTCTGCTGTGCTCAGTTCTTGTCAAACCATGTAGAATGGATTAATATCGGGGTCTTTCTTTTGCATCTCCCAGTTGCCTCTGTGTATTACTTTGCTCAATTTCTATAGCTGGCTGTCTGCTTTTGTTTCTCCTTGAATTCTATCTATCACAATTGCATGCTCTGTCTCTATCACTTTCTTGATGATTTTCTCTGTACCATTTCTTTCTGTTTCTGGTAATGGGTGTCTTGACAGGAAATCTAGTGGGTCAGCGATCAAGTCTTCTGCTGTGCTCAGTTCTTGTCAAACCATGTAGAATGGATTAATATCGGGGTCTTTCTTTCGCATCTCCCAGTTGCCTCTGTGTATTACTTTGCTCAATTTCTATAGCTGGCTGTCTGCTTTTGTTTCTCCTTGAATTCTATCTATCACAATTGCATGCTCTGTCTCTATCACTTTCTTGATGATTTTCTCTGTACCATTTCTTTCTGTTTCTGGTAATGGGTGTCTTGACAGGAAATCTAGTGGGTCAGCAGCATCTTTTCCTGGTTCATAGAGTAACTCATAATCTACATCCTGTATTTCCATTACCCATTTCTCTATTCTTGGTGGCAGCTTCATTGTAGCTTTGTTGAACATCGGGATGAGTGGTTTATGTGCTGTGATGATTTCGAATTTAGGTGCTCCTAGTAAATATGTTCAGAATCTATTATTTGCCCATTTGACTGCTAATGCGTTTTTTTCTGTCTGGCTGTATCTTTTCTCAGCACTTGTCATGGTACGGCTGATGAAGTGTACAGGTCGCAGTCCTTTCTCACTCTGTTGGAATAGTCCCGCTGATAGCCCTTCATGGTAACTTGCTTCTACTCTAACTATGATTGGTCTTGCTGGGTTGAAGTAAGCCATAGTATCTTCATTTGTGATACTATCTTTGAGGTTTTGGAAAGCTGTGTTTTCCTTTGGTCCCAATCTGAACTTGACATCTTTGTGTGTAAGTTCCCTCAAGGGTGCTGTCAGTGAGGTGTATCGTGGAATGAATTTTGAAAGGTATCCTATCATTCCCAGGAAACTTCTCACTGCCTCCTTCGTTGCTGGTGCTTTACATTCTTTCACTGCTCGTACCTTCTCAGGTGTTGGTTTCAACCCATCTTTTGTGAATTGGTATCCGTAAAACTCAATCTCCTCAACTCCAAATTGGCATTTGTCAAGGTTGAATGTGATACCGAAGTCTTGTGCCCTCTGCAGAACTGTTTCCAGTGTTTTATTGTGTTCTTCAACTGAATGGCCTCCTAAGAGGATATCATCTCGCTGATTGAGACATCTTGGTATGTCACCAAATATTCTGTATATAGTTTCATCGAACAGATCTTGCGATGACTTGGCTCCAAAGATTAGTCGTTTGGGTCTCATGTTGTCCCAAGGTGTGCTGCATGTTTGCCACTGATCTTGACTCTGGATCCAGGAGTAGCTGGTGGTATCCTTGCCTCATGTCAAGATTTAAGAATATCATGCAGTCGTTGGATTCGTGTTCAAAATCCTCAACCACTGGACTTTGAGTTATGCGGTTTCTCTCCATGAACTTGTTTGGTACCCGTAAATCAACACTGGCTCTGATCATGTGTGGCTCTAATTCATCTCGTGACGTCTCACAAAATCTTGGTTTTGGTTATACAACCAAAGGTAAACACCATGTCACTGGCTCTCCTGGTGGCACTTCCTCAAATATTTCCTCTTCTTTACATTGCTCTAACCATTTCTTTAATGGCATTTGTAGGTAGTATGCGACAGGTCTTGGTCTCTGTGCCACTGGTACTGCTTCTCTTTTCATGCTGAATTTGGCATAAATCTCTTGGTTGTTCTTGTTATCTCTTATTCTTCCTATTCCCTTGAATACATCCTTGTACTTATCTGTTATTTTGATTACTTGGCTTTCAAGTGTTCTGTCCTTCACAACACTTTTGGTATTTGAAGTTTCTTTTATCCGTAGACTGTTTATTCCTTCCAGAAAACCATCCGGTCTGATTTGCATCATGCCCAATTTAGTGAGCGTGTTTCTACTGAGGAGTGGTGGTGAATTTATTCTACCTCTAACCATGGTGAATTTGGTTTCTACTCCACAGGTCTTGTTTCGCACAGTAGTTTTGAATTCCGCTTGACTGGTAGCTGACTTTACAAAGTATTGAGTTTTGTGTGGCTGGTCTGTAATTTAAGCCTTCGGTTAGATCTATGCAGTAAAGCCTTGAACTGATGTTCATCCATGACATTGACCTCTGCACCCGTGTCAGATTCCACTTGGGTGTCAACATCGTCTATTCTAACTCTCACAGTTTTCCCTGAGTGGTTTGCCTTAGTTATACCTTTGATACGTTTGATGTCTTTCACTGTTTGTTTCTCAAGATGACCCCAACACAGGAGTTATCTTTCTCCTCCAGGCTGGTCTTCTTAATTTGCTTTTGCGGTTTTCTGTATTTGTATGTACCGTGTGTGTCACCTGAGCTCTTTATATATTTAATATCTGTGTCTTTATTTTCTCTATCTGAGCCTGTTCTGCATACAGCAGCAAAGTGGTTCTTTTTCTGACATTTCTTACATTGTTTGCCGAAAGCAGGGCAGGTCTGTCCCTCTTTATGTACTCCAGTTAGCCCGCAATAGCCACATGGTTTGCCTTCTGGTGTGTGTTTTCGCCTCTCAAATTTCCCTTGTTTCTTGGGTTGCCTATACTGCTTTAATTTTGCAACAGATCTTTCTCGAACTGGCTTCATATCACGCATTTGAAGTGATGTATCTTCGATTTTGGCTGCCTCAGTCAAAAGTTGTGTCGGTGACCATTTCTTATTTATTGCTTTCTGAATCAAGGTACAGTTGTCAATAGTTTGTATGATATGCTCTAAAATTCTCTCTTCACAATTCGCGCCAAAACCTCGCACTCATTGACTTTTTCTCTAAGTCTGGCTGCGTACGCGACTGTTGTTTTCTTCGATGTTGGGGTCATCTTGAGAAACAAATATCTCGCGTGGTGCTTGTTTTTCTTTGGGGTGTAGTATTCATTCAATTTCGTTTTTAGTTTTTCATAGACATGGAGCCCTTCTGTGGTAGGGTTGGGTAAACTTTTCTCGAGTCTCACTATTTCTTTTCCCCATAGATTATCATGGTGTCTTTCTTATCGACCACTTCCGTTATCCTAACATATCGGAATTCACACTCAGTGCCCTCTAACCATTCTTCCCAAGCTTTTCCAGTAGTGATCTCGTCATCGGTATGTACGAATGGTTGGCAGTTTAGGTTTCTAGTTTCTGTAACTGCGGTTATCACTGTGGGAGCTTCACCAATTGCGTTGTCTAAATAGTTCCCTTGCACGTGATTTAGATTATCCCGCTCGGGTGATCGGCTTTTCTAATTTGCGGCCAAATCTTCAAAGTAAAGGGCACTGAAGTGAACAGACAGTTTTGGAGTCTGTCAAATATAAAATCTCACAAATACTTACAAGATAATAATTAGAGGTTATTTAAGCAATAAAACACCCCAAGCGATGGTATAACACGAGATTTTGACCATTTTACGACATATATGCACGAGCGATAGCGAATTCATATGAAGTGGACGGGTCAAAATCTCGTGGTATACCATCGCTGGGTGTGCTTTATTACTATTATATCATAACAGTATATTGAAATTCTGGGATGAAACATCAAACAAGGATTTTTTCATTTGACAGGAGTTCGCACGTGTGCCAATCATTGTATATTGCTAATATACTACAGGTCATTTCATGTCTCAACGAATCAGATTGCTCCATTTGCGCCATCAATATACCGGTACGATATTTAGAGGTTATTACCCGATATCACCTGTTCCTATGTCGTATCAGCGTATTAGTTTCATGTCTCACTCAGCACAAATAACACTCATGCTGATACGACACAGGAACAGGCGATATTGGGATATGACTGATTTATCATATACCAATACCCAAAATTTTACAAATAGTATGAAAAAACCCATCAAATTTTGAGGCTTTACTTTATTACGCTTTGTGCATAAATATCAACATATTTGTGTGAACAGGCTTCATTCATAAACTATAGGAAGATGTCAACATCATACGCGACATTGCAGCAGCAGGTCCTCCATGTTTCAATGAACCCCAAAAGGGAAGACACCACAATCGAAAAAGCGTCGTACAGGAGAAAGTTTTTAAGGTGTAATATGCTATTACAATTGTAACGGATCAATTACTGTCCTCTGCTTTAAATCTTCAGATTTCGATAGCGCTCGATCGTCGTAAGTCACGGAGAGGAGCCGACATTTTGTTTGTTTGTTCACAGAGAGTTGCCATGTTGTAGTATTTGGGCATTTATCTGTGCTGGAGACCTCAACGGTGGAAGCTGTCATGGATGTCATCTGCGGATTAGTTAGTATTTGTCACCTGACCCTGCTAGGAGTATAAAAGACATACAAGCAATCGGTGTGCACACTGCAGATCCGAGAACTGACTGATTGACGTCTTCAACCGACCCTTTACGTGTTATTATTATTACTTATTTCTTAAAGAGCGCACGGCACTTCGTCTCGTGCTCTGTACACCAACAATGAAATAAAAATGACAAATAAAAGAAAATCAATGCATATCATTCAGCACAGTAACATTCCTTAAAAAGATAGGTTTTCAACTGGCGCTTAAAGGATTGAACCGAACAATTTAAAATGACATTAGTAAACGCTAGTTCATTCGGCATTCCATAATACTGGAGCAGCAACTGAAAAAGCATGAAAATCATAGTTTACAGTAGTGTTCCTCGTATCACACCGACATTTGGTAAGCTTAATCTTGGAATATTGTTTGTGTGCATGTGTGTGTTAGTACATCATAGTTGAGTCTAAATTGAAATACAATACTGGCACTGCGACTCCTTCGTACCTGCACTGGATTTAATTTTTGAAATAAAATAACGAGAAAAGGTAAGTACAAGACTCACTGTTTTCGAGTGTGGTTTGTGTGTGTAAAGGCCTCGAAGACTTTAAAGTTGTTGTCACACTTTGGAATTTTCTGTACCACCTATGCGGTAATTTATTCATTAGGGGGAAAAAAATCCCGGTACAAAGTCTGTGTCAATTCCAGTGTCAATGTAAGAGAGTATAATTAGGCTTGTGTATTATTATAAGACTGAATTTTTTGACAGGATGAGAATTTTTGAAAAATTGGCTAAATCTTTGGTAGAAAATTTTCCTTGGTATAGGAAATAAAATACGCCTGAGAGTATTTAGTTGGCCCATTTATAAAAATAGTGTCCCCTGTTTGTTAGTTTATTCAGGTTTTCAGAAGTATATATTAGGACTTGTTTAAAATTATACAATTTATTTCAAAATCACTAGTTTATTTAAGTTTTCAGAAGTATTTTCTAGTACTTGATTAAATTGTGTGATACTAGTTTTCTCAAGTTAGAGAATAATTGTTTAAATTAGTTTTTCAAAAACGGAGAAAGTGTACATTAATAGTTGTGCCGTATATGAGTTAACGGACATTGAAGGCATCGGGAAAAATATGCAAAGTCTATTCTAATTTTGAGGGAGGCTTTGGGGAGTATTGCACTTGAAGATATTGTACAAATTGCTCGATTGCAAATATCCAAAGATTTCATGAATAGAGTAGATTTTAACGATTTTCCCGCTGGAGTTTCAACAGTGTATTCTAGTGATAATTAATACTTCTTTATGAGACATTTCCCTTTGAAGTAAACAAGGGAAAATTGAAACATCATTCAACACCAAAGAAGGCCTCATGATGATGAAACTGTACCTGATATGAAAGTTGAAGGTTTGTCAGTCACTTAACCTGAAGACAGAATGAAGCAACTCATGGATAAGGTTTCTCATGTCATAAATGAACATCAGGCAACTCGTCCACAACAACCTGTTGCCCAGCAGCCACCTTTGAATAGACGCATGAAAATGGTCCTACCTCTAGTAGTGAATGTTGCAGTAACTATGGGTATGCTAGCGATGCCGTCTGTGATAACAACAATAAACAGAACTGTTTTACATACAACATCAGTATTGGTGACTGCAACATTGTCAATTTATACTGCATTGGCCACAGTGTTATCACAGTTTATGTCAGCTGGTTTATTTTCGCCACAGGTTCAAACTTCAATATCAACAAACCAATCAACAGGTAACTACACCTGTCCACCGGGAATTGATATTGGTGGGTTGGTATCCATGGAGCCCTACTATCCACGTTACATTCTGGCTAGCAGGTAAGTCATCCATATCAGTTGAGTACTGCGTGGCAGGCCATGCCACAAGTACCACAACCAATGTTACCACCAATGCCAAGCCAATATCCATTCTATCAGTACATGCCTGCACAACCTTTTCAGGGTGTGTGGCCTGTTTTGCCGCAGATGCCTGTGAAGCAGCCAATGAAAAATGTTAGTGGACAGCCAACTACTCTCCATGCACAGAAAAGTTCATTTATGCCGATGGACTCATCAACACCGACATTTACGTCATTGCCTGCAAATGTAGAACAAAACCCTGATGCAGGTAGTTCTCCATACTTCTCGCGTGAAGTGTATCGCTCTGCCCTAAGACATATATGGTGGCAAGGGACTACCATTCAATCGAGAGATTCATTTCACCTGAGATCACTCCAGGAGACTGATGTTCAAAGCATTCAACGTTTCCAATTGAATAATATCGTATACAAGGGAGTGGGTAATTGGAAAGCCTTTCTAATGACTTACACCCGGTATGCAAATTCTAAAGGTTCGACTCCAACAGAAAACAGGGATCAGCTCTGCTAGTGTATGGATGGCAAAGTTGGATATTATTATCACACGATCATGGAAGTTTTTTCCTTCAATGTCAAGGAAACATGCCGAGACAGAGAAACAAGAGCACCGAGTTACACAGGTGGAACAACATCTGTTAGAATTTAATTCAAAATTGGAAAATATTGGAAAGTGTGTTGCTGACCTGGGTTCGTGTATTGATAGAATGGCCATTAGTTTGGAGCATTTTGTAATGATCAGAGATCAGCCAGCTTTACAATCGCATTGCAGGTTACCATCTCCAAACTCCAACTCATGTTACTGTTTGGAACGATATGACATTTCCAAAAGAATTGTCCACCATCGCTGTTCAAAGTAATGGCTTGTCTCTGCAAAGATCTCCTGAAAAATATGTAACTTTTGCCAATCCATCAAACAGGCAGGGGTCAACTCTCTAGGCCAGTCATTGATCCCGACAGTCGAAGGCCAACAATCTTCTGGTTTGGCTATCAACCCTTTAATTTTTTAAAGTTCTTTACTCCATCCTAATGAAAAGGAGGAGTGTTGTACTTTAGGAACAAATGATGTTGGTAACAAAGAAAGTGGTAATCAGAAAATATTTTGGAGTGCCTATCCATCTGCCTCTCTGAGCCCTTCAATTCCTCATATTCAAAATAAAAATGATTGTTGTGTTTTTCAGGGATAGTAGGAGCTGGCAACTCCAAAGTGACTCCTGAGCAAGAAATTGTCTACTCCTTTAGGAGTGCCCAGGCAACTCCAATCTAATCAAGGCAGAAACTTAGTATCTGCAGTAAAAGCTGAGGTATGTCGACTTTTGGGCTTTGACAAGACCAGAACAAAACCATGCAATCCAAAAGTCTGACAGCTTCATACAACGGTACATTAAAACCCTTGCCCAGACAGTGTCAGTACTAGTGGATCCTGATCAATCAAACTGGGACGAGGTAATACCCAATATTATGATGGCATACAAAAGTTCCCTTCAAGAGAGTACTGGCGAGACACCGAAAATGATGACACTAGGCACACAGGTAGATTTACCTGTGGACTTGATGGTCGAACCCCTACTGACTGACCCAGCCGAGCGGACTGATTATGCCTTGCAACTGAGATACAGAAGTTACAATCGGCAAATCGCAGAGCTAGAATATGTCACTTGCAGTCAACAATAATGTACTGTGTTCCATTGATAATTCATGGACATTGTGTTTAGGCTATAAATGACACTTCTTCGGAGGTTACGCTCATTTTGGACAAATTGTATGACCAATTTTGAACAGTCTACCATAAAACCTGTCTCTTTTCAAACTGTTAGGAGGAAATTGAAGATGATTGGTTTTTCAGCCGGACATGTTGACATTAACTTGAGTAAAAATTTGTTCAAGGAACAAGTCTATGTTGCTCCCATCGGTAATGAAATGTTAGTTGGTGTAAATTTCTTAAAAACTAGTGGGACAATTTTAGATTTGCTTAATGATGAATTGTTCTCCCACAATGAAATGGAATTTTTCATCTGGAAGTCAATTTGATGGCAGGTTCCCCAAAAGTGGTCAAAGTCTGTATAAAAGAATGGGTGCGGATTCCGACTAACTCGGCCGTACAACTCTCATATGTGATTGATGAACAAATGTCTGATTATGTAGTGGAGTCTGCCGGATCATTACCGGTTATGATTACCATAACCTGGCATTCATTTGCCAAAGATCTGCATGGTGAAAATCACTGACCAGCCTGTAACTTTATGTAAGGAAAAGGTCATTGCTAGGTAATTGAAGCAGGGGCAGTTTCTATTTTTAAGCATGATTCATCAGTTAAAGTGGATGACTTCAAGGAAATGGATGAGGAGGAAATTCCTATGCACCTGCAGAAACTTCATGAACAGTCTATTCAGCATATTCAAAAATGCCAGCAGCCTCAACTGAAGTCATTCATGGTTGAGTGTTAAGATGTATTTGCGAACACTGAATTCAACCTGGGAAATTTCACTAAATAGAAACATAACATCAACACTGTTGATGCTCGTCAAATTAAACAACGGATGAGAAGAACTCCTATGTACCATGCCCAGAAGAAGAAGCACATCAAAAGAAGATGCAAGATACTGGAGTAATCCAACCATCAATTTCTGAATGGGTTTCAGCACCAGTTCTTGTCAGGAAAAGGGGCGGTGGTGTCAGATGGTGTGTGTCGATTATAGAGCTATAAATAATCAGACTAGCTAACACGTATCCTTTAATCGAGGAATGTCTAGACACATAAGCAGAACAGACATGGTTTTCAAAATTGGACGCTAACTCCGCGTGTTGGCTGATTAAAATAAAGAAAGATAATCAGAAGAAAGCTGCTTTCACCATCAAATACCTTTCGTTTGAGTTCAATAGAGTGCATTTCGGTCTCTGCATTGCTCCAGCCACATTCTGTTGGGTTATGAATCTGGTGCGAAGGGGCCTGACTTGGGATATTGTTTTGGCTTTTATTGATGATATCCTTGTACTCATAATTTCCTTTGAGAATCATTTCACCAATCTCCGATATGTCTTTGACAGAATACGACTTTATCAAATTAAACTGAAGCCCAGGAAATTTGCTTTGTTTCGAAAAGAAGCTGTATTCTTTGGTCCGACTGTTAAAGATGGTACATTAGAGATGGACAAGGATTCCTTGAGTACTGTAAACAACTGGCTTATTTCTCAGAATACCAAAGATGTGGAAAGGTTTGTTGGTTTTGCTAAGGAACATCGATACTTTATTAAGGATTGCGCTAAGACAGATATCCCATTGTATGCTGTTACTGGAAAAAAAACATTTACCCGGGAAGATGCACAACAACAAGCATTTGATTATCTTAAAGATGCTTTGCTGTCAGCACCGGTACTGGTGTTACCCAGTCAGCATGAACATTTTATTCTTGACACAGATGTGTCAGATTTTTAAGTTGCTGCAGAGCTACCTTAACTTCAAGAAGGGAAAGAAAGAGTAAGTGCCTATGGTGGTTTTGCTCTTACTCCTGAGCAGAGTTGATACTGCACTACCAGGAAAGAGTTGCCAACAGTTTTGCGCTTCACTTACCAATTTAGGCATTTTCTCGTGGGGAACCATTTTACTGTAAGAACAGACCACAGTAGTTTGTTGTGGTTATTATAGTTTAAGGAACCCCAAGGCCAGTTGGCGAGATGGCTGGAAGAACTTAGCCAGAATAATATGACTGTTGAGCACCGGCCATGTAATAAGCTTGTTAATGCCGATACTCTATCCCGTCTGCACCAAGGTGAAATATGTCCTGATTTCTCAATTAGGGTAAATTGGAAGATCTTCCCTCTGGGGGTGTCACTTTTGTGCTAGAGCTCACAATAAATGGACTCGATCCATTTAAGATGATGGTGTTGTTCTGCCACTAGTTTCATGTCTCTACCACGGTGATCAACAAAGAGTACAGGTTAACGATATCATTGTTATGAACCAGTTTCCTACTTGGCCATGGGAGGACAAAGAATTTAATCAGGACACTGAGATTGTTGATGATACAACAATTGCTAAATTGGGAGGTTTCTATCCTTCCATTGATCCTATCAGTATGCCCGGTAATCAATCACAAGCAAAAGTCTGTGTTATTACTCGGTATAGTGGTGAAAGATAGGGTATTGCCTTTCTAGGGTATAGTAATGAGGAAATATTGAAGGCCAAGGTACAGGATTCTGATTTGGAAATTCTTATTACCTGGCTTAAAACAAAGGCCGAGCCAAGTAGTCACCATCTGTTTTTAGTCTCTCGTACGGCCAAATATTATTGGATAAACAGGGATGTGTTTACTCTAATTAGTGACATACTTTGCAGAAAACTGGCTGATGACACTATAGGCACACTGGTTATCCCTAAATCCATGAAGGTTGAGGATATGGAATTAAACCATAATAATCAAGCATCAGGACATCAGGGAATGACCAGGACAACACTAAAGATTCACCAGTTTATTGCTTCTTGTTCAGCCTGTGCTAAGAGTAAAACACCTGTGTGTAAAGCTGAATACCAACTGACCAAATAACATGCTGGTACCTCGATGAAGTGACTTCATATGGACTTTTTGGGCCCTTTGCCTAGAACATCAAAATGCATGAGTGTATACTCATGATAGTTGACCAATTCAAGAAATGAGAAAAAAATTAAAAATTTCCAAATCAAAATTCGGCTCCCCTCACAGACTGTTGAGGAAACTGCTCATGCAGCTGTGGAAAACTTCTTTTCACGTGTCGAGTGCCCATTCAAAATTTGCACTGACCAGTATCCCAATTTTAAGAGTAAATTATTTAATGCTATCTGTGAAGTTTTGCACATTCAGAAAACAAGATCAACTGCATATTAACCATCAACCAACGGTCAAGTTAGGGATGCTATTCAGTGTTTTGTGAGTAAGTATTTAAAAGACTTGGATGTGCATCTTTCTCAGATAGAGGGAGCACTCCGTGCTTGTGTAAACTGCAAAACTAGCTAACTTCTAACAAACTCCAGCTGAGGACCATGAGAATTATGTAAGTGAGCTTCAAGCAGCTATTAAATTGGCGCATGAAGTATTCAAGTCTAAAACTTAGAGTGACCCAAGAAAGAATGAAAAGACGCTATGATTTGAGAGTAAACGTTTATTCTTCCAATGTGATGGATTGTGTTTACTGACTCAAGTGTCAATAGAAGAAGGTAAAAGCCAGAAACTTTGTCATCCATGGAAGGGCCCATGAATTATTGTTAATAGGTAAACTCTGTTCACAGTAAAATTCTAGTGGACCATTGTTACAGCTAACCATGATAAACTAAGACTAAGTAGAAATAAAGAACTTCCACAATAGATTCTTAAGCTTAAAGGGAAAGATTTTTACATACGTGCTAGCTTTGTGGTCACTTACCCCAGAAAAGCTCTTTTCGCCATTTATATCTCGTGCGAATTTTTACAAAAATGGATAGAAATAGTACAGGAAGTTGCCCATGTAATTTGAATCATGGGAAAAAGCGCCAAGCTTGGAGCTTGCATAATGTGATATGGAAGGGACCATCTTCTCATGGGTATGGCATTGTCCACTCACCCATGCTCAAACTAGGCTGTGCATATTTACATAACTTTTATACTGAGTATTCTAGCATAAACGATGAATCATTTATAATAAACTGTCCACTGTCAGATTTTGTGTTGCTGTTTACTACTGTGTTACTGTGAGTGGACAATGTGGGGGCCATACCCGTCCAAAGATGGTCCCTTCCATATCACATGATGCAAGTTCCAAGCTTGGAGCTTTTTCCCATGATTCAAATTACATTAGCAACTTCCTGTACTATTTTTATCGGTTTTTGTAAAAAATCGCGTGAGTTAGAAATGGTAAAAAAAGTTTTTCCTTGGTGGATGACCACAGAGCTACCACATATGTAAAAATCATCCTTGGTGAACTTCCCCTTTAAGAAAAAATTGAGAAGCACGTTGACACACATGGGCATATGTCGCAGCGATGTCTGTCTGTCTGTCTGTCTGTCTGTCTGTCTGTCTGTCTGTCTGTGTACTCAATATCTCAAAAACGGCTCATCAGATCAGAATCAAATCTGGTACATAGATTCAGTTTGTAAATGGGAAGAACTGATTAGTTTTTGGCGGGTGTCGCGTGCATAATGAAGTATCATTTC
The DNA here is from genome assembly GCA_001465055.1 of Ptychodera flava. NCBI lineage: Eukaryota > Metazoa > Hemichordata > Enteropneusta > Ptychoderidae > Ptychodera > Ptychodera flava. The sequence continues at coordinate 54,307 of LD345201.1, read as the reverse complement.
CATAATTAATAATTTAATAAAACTTACAATAACTTCAAAATCAGTGATCTGAGTGAAGCGAAATTGTTTAGGCATCCAACAGTGCAATGGTAATAACTGTTTAATCAATGTACGCAATGGATACATGATTGCTTAATTGGAATAACTGAAATTAATTTGATGTGGGCTTTTGTTGTCAGTAAATAAAATGTTATTACACATCTGCTGTGGATTGCGCTCTAGCAAAGCAACTCAGGCTGTACAATGAGCTCATGGCGACTAGGACCAGTCACGTTAGTTTTGTGTCGATCCGCCGCCCTATGGTTGTGTAAATTGAGTGCACCATCGTTAAATACTCCGTAGTGTTGGCTCATACCTGGCCAGAAGTTGTTCGACATTTGAAGTGGAAACTCACAGTTCTTCGTTTATCCAGCCAACTTTCTGCGCTCGCTTACCCTTGTTAAGGTTGCTGCTGCAGTACGAACTCTGGATGATGTTTGCTAGACTGAGACTGTCGGTCGTGTGGGTAAGTAAATCAAAGGACGGTCCCTGTTGTGGAGGGACCGTGTTCAAAGCAATCAATCACAATTTATATGTGATGTTTTGATTTTATCTCGTAATTTGATGCACAGAGCTGTGTTTGATACTACAATTTGATGAGGACGGTTTGCCATAAGTAATTAAGTAAATACGACCGTATGCACCAAAATGCTTGAGATTGAAGGCGACTGCGACTCGTGGCCGAGAGAAACTTCTGAACGATCATGTTTGATTTTTAATGGACTTGCATGGTCGCTTGTTTGTTAAGAACATAAGTTTACAGATATAGACTATTTAGTATTAGTGTGGAATGGTTTACGCGGAATTTCACACACAAGATAGTCAGGGGCAAGGAAAGTTGTAGAGCATTTGTGCACAGACACAGCACTGTGCCCGCACAAGCGTCAGGTCGATTGCGGTGTATGCCTCTGGGACGTTCGTTGGGCAGCTAACTTAAGTTACGCGTATGTAACATCAGAACCAACAAGAGGACCTCTGACTACAACGACCACCAACATACTATTTCGTAAAAAAAGTTCATTGTAAAGATTTTTGTGACAATCGTCGAGTTTCATATGCTTGATGGACTAGTGTCGTCACGTCACTCAAAGCTAATTTCGTCGTGGTACCAGTTCGTAGTTCCATGGAAAGCCGTCGTTTAATTAGGGTTAGGGATTTTGGGTAGGGTTTTTCAATTTTATAGGTTTTTCTCGCTATACTAGATATTGTAAACTTGAAGACGTGGACACACTGAATACATAGGTAGGAATGATGAATCGCGACTATTATTGTTTGTTTGTACAGTCTGTTTTGGTGTTTCAAAATTTTAGCATGTGCTTTTATTTTTACCATTAATGACAAAAGTACCCTAGTATGAGTGCACTGATATTGGTGAAATCGGAATAAGATGAATGTTCTTCTATTGACAATGTGATATGCCATAGCAATTTGTCGTGGGAGACCACTTACTCATATTCTCTCACACGTCACAGTATAAATAGAACACACGAACACATGCATTCCGAAATATTCTGATATGTAATGTCTCTGACTGACATTGTACTTTCTTCACAGTCCTCCATCTGTTGTTATAGATGGAGAATATCTTGAATATCCACAATTATGGACTCTTGGAACTCAAGAATCAATACTTGAGAGGCTACCACTGGAAGTGATGTTTACAAAAAATATGGACACAGTAAGAGCAATACAGTAAGTATTATTTCCTAACCTAATGTCATTTACAGAATGTGATACCTACCAGCTATATTGTTGTCTGAATACATTGTTTTTTTTACCTGAGACCAAAGACAATTTGCCTATCACCACGATGCGAATTGTCTTATACTGTGACAGGACATAAATCCACTTATAACGGTAATAATATTTTTAGCTCACATTTGGTATAGCAATGTGGTTTATCATATAAGCTGAATCAATTCAAAAGAAAAAACACTGCAAATTGCTAAAACTCTGTAACCGTCTTAGATCGGGCTAAAACTTTGTGTGCAGGTTC
>LD345201.1:39946-50505 GCA_001465055.1 Ptychodera flava | reverse complement strand
TTATGATAATGTCAATATGCCGTGTATAGCATGAACCCCTGTAACAATCTATTCCACTTAATATACGCTTATGAATGCTGACAATGACAGCAGTCAAAGACAGTTAATTTTTTTCCCATCTAAGTTATATTTATAAACAATGTCCTTTCCAAGTCATCTATTGTGAATATGTCCATGATGTTGATTATTCCACAAAAAGTTACAAACAAATATCAGAAGTTTAAATTAACACACATATGCAATGTATATGAACACACGTGAGCATTTTCAGTTCATATCTTGTTTATGAATGTTATCATAGCCAATGTGTTGGGGTGACTCTATGTGATTCACGGAAGATTTCTCTTTACATCTGTTCAGCTTGTAATGAATTTGTTGAATGTTCTTGTTCACCACCCATTGTTTGACTTTAGAAATGGCATCTTCAGCATCTTCAGAGTCACCATGAGGCTAAAAACCAAGAACTGTGGAGCGCTGGAAGCATATTACCAACCAGATCACCGAGTTGAGTAGTCATGGGGGTCTTTGGTTAGCTAAGGACCTCATTGATTCTGCTGGTATATCATCGTTGCAGGGCCAGACTCCAACCGTACTTTCCAGGTGAAGGACGCCATAAAAAGTAATTGTGCAATTGCAGTCAACCGGAAGCTATCATCTTGTCTCTATCAGGCGAAGACTGTGGACAAAAGGGAGACAGTACATTCCGTTTCTCCAGTGCCTGAGACTGTCTGTGGTAGATCTTTCTCAGGAGGAGGAAATGCCAATTCTGGAGACAATACATTAGGCCAGTCAACTGTCAGCATCTACTGGGTGGACACTGCTTCATCCACAGGTAAGAAAAGAAAAAAGTAAGGGACAGTTACTCCTTCATCGGTTTTGGAACAAATTTCAGTTTCTGGTGTTCTTCTTGGTTTTTCTATTACATGATCAGTGAGGGTACTTGGAACTGGTGATCAGGGAAGAGGCCGTGGTAGGAAAGGCGCTCTTCAGTCACCTGTGACGACTGGGAGATGCAAGTCATCCTGTAGTCATTTGAGGAGTAGAGCAGATTCTGACACACTTTTCAATCCTGCCTTTTCCCCTGTAGGGCTGGTACAACCTCCAGTGATTCCACCTGCCTTTGGTCAGTGGGAAATATCGCCTTGAGCCTGTATCCGGTGTCCTTTACCAGAGTGTTAGGTGGAAACAGGTGACATAAGGACTCATGTACTTCATCATAATGTTTCTCCAGCTCTTTGGGGAGATCGCCCACTTGACACGTGGAGAGTGTTCCATGGTTTTGGACTTCTTCATTCGTGACTTATGAGAGGATCAACAAGTTCACTGGCTTCAGACTAATTGGTGTATTTCAACCTTTATGGCCGAATTTTCCTTCCAAGTTATGCTATGTTGGAGGATGGGTATCTTCCTGTGATGAGACAATTATGTGGGGATTTGGCGTGGGAGTCCCAATGTCATTTTGAACTGCAGCCACCAAATTCTCCAGCAATGCTCATTCACTGGAGGGTACTTTTAATTTTGCAGGGCTTCTTGTCTCCACTTCGGCGGGTAGAGTTTTCTAGTCTCTTTAGAGGAAATATTCCTTCTGTTGAGAGCCAGTTGACGCCATCTGTGGGGAGGGTAGAACAGCAAAGTACTTGTCAAGCATGGATATCTTAGTCTTTTCGGTGAACACTGGGAGCACAGGATTTGTCTGCATCAGCAGTTGCCCCAGCTCCAGGGTAAAAAGTTTGGCAAGTAGTCAGAAGGCCTGAAAAGGGGTCAGCATTGGCATTTTTTGCCATAGGTGGATTTGATTCACATTTTCATCTGGATTCATTGCCATCTTCGTGGTGGGATGCTATGCGGACTGTTACTTCAGAAGCATTTATCTCTGATCCCTCAGTTCAGAAATCTTCCTCTGGGATTCCTTTGTTGTGTGGAATAGAGATTTATTGCGGTCCTGCTACATATCCAAAGGATCTCCATCGTAGCTCTAGATGGAAGATTGCTGTTGGAATACATAGACAGAAAATCATCTGCAAGTGTTTAGATAGCTCGTCTGATCTTCTCAGGTAACTGCTTTTGAAGAGGTCGGATGGAATCACTCAGTTAAGCCTGAAAAGTGGCCACTGCAGGAAAAGGTGTTCCTACTTACTTGCATAACTGTGTTTAGGGAAGCCTTTAATCTTGCACATTCGTGGGGCAAGTGATGGTGGGTGCATTGTTGCTGTTGGCCGTAGTGCTCTTAACATACTTCGGGAGTACTGCGGAAGGGAGCAGCTTATACATCTCCACTGCTTTATCGGGGACAAATCAGTTGTCCGGTGCTAGATTGAAGCATTTTCCAAATGCTACTTCAGTTTTATGGCTGGAGTAAGCGTGTTCTCTTCTGCTCAAGTTGAAGACTTGGAGACTGATTAACCGTATTGCCCTGTGCTAGGAGGAGCCAAGCCTAACACCCCATACCTTTAACAGGATTGCTTTGCCGGTGGCTGACCTTCACAGGATAGAACTTAACAGGTTATTACGGCTTATGATGGAAATACCAGGTGCCTGTATGGTTTCAACTGAGACTCTCTTGATCCCTTCTATTCGGACTGCCGTCAATTGTTGATTTGTAAAAGCTGCCGAACTAGGGTATATTTAAAGAGTATGAGTACCCTTAAATCCAAAGTCATCATGAAAGCTATCAACATAACAGTGGTGTGCAGCATAAGAAGTAAATACATTCTGAACATCTCCCTGAAGAAAAAAAGACTACTTGGCTGTCTGTGGTACAAGACCAATCATTGCCTAGCTGCAGGCCAGCAAAGAGCCATCATTCCAAAAAAGGGAAGAGTATAGTATTTGGGCATTTATTTTTGCTGGAAACCTCAACGGTGGAAGCTGTCGAGGATGTTATCTGCGGATTGATTGGTACTTGTCACCTGTGCACACTATGCATCCGAGAACTGACTGATTGACATCTTCAACCAACCCTTTGCGTGTTGTGGGACAATCTTCCTGTGGTGTCAAGCAAATACTGCTCTACAACTTGTATAGCGGTATCGTCACACTGTAAATAGTTTTCCTATTGCCCTGTGTAGTAGAGATTACTGCAGAGCATCAAGCTTGACTGTTTGAGCCGACTACGTAAATATTCAGTAAGCTCAAGCTTGGAATATTATGTGTTTGCCGTGTGTGTGAGAGCGTCATAGTTGAGTCCAAATTGTACCAGGAAATACAACAATATCAACAGGCACTGCGCATGTGACATTGCTGTCACGCCATGCACTCACTACCTATTTGGAGGTAGATCATGTCATGCGAATTGTAGAATGTTTGCTAAAGCATTTCTAAAAAAACAAAAACTTTAACAGAAAAACCATGGAAAAAAATTACAAGACTCAATATTTTATCTAACAGCCTAAAATATCCGTGTTCCTCAAAGCCCTTTAAATTTTTACACCAGCGACATCCCTTCATAGGCGGACATCGGCAGCCATTTTGTTTGTTTAAGTTGTTTACCATCAAATTGCAAATGTGTACTTAGGGAGCATTCCAAAACCGATGACGTTTTCGTGCATATCTCAACTTTTACCGTGAAATATCACGGCTAATATTTTACAATAAACGTCAGGGGGGGGGGGTGAAGCAATATGGGCAGGGGTATATGAAAATGAGTAATAACCGATTTATCATATACCATTGCCCAGAATTTTATTAACAGTACGAAAAGCCTAAATTTTTAGGCTTTACTTTATGTACGCCACGATCATAAATATCGAAATAGTTGTGTGAAGAGGCTTCATTCATAAACTACACAAAGAGATCCAAATTACGCGTGACATCGCTGCAAGTCCTCAATATCTCAATGAGCTGCGAATCAAAAATCGTTGTAGAGGAGGAACTCTTTAAGGTGCAATAATGCTATTGCAATTGCAACCGATCAAAAACTGTCCTCTGCTTTAAATCTCTCCTGATTTCCATCACGCGCGATCGTCGTACGTCATGGAGAGGGGCCGCCATTTTGTTTTTTTACACAGTGTTGCCATGTCGAATGGCATTGCGCCCGTATATGATAATCGTAACTATGAATAGGTGCGAAAATCTATTTACAAACCCAACTGTATTGCTCTTAATGACAAAAACTTTTGATGTGTCAAAATCAAAACATATATCAGTGACAAAATGGAGCCATTTCAGTTCCATGCGTGGCATGATCAAATTTTCACAGCTACTTCAGCTTAACTTAAATATGTACGCCGTACAATTCAAACGTTTAAACTCCCTACAAGCTCTTGAATTTTCGGTTATGTAATTAGAATCATACTGAGAGATCACATTAACACGCGCCACACTCGCAAAATGTGATAAAAACTTGAATGTGGCAAAAATTCTATTAAAACGATTCGCTACACGTGCTAACCAGCAAAAGCTACAACATACCGATTGATAGAACCGAGCAACACTTCTGGGTTGAAACCGAGACAATCAGGGATCGATGCCCATAAGAGGGCGGTATTTGTCACAGTCACTTGTGGTGATGGCCGCAGCTGTGTGCTATGCATTATCTGTACCACACAGCGGCGGTCATGTATCGAATCACAAGTGACTGTTGTAGTGACGCATTTCATGTGTTCGCGTTGTATATCCACATAGGCATCATGAACACGATTTTCCTGGGGTATCAAGACAAGTTCCTGTGTTTAACAAAGCGGACGTTGCTTGCAGCATACTCTTTGGGTCGAGCAATATTCTCCAACAGACGTAGAGCTAGCGCGAGAGTCTACTGGTGAGAAACGGAAGGCTAGCGTGCGTAGAGAGCACTGATCACACAGAGGGCTTACTTTGTTGTTTTAGCAGATATCGGTCAGAGATAAGGCAGCTTTGGACCGCTTTTAGATGAAAATGAAGCTAGACACATCCAGGTCACTGACAGGACAACAACGTTCGACAAGTGAAAGGGACTTGATGACGCAGGTGATGGAAATACACCAAAAGAGGCGAAATTTACGAGAAATTTTTCAGAAGTCATGGCGACTAGGCTGTGAATCCTGGCCGAAATATGACCACCTGAGAAGTGCAATGTTCTGTACTATCTGCCCAGTGAGTGACACTTGCCATTTCGAACGATCCGAAGCACGAGCAAAGTACTTCACATAAACATACGCGTAATGAACACACTGTATACGGTCACTTTCATTTATAAGAGTTTATTAAAACGAGATGATATCTGATTATGTAAATAAGTTGTTGCAATTTCGGTAACTCTTTCATAAGTCGATTTTTTTTTCAAACGCGTGAATGTTCATGTGTCAAAGCAACCTCTTTTCAATAGTTTGTTTAATACGTCTGCAATAAGCCCCTTTACATTTCCTTTGACAAGCGTCATATACTCATGATGCTTTGCAAAACCAGCGGCTTTTAGGGTACCACTTGTGCGTACCGCCAATTCGGTAACACTGGTCTGTTATAGCAAGTAACATTTTTCGCTTGTTATCAGACTTATTCTGTTGAAAAGTTAGCTAAATTAGTAATTTTGTATATGCCAATCTATTTGAAATCTGTTGAATATAACAGTTCGCCAACTATATACTGTTTTATGGAAATCTTGAAGAATTTTTTGTGTTTCTAATTTATTTACATATGCGGATGTTGATCACAATAATTGGCTGTTGTTTTTGAAAAAGGATTTCCCGCAAAAGTATTCAGGCCGTTAAATTGAAATATAGAGGCTGCACTGAACATGTAAAGATTACGTACAAAAAGTAGTGGTGGTTTTTATATCTACAGACGAATCCATTAGACAAAATGTTTAGCTTGGAGAAAAATGGCAACCTCCGCTCATGTTAACAAGTCACCGTTGATGACACAGTCCCCACTGTATTAAGGTGTTTCAGTTGTGTCTGAATTAATTATGAATCTTTCTATTAAAACGGTTCAAAGAGAACTTAGTGAAAGATATCGAATTTCATGGATTAATTACTTACATCATGATGTGAGGACTCAGTAGTGCTGATAAAAATTAAAACTGAGAATGAATAGTTCATTTAACCTTCTTTTGTTGTGAAAGGTATTTGATGGATATTAAAAATGTAAACTGAAGGGAATGGATTACAAAGCTCTGTATTTCTGATCGCTTTATAAGAACTCTGAGGGAAAATCCTGTACATGAATTTTGGGGACAAGAAGCCTCTTAAGGGTGATCGAGCCACTATTTTTTTTTTACAAACAATTTTCGTTATTTTTCTCGAACAGTAAGAATTATATGTGAGGATGAGATTACGACCAAAAATCAATATGCAACCAGATTAATTTGGCACTTTATCCCATTGGAATGACAGAAATTATAATTCTCCCGTAGGCGTTGCCCTATTCGATATATTTACTTTCAGTTCCTTTCTTGAAATGCTGCACTTGTTTCATTTACATGTGAACTACATTGAATAATAAATGAAAGTTTTTTCTATTTTTTCCGCTGAAAATGTGCATAAGAAGTTAACTTATCACTTCGCAGGCCTTCCAAACAACAGTTAAAGCTGTTGCAAACTTAAATATAATGACCAAGCCATATCCATACTTTGTAGAATTATTTAGATTTCCTATCCAACAATTTTATTTATTTTCACATAAATTGTTGTTCAGGTATTGCACATTATATGCATCAAATAAAAATATAGGGTCACCAGCTTATTACAATGCTACATCGTCCCCTCCCCATATGTGAAATGGGAAAAATCACAATTTGGTGAGAAATATGTCATTTTTAAATTAATTTGTTGGGGTTTATAAATACTTTGTAAATATATCAATATCAAAGAACATTTAAAATTTACAACTCGAAGATAATGTAATGATCATTACATTATTACGAACAACGTCCGCTTTCATGCTAAAAGCTCTGACAATACATTGTATGAAGATGGGTTCCCATCGAAACCACGGTTTAATTGTTACAGTGAGCACGGTCCTGTCCAGTGGACACGCGCGTCGTGCGAGTTACATTGTTTGCAGCTATGATGACGTAGCAAGTGACTCGATCACCCTTAAGGCACATTTCTTTCACTAGAGATTCAGACTGTCATTGAGAGGATTTTTGGAGATATTGTTTGAGTTTCCATGATACATTATGTTGCATCACCTTTTAAATCAGAATCTCTATTGATGTCACCAAGTATGAATGACGCATAAGTTATAAATTTAGTACACAACTTAGGATAGTCACGAGGTAAACTGTCCGGGGCATGAAGAGCAAGTGATGTAATTTTAAGGGCGCAGCTTCAAGAGGTTCGTCTGTTAATGTGCAAAATATTTGGTGTAAATGGTTACAAAGCCCAGACACAGAATCAAGAATAACTAGGACTGCATGCCCATGGTACTGTAGGTAGCCTAACTATACGAATGAAACAGATAAAAAAGACCATTTTGCTTAAATGATGCCATACCATATTGTTACGTGACAGAAAATGAACAAAAGGTGAACTCAGCAGTTTCCGTATAAAACAAAATTTATTACGGAAATAAAACTAATTGCTAAGTCAGGGATAGAATACAACTGTAAAAGTGTACAGACTACTTATCTCAGCTGGGACGGCAAAGCTCCAGTCTCAGAGTCGTAACAGTCAGTCCGATGAATGAACGGTCCTTTGGCTTGCAGGCTTGAAGTTACACAGAGTCCACAGTATAAAAATCCAGCGTTGGCAGTGAAGGTCTTGAAAAGTCTTGAGATTAATACTGCTGGAGTTTCCAAAGACTTGAAGTAACACGCAAGAGACACTATCCCAAAATGTCTGACTGTAAGCTGTACACGTCCCTATTTATACCCATGTGTTCGCATAAGAGCATATAAGAACAATCTAGAACTTTTGTTGACATGCTAATTACTGTTCTAAAATTATCTCTCTTACACAACTAATAATATTTCCAGAATATTCCTAACATGACTAATTGAATTCAAGGCTGTGAGGTCGTTAAGGGCAGCGATCTTGAGAATGTTCTAGAGTAATTAAACACAGGTCATGAGTGGGGGGGGGGGGATGACCAACATAACAATATTCTTTGATGAAAAGAATTGCCTGTGAGAAACTTTGAAAAGTAGTGTGAAGATTCCAATGAATAGATAGCATTATCAATCGTACGAAAATTATCCCCAAAATAACCAAACATGGACACGGTGGGACTACAAGGAAAATGGTAAAGTCCAATGAAAAACTTGTTTTCAAATCCATTGCCTGTAAGCATGCACATGAACTTTATTATGCCTGTGTGTATACACAAGTTGTCACACAATGACTTTCCAAGATACAGAATTGAATCAATAACAGTACTGTCCAAAAAATGTATTTCAATTTTTTTTAAATACGCCAGACTTATAAGGCTATTTGCCATGCATGTGCTGCTACCAGTTGCACTGAGTGAAAATATAGGTGAACCCTGGTGAATGTTAACTGTAATAATTTTTTTCATGACTTCCCTTGGAAGTGTACTGGTGCAGTCTCAGGCCCTGGATTCGTTTAAATATCACCACCCAAAACCAGTAGCAACTTCATATATTGATTATATAAACAAATTCGAATGATCCATGTTATTGAAAAATACTACTTTGCCATTTTTAAAGTTTACAGTGAAAACAATGAAAACAGCAAATTGATATTCTGTACTGCTGCAGAGAGAGACTCACGACTTTGAGAAGTTTCGTCTCGTATCAAAGAACGTTCAATTTTTTGAAGGAAAATAGATATTTTATTACAAAAGTAACAGCCCACACTGATGTGTATTGTACTTTATGACAGTTATTATGCAGACAGTTTATCTGTATGTCTTTTTGTCTCTTTCACTAAGTAACTTGTGCTTGGCAAGTGACACGTTATATAACTCTTTGTTTTTTTATTCCGTATAGCTTACTGATGACTTCTTTGCGTGTTACTTTTTAGCTCTTTTATGTTTTGTTTTAGACTTCTTCTTTTTGGCCTTATCTAGCCAGTGACTGGCTTGGTGCGCTTGCCAAGTCTCACTCTTATCTCTTCTGAAGGTAGGAACTCACGCTTTGAGTCGTGTTTTTTAGTTATCTGTGCTGTAGAAGGTATGTGGTATATAATGTTTGTATGTATGTGAAGCCAGACCAGTTACCAATCACAGAAATTTACACTATCCTGCAAAAAATAAAAATAGAAGCATATTAAAATGGCAATTATTTTAAAATTCATTGTGTCTGCAAATCACACGGTTTGTTGCCATTTTAAGTATTAAGCTAAAATTACTAGTTACAATGCTTGAACCAACCTTGGGAAAAGAAGGGTTAATGTATTATTGGATTTTACATAGAAAAACCACGGTTACTCTATCTCACACCGTGGAAAACCTACAAATTGTTCAGAAAATATCACACAGAATTTCCAACACAAAAAGGACAAACGTATATGATAATAATAGAGAGATACTGTGTCACTGACATTTGTTGCTGATAAGGAATATAAATATTGATGTGTGTATCAAATACGTCATCTAATTTTAGTAAATACACATATCACATACTAGTAACAATGAGTACAGAACCTGGATGTTACTGTTTGCCCTACACACTGAAAGAAACGCTTAGATTGAAATGCTTGAACAATAGCGCAGCCAATGGAACTGTTTTCCTATTTTTATCTTTGGTGTAATTGTGTTTTGTCTGTGTATATATATTTTTTAACCTTGCTACAGACCTCAAGAGAGGGTGCTCCTATAGTGAAGGAGGACTACAACAACAACAACAACAACATACGCGTCAGCGTGGAAATGGGAATCTGCCACGCCAGAAATCAGACCCGGTTAAATTTCCCCATACAGACCGATAGCTAGAATCTTGCAAGGAGAGCACAAAAATGAATCACTTTTTAAGAAACTTGCTGCACTTTAAAAATTACAAGATTGATGATGAAATTTTGCTAGTTTAGTAATGCCATCTGGTTCGGTTTGCTCATCGCAATCCGATCGCAAGTTGTATTAGTACTCGTCCGGCCTGAGAAATGCAATCGCCTCTGTTAAACACGAAGATGGGGAGCGCACAATCACGAGTGGAAAAGATTCTATATATTTTTTTTTTCCGTGTGGGTCATTTTGAAATCCGAAGTTCGTACAGTATGCTAAAAGCTGTATTAACCGCCATCTTGGAAATCGCAAAGGATTATGGGGCGACCGCAGTGCTCTTGGACCCGGAAGCATGTTACCGAGCCATAGCCGTATAGCATAGACATCGTACCAGACACTCCGCTATTTCCGATCGTTTCTTCTCTAAATTCGACAAGAAAAAAATAATCTAGATTTGAAATCATTGAATTAAGGCCAGGAAGAAAAAATAAAATGTTCATCGGAATCACCGCTTCTACTTTGGCATATTTGGAAATTTTTTTTTTTTTTTTTGATCGCGGCAAATTCTTACTTCCGCATTACAAATATGTTTAGTACTGCCGCTGGTGGCGCCCTACACTTTGTCGGGTTTTCGCGGGCGCGGGATTTTTAATGAGACTTCCTACGTGTTTGTACGGACTTAGTTGACCGCCAACACGTTGTTGTGACGTCTGAATTTGGCGAATCACGACGCAAAGTGGGTC
>LD345201.1:10700-34659 GCA_001465055.1 Ptychodera flava | reverse complement strand
TAATTTATGTCCAGTCCCTTATACAATGACCGCCTCAAAGACAACGCTGGAATCGCTGATGACATGCGCACGGACGGACGGAGCTTAAACTACTACTACATCGCTTCGCGGGGACTAACAAACAAGTTGAACTCGATACGGCGTAGCGGCAATCATTGGACCGGAGAAGAGAACACCACTAGTCCCACGCACGTTAGTTGAGGGAGTCATATACTGAAGGTGTTTCCTGTAAGGTTTTCGTTGCAACTTCACAAATCTGATTTTGCAAAACCAGGAATGCTTGCTACATATGCACTGACCACAGATGTAAACCAACGCGATTCCCACAAATATTTTCCAAATTTCCGTAAGATTGTTAAGCTATTGTCAAACTGTTGCACCAAAACAGCTAATACATTACTGGCTGGCTCACATTAACGCAGAATGAGTATGAAACAAATAAAAAATTAATCTGGATATTGTAGACTTGTGTTTAAGGATAGGCGATACTCTCAAAGTGCAGTGGTACCCTAAAAACAGCCAGTTTCGCAAAGTATCATGCGTATAGAACACCAGTCCGCTGAAAAGTGAAGGTGCTTATTGAAAAGGTGACAGGTTATGCCAACTATGAATACAAACTCCATTGAATATCATTAAAAGTGTACCTTATGTTATAAAAACGTGTTGACTACCAAGTTTACTCGACAGACTACCAATGTTTGAAACCGATGGTCACAGTTACAAAGTAAAAATGATACTTTCGAGCCCTGCAACGCACATAAGGAAGCTTCAAAAGGGGCCACGCCTTAAACCACGGACGTAGCTGCAGTGCTTTAGCTTGAAGTTTCATACCCTCCTGGCAACAGGCAAAACTTCGTGCTGCAGCACTGCAGCTACAACGGTCGGAGACCGTGTCTCAAGTTTCGACAACGACCTAGATTTATATTATATTATGCTGTTAGTCACTATTGCATATCCCGACTCGTGCATATTATTGTCACGCATATAGTTTTTACAGTGGTCACAGAATACACTGCATTACACAACGTCACCCGTCACGGCTCACTGTGCTCACTCCCCCACTCCTGGTGTCTTTCGCTATAACCTATGTACCAGAGTTAACTTATCCTAAAATATACAAAATTACCGCCAATTGAATTAACCTGTAGAGGATGCCATTTTTTTTGCGGTTCATGCGGACAATTTTAGGCGTTTGGTATTCTGTAAAACCAGCAGCGAACTCACGCCACTTCGGAGCAATATTAACAGACGTGAGAATAGTCTTGCAAGAAGCTTCGCAACAGGGGACGCTCTTTCTCCTTCTGGCACGGATCCAGACACAGTACGCATGAAGGTATTTACATAATTTTGCGCATGCTTAGGGGTTTGTAAACGAATTCTCCCTATGAATCATGGCTGCAGCTCGCCTAGAATATAAATTATTTGTTTTGGCCTCGGAGTGTTTGTTTGTTTTTGTCTTCGCGCACTCAAAGGCCAAAACACGCCATCTAAAAAGTAGTCTAAGCTGCTGCAGTGTGTCAAGCTCTTTCAGAGCTAAGAAATGTAGCTCGTCGTCAGCATGAAAGGAAAAGCAACGCAGCTTGTAGTCTGAGCCAAAATAAATGACGCCATCTGCGATCAGAGCTATTGGAAAATGATAAGCAACATTTATGTTAAAGGTATATTTTGCTGACTTTCATACGGTCGAAATTCTTTTCAATAGTTTGGTTGCGTTGCAACGGACACACCACACGAACCACTTTGGCATTGGAGAGAAAGTGAAAGTGAAAGTTGAAAGTTTGAGAATATTGAACCATTCCGTACACGGGTACGACGTTGGCATTGGAGTGAGAAAGTGAAAGTTGAAAAATTGAGCATATTGAACCGTTCCATATACACGAGCCACGTTGGTATTGGAGGGAGAAAGTGAAAGTTGAATGACTGAGCATATTGAACCATTCCGACGAGTTTCCAAGCCGGCGCCCAGCTTGAGATCACAGAGTGTGGTTGGAGACGATATTTTGGTTGTGTTGCAACGGACACACCACACGTACAACCTTGGCATTGGAGAGAAAGTGAAAGTGAAAGTTGAAAGATTGGGAATATTGAACCATTCGGTACACTGGTATCTCGTTGGCATTGGAGTGAGAAAGTGAAAATTGAAAGATTGAGCATATTGAACCATTCCGACGAATTTCAGAGCCGTCGCCCAGCTTGAGATCACAAAGTGTGGTAGGAGACGCTGGAATGGATATACCCAAGCTAAATACATCCAGCTCACTGACGGGACAACGACATTCATGCGGTGACAATTGTAAACGTATCATGCGTATAATGGTAGATCACTATTCCGCTGAACTGTGAAGGTGCTTATTGAAAAGGTGACAGGTTATGGCAACTATGAATACAAACTTCATTGAATATCATTTAAAGTGTATCTTGTGTTATAAAAACATGTTGACTACCAAGTTTACTAGATAGACTACCAATGTTTGAAGCTGAAAGTCACAGTTAAAAAAGTAAAAATGATACTTTCGAGCCTTAAAACGCACATAAGGAAGCTCCAAAAGGGGCCACGCCTTAAACCACGGACGTAGCTGCAGTGCTTTAGCTTAAAGTTTCATACCCTCCTGGCAACAGGCAAAACTTCGTGCTGCAGCACTGCAGCTACAACGGTCGGAGACCGTGTCTCAAGTTTCGACAACGACCTAGATTTATATTATATTATGCTGTTAGTCACTACTGCTTATCCCGACTCGTGCGTATTATTGTCGCGCATACAGTTTTTTACAGTGGTCACAGAATACACTGTATTACACAACGTCACCCCTCACGGCTCACTGTGCTCACTCTCTCACCCCTGGTGTCTTTCGCTATAACCTATGTACCAGAGTTAACTTACCCTATATACAAAATTACCGCCAATTGAATTAACCTGTAGAGAATGCCAATTATCTTCCGGTTTATGCGGACAATTTTAGGCGTTTGGTACTCTATAAAACCAGCTGCGAACTCACGCCATTTCGGAGCCATATTAACAGACGTGAGAATAGTCTTGCAAGAAGCTTCGCAACAGGGGACGCTCTTTCTCCTTCTGGCACGGATCCAGACACAGTACGCATGAAGGTATTTACATAATTTTGCGCAAGCTTGAGGGTTGGTAAACGAATTGTCTCTATGAATCATGGCTGCTGCTCGCCCAAAATATAAATTATTTGTTTTGGCCTGGGAGTGTTTGTTTTTGTCTTCGCCGCACTCAAAGACCAAAACCGCCATCTAGAAAGTAAACTAGGCTGCGCCATTATGTCAAGCTCTTTCAGAGCTAACAAATGTAGCTCGTCGTCAGCATAAAAGGAGAGGCAACGCCACACATCGTTCATATCTTTAAGTATTTTGCATTTCCTGTATGGCAGTGTGTATACTTGAACTGTGTATAATGTTTAGCTGTTTTAAGCAAAATGTTAATTAGCCATGGCAATTATTTTGGGAAAAATAAGAAAATAATAATCAAACCGTTTGATAAAGGAAGTTCGACAGCAATTGAAGACACTTATGATATGAGATAATGTCAGAGAAAAATGGGCGATGAGCGATATCACACAAAATTAAACCCAAATAGCTGCGAATTTGTAATCAGCCGAATTCGAATTAATCTCGGTTTCCCTGGAGTTTTCTTAAAATAAGATCAATTAAAGACTGAAAAAGTGCGATTGCAGGATGTCACTAAACATAGCTGCACCAATGTGACATTGGACAATTCTGGCTTAAATACGGACAAATTTTGTAATTACGAGCGCAACTTTTGTTGCAGCTTGTAGTCTGAGCCATAAATTCATACAAATTGGTGTGATTTTAGTAGCCATTGTATAAATACCAGGTTGTTTTTCGTCATTTATGCGGAAAATGCGGACATATATTTATTTATGCATACTAATGAGAGGAAAAACTAACGCCATCTACGATCAGCGCTATTGGAAAATGATTTTGAAACATTTATGTAAAGGTATATCTCGCCGAGTCTCATGCGGTCGAAATTCTTTTCAATATTTTGGTTGCTTTGCAACGGACACATAACACGTTCCACTTTGGCAATGGATAGAGAAAGTCAAAGTGAAAGTTGAAAAATTGAGCATATTGAACCGTTCCATATACACGAGCCACGTTGGTATTGGAGAGAAAAAGTGAAAGTTGAAATATTGAGCATATTGAACCATTCCGACGAAATTCCGAGCCATCGCCCAGCGTGAGATAACAAAGTGTGGAAGGAGACGATGGAATGGATATACCCAAGCTAAATACATCCAGCTCACTGACGGGACAACAACATTCATGCGGTGACAATTGTAAACGTATCATGCGTATAATGGTAGAACACTATTCCGCTGAACTGTGAAGGTGCTTATTGAAAAGGTGACAGGTTATGGCAACTATGAATACAAACTTCATTGAATATCATTTAAAGTGTATCTTGTGTTATAAAAACATGTTGACTACCAAGTTTACTCGATAGACTACCAATGTTTGAAGCTGATAGTCACAGTTAAAAAGTAAAAATGATACTTTGGAGCCTTGCAACGCACATAAGGAAGCTTTAAAAGGGGCCACGCCTTAAACCACGGACGTAGCTGCAGTGCTTTAGCTTAAAGTTTCATACCCTCCTGGCAGCAGGCAAAACTTCGTGCTGCAGCACTGCAGCTACAACGGTCGGAGACCGTGTCTCAAGTTTCGACAACGACCTAGATTTATATTATATTATGCTGTTAGTCACTACTGCTTATCCCGACTCGTGCATATTATTATCATGCATACAGTTTTTACAGTTGTCACAGAATACACTGTATTACACAACGTCACCCGTCACGGCTCACTGTGCCCACTCTCCCACTCCTGGTGTCTTTCGCTATACCTGATGTATCAGAGTTAACTTACCCTAAAATATACAAAATTACCGCCAATTGAATTAACCTGTAGAGGATGCCAATTTTCTTGCGATTTATGCGGACAATTTTAGGCGTTTGGTACTCTATAAAACCAGCTGCGAACTCACGCCACTTCGAAGCCATATTAACAGACATGAGAATAGTCTTGCAAGAAGCTTCGCAGCAGGGGACGCTCTTTCTCCTTCTGGCAACGATCCAGACACAGTACGCATGAAAGTATTTAAATAATTTTGCGCATGCTCAGGGGTTGGTAAACGAATTGTCTCTATGAATCATGGCTGCGGATCGCCCAGAATATAAATCATTTGTTTTGGCCTCTGAGTGTTTTTTTTAACTTTGCCGCACTCAAAGACCAAACACGCCATCTAGAAAGTAAACTAGGCTGCGGCAGTATGTCAGGCTCTTTCAGAGCTAACAAATGTAGCTCTTCGTCAGCATGAAAGAAAAAGCAACGCCACACATCGTTCATATCTTTAAGTTTTTTGCATTGCCTGTATGGCAGTGTGTATACTTCAACTGTGTATAATGTTTAGCTGTTTTATGCAAAATGTTAATTAGCCATGGCAATTACTATAGGGAAAATAAGAAAATAATAATCAAACCATTTAATAAGGAATAACAATAAGCGACAACAACTGTAGACACTGATGATATACGGGAATGTCAGAGGAAAATGGGCGATCAGCGATATTACACAAAATTAATTAATCAAAATTAAAATTAATTAAAATTAAACCAAAATAACTGCGAATTTTTAATAAGCCAATATCGAATAATCATCGGTTTCCCTAGAGTTTTCTTAAAATAAGATCCATAATGATTAAAGACTGACAAAGTGCGATTTCAGGTTTGTTACTAAATATAGCTGCACCCATGTGACATTGGACAACTCTGGCTTAAATACGGACAAATTTTGTATTTAAGTGTGTAACTTATGTTGCAGCTTGTAGTCTGAGCAATAAATTCATACGAATTGACGTGATTTTAGTATCCATTGTAACATAGCAGGTTTTATTTTTCCTCGTTTATGCGGAAAATGCGGACATATATTTACTTTATTATGCATATTAGTGAGAGAGAAAAATGACACCATCTGTGATCAGCGCTTTTGGAAAATGATTTTGCAACATTTATGTAAAGGTATATTTTGCTGAGTCTCATGCGGTAGAAATTCTTTTCAATATTGTGGTTGCGTTGTAACGGACGTACCACACGTACCACTTTGGCAATGGAGAGAGAAAGTGAAAGTGAAAGTTGAAAGATTGAGAATATCGAACCATTCCGTACACACCTACCACGTTGGCATTGGAGTGAGAAAGTGAAAGTTGAAAGATTGAGGATTTTGAACCATTCCGACGAATTTCCAAGTCGTCGCCCATTATGAGAGCTGAGAGTGTGGTAGGAGACGATTGAACCGATATACTCCAGATAAACACACCCAGGTCACTTAAGAGACAATGACATTCGTGCGGTGACAATTTAAAGGGACTTGATGACGCAGGTGATGGGAACACACCCAAAAAGCCCAAATTTACGAGAAAGCTCCAGAAGTCATGGCGAAAATTGGTTGAGTAACCTGGCCGAAATATGACAACCTAAAAAGTACAATGTTCTGTACTATCTGCCCTGTGAGTGATACTTCCCATTTAGTGGGCGAAACGATCCGAAGCACGAGTCAAGTACTTCACATAAACTTACGCGTAATGAGCACACTGTATACAGTCACTGTCATGTATACAATTCTATTAAAACGATATGAGATCTGATTATTAAAATAAGTTGTTGTAATTTCGGTAGCTCTTTCATTATTCGATTTTTTTGAATGCGTGAATATTCATGTCTTAAAGCAACCTTTTTTCAATAATTTTCTTAATACGTCTGCAATAAACCCCTTTACATTTACTTGGACCAGCGTTCTATACTCATGATGCTTTGCAAAACCAGCGGCTTCGAAGGTACCACTTGTGCATACCGCCTATTCTGTAATACAGATCTGCTATAGCAAGAAACATTTTTTCGCTTGTTTTCCGACTTATTCTTTGAAAACGTAAGCTAATTAGTAATCTTGTATATGCCAATCTATTTAAAACCTGTTGAATATAACAGTTCTCCAACTATATACTGTTTTATTGAAATCTGGAAGAAATTTGTGGTTATAATTTATTTACACATGCGGATGTTGATCACAACAATGGGCTGTTGTTTTTGAAAAGGGATTTCACGCAAAAGTATTCAATAATATTACTGCCGTTAAACTGAATGTAGAGGCTGCACTGAACATGTAAAGAATATGTACAAAAAGTAATGGTGATTTTTATATCTACAGACGAAATCCATTGAACAAAGTGTTTAGCTTGGAGAAAAATGGCAACCTACGATCATGTTAACAAACACTTTAAACTTGATACGACGTAGTGGCAATCATTGGACCGGACAAGAGAACACCACTAGTCCCACGCACGTTAGATGAAGGAGACATATTCTGAAGGTGTTTCGTGTAAGGTTTTCGTTGCAACTTCACAAATCTGTTTTTGCAAAGAATGCTTGCTACATATGCACTGACCACAGATGTAAATGCACGCGAATCCCATAATTATTTTCCAAATTTCCGTAATATTGTTAAACAATTGTCAAGCAGTTGCATCAAATAGCTAATACATTACTGGCTAGCTCACATTAACGCAGAATGAGTCTGAAACACACGAAAAATTAATCTGGATATAGTAGACTTGTGTTTAAAGATAGGTGATACTTTCAAAGTGCAGTGGCACCCTCAAAACCGCGAGTTTCGCAAAGTATCATGCGTATAGAACACCAGTCCGCTGAACTGTGAAGGTGCTGATTGAAATGGTGACAGGTTATGGCAACTGTGAATACAAACTCCATTGAATGTCATTAAAAGTGTATCTTATCTTATAAAAACATGTTGACTCCCAAGTTTACTCGACAGTCTACCAAAGCTTGAAGCTGATAGTCACAGTTACAAAGAAAAACCGATAATTTCGAGCCCTGCAACGCCCACAAAGAAGCTTGAAGAGGGGCCACGCCTTAAAATCACTCACGTAGCTGCAGTGCTTTAGCTCGATGTTTCATACCCTCCTGGCACCAGGAAAAACTTCGTGCTGCAGCACTAGTACTGCAGCTACAACGGTCGGAGACCGTGTCTCAAGTTTCGACAACGACCTAGATTTATATTATATTATATTGTTAGTCGCTACTGCATATCCCGACTCGTGCATATTATTGTCATGCATACAGTTTTTACAGTGGTCACAGAATGCACTGTATTACACACTGTCACCCGTCACGGCTCACTGTGCTCACTCTCCCACTCCTGGTGCCTATCGCTATAACCTATGTATCAGAGTTAACTTACCCTAAAATATACACAATTACCGCCAATTGAATTAACCTGTAGAGGATGCCAATTTTCTTGCGATTTATGCGGACAATTTTAGGCGTTTAGTATTCTGTAAAACCAGCTGCGAACTCACGCCACTTCGGAGCCATATTAACAGACGTGAGAATAGTCTTGCAAGAAGCTTCGCAGCAGGGGACGCTCTTTCTCCTTCTGGCACGGATCCAGACACAGTACGCATGAAGGTATTTCCATAATTTTGCGCATGCTTAGGGGTTGGTAAACGAATTGTCTCTATGAATCATGGCCGCGGCTCGCCCAGAATATAAATCATTTGTTTTGGCCTCTGAGTGTTTTTTTTAACTTTGCCGCACTCAAAGACCAAAAACGCCATCTAGAAAGTAAACTAGGCTGCGGCAGTATCTCAAGCTCTTTCAGAGCTAAGAAATGAAGCTCTTCGTCAGCATGAAAGAAAAAGCAACGCCACACATCGTTCATATCGTTGAGTTTTTTGCATTGCCTGTATGGCAGTGTGTATACTTAAACTGTGTATAATGTTTAGCTGTTTTATGTAAAATGTTATTTAGCCATGGCAATTACTATAGGAAAAAATAAGAAAATAATAATCAAACCATTTAATAAGGAAGAGCGACAACAACTGTAGACACTGATGATATACGGGAATGTCAGAGGAAAATGGGCGATCAGCGATATTACACGAAATTAAACCCAAATAACTGCGAATTTGTAATAAGCCAATATCAAATAATGATCGGTGTCCCTAGACTTTTCTTAAAATAAGATCCATCAAAGACTGACAAAGTTCGATTTCAGGTTTGTTACTAAATATAGCTGCACCCATGTGACATTGTACAACTCTGGCTTAAATACGGACAAATTTTGTATTTAAGTGCGTAACTTATGTTGCAGCTTGTTGTCTGAGCCATAAATTCATACGGATTGATGTGATTTTAGTATCCATTGTAACATGGCAGGTTTTATTTTTCCTCGTTTATGCGGAAAATGCGGACATATATTTACTTTATTATGCATATTAGTGAGAGAGAAAAATGACACCATCTACGATCAGCGCTATTGGAAAATGATTTTGCAACATTTATGTAAAGGTATATTTTGCTGAGTCTCATGCGGTCGAAATTCTTTTCAATATTGTGGTTGCGTTGTAACGGACGTACCACACGTACCACTTTGGCAATGGAGAGAGAAAGTGAAAGTTGAAAGATTGAGAATATTGAACCAAACCTGTTCACACCTACCACGTTGGCGTTGGAGTGAGAAAGTGAAAGTTGAAAGATTGAGGATTTTGAACAATTCCGACGAATTTCCAAGCCGTCGCCCAGCTTGAGATCTGAGAGTGTGGTAGGAGACGATAGAACCGATATACTCCAGATAAACACACCTAGGTCACGGACGGGACAACAACATTCGTGCGGTGCCAATTTAAAGGGACTTGATGACGCAGGTGATGAGAACTCACCCAAAAAGCCCAAATTTACGAGAAAGCTCCAGAAGTCATGACGAAAATTGGTTGAGAATCCTGGCGGAAATACGACCAACTAAAAAGTACAATGTTCTGTACTATCTGCCCTGTTAGTGATACTTCCCATTTAGTGGGCGAAACGATCCAAAGCACGAGTCAAGTACTTCACATAAACTTACGCGTAATGAGCACACTGTATACAGTCACTGTCATGTATACAATTCTATTAAAACGATATGATATCTGATTATTAAAATAAGTTGTTGTAATTTCGGTAGCTCGTTCATTATTCGATTTTTTTGAATGGCATTGCGTGAATATTCATGTCCTAAAGCAACCTTTTTTTCAATAATTTTCTTAATACGTCTGCAATAAACCCCTTTACATTTACTTGGACCAGCGTTCTATACTCATGATGCTTTGCAAAACCAGCGGCTTCGAGGGTACCACTTGTCCATACCGCCTATTCTGTAATACAGATCTGCTATAGCAAGAAACATTTTTTCGCTTGTTTTCCGACTTATTCTTTGAAAACGTAAGCTAATTAGTAATCTTGTATATGCCAATCTATTTAAACCTATTGAATATTACAGTTCTCCAACTATATACTGTTTTATTGAAATCTGGAAGAAATTTGTGGTTATAATTTATTTACACATGCGGATGTTGATCACAACAATTGGCTGTTGTTTTTGAAAAGGGATTTCACGCAAAAGTATTCAATAATATTACTGCCGTTAAACTGAATGTAGAGGCTGCACTGAACATGTAAAGATTATGTACAAAAAGTAAAGGTGATTTTTATATCTACAGACGAAATCCATTGAACAAAATGTTTAGCTTGGAGAAAAATGGCAACCTACGCTCATGTTAACAAACACTTTAAACTTGATACGACGCAGTGGCAATCATTGGACCGGACAAGAGAACACCACTAGTCCCACGCACGTTAGATGAAGGAGACATATTCTGAAGGTGTTTCGTGTAAGGTTTTCGTTGCAACTTCACAAATCTGTTTTTGCAAAGAATACTTGCTACATATGCACTGACCACAGATGTAAACGCACGCGAATCCCATAATTATTTTTCAAATTTCCGTAATATTGTTAAACAATTGTCAAACTGTTGCATCAAATAGCTAATACATCAGTGGCTAGCTCACATTAACGCAGAATGAGTCTGAAACACACGAAAAATTAATCTGGATATAGTAGACTTGTGTTTAAAGATAGGTGATACTTTCAAAGTGCAGTGGCACCCTCAAAACCGCGAGTTTCGCAAAGTATCATGCGTATAGATTACCAGTCCTCTGAACTGTGAAGGTGCTGATTGAAATGGTGACAGGTTATGGCAACTATGAATACAAACTCCATTGAATGTCATTAAAAGTGTATCTTATCTTATAAAAACATGTTGACTACCACGTTTACTCGACAGTCTACCAATGTTTTAAGCTGATAGTCACAGTTACAAAGAAAAACCGATAATTTCGAGCCCTGCAACGCCCACAAAAAAGCTTGAAGAGGGGCCACGCCTTGAAATCACTCACGTAGCTGCAGTGCTTTAGCTCGATGTTTCATACCCTCCTGGCACCAGGAAAAACTTCGTGCTGCAGCAATAGTACTGCAGCTACAACGGTCGGAGACCGTGTCTCAAGTTTCGACAACGACCTAGATTTATATTATATTATATTGTTAGTCGCTACTGCATATCCCGACTCGTGCATATTATTGTCACGCATACAGTTTTTACAGTGGTCACAGAATGCACTGTATTACACACTGTCACCCGTCACAGCTCACTGTGCTCACTCTCCCACTCCTGGTGTCTTTCGCTATAACCTATGTATCAGAGTTAACTTACCCTAAAATATACACAATTACCGCCAATTGAATTAACCTGTAGAGGATGCCAATTTTCTTGCGATTTATGCGGACAATTTTAGGCGTTTGGTATTCTGTAAAACCAGCTGCGAACTCACGCCACTTCGGAGCCATATTAACAGACGTGAGAATAGTCTTGCAAGAAGCTTCGCAGCAGGGGACGCTCTTTCTCCTTCTGGCACGGATCCAGACACAGTACGTATGAAGGTATTTCCATAATTTTGCGCATGCTTAGGGGTTGGTAAACGAATTGTCTCTATGAATCATGGCCGCGGCTCGCCCATAATATAAATCATTTGTTTTGGCCTCTGAGTGTTTTTTTTAACTTTGCCGCACTCAAAGACCAAAAACGCCATCTAGAAAGTAAACTAGGCTGCGGCAGTATCTCAAGCTCTTTCAGAGCTAAGAAATGTAGCTCTTCGTCAGCATGAAAGAAAAAGCAACGCCACACATCGTTCATATCTTTAGGTTTTTTGCATTGCCTGTATGGCAGTGTGTATACTTCAACTGTGTATAATGTTTAGCTGTTTTATGCAAAATGTTAATTAGCCATGGCAATTACTATAGGAAAAATAAGAAAATAATAATCAAACCATTTAATAAGGAAGAGCGACAACAACTGTAGACACTGATGATATACGATAATGTCAGAGGAAAATGGGCGATCAGCGATATTACACGAAATTAAACCCAAATAACTGCGAATTTGTAATAAGCCAATATCGAATAATGATCGGTTTCCCTAGACTCTTCTTAAAATAAAATCCGTCAAAGACTGACAAAGTTCGATTTCAGGTTTGTTACTAAATATAGGTGCACCCATGTGACATTGTACAACTCTGGCTTAAATACGGACAAATTTTGTATTTAAGTGCGTAACTTATGTTGCAGCTGGTTGTCTGAGCCATAAATTCATACGGATTGATGTGATTTTAGTATCCATTGTAACATAGCAGGTTTAATTTTCCTCGTTTATGCGGAAAATGCGGACATATATTTACTTTATTATGCATATTAGTGAGAGAGAAAAATGACACCATCTACGATCAGCGCTATTGGAAAATGATTTTGCAACATTTATGTAAAGGTATATTTTGCTGAGTCTCATGCGGTCGAAATTCTTTTCAATATTGTGGTTGCGTTGTAACGGACGTACCACACGTACCACTTTGGCAATGGAGAGAGAAAGTGAAAGTGCAAGTTGGAAGATTTAGAATATTGAACCAAACCTGTTCACACCTACCACGTTGGCGTTGGCGTGAGAAAGTGAAAGTTGAAAGATTGAGGATTTTAAACCATTCCGACGAATTTCCAAGCCGTCGCCCAGCTTGAGATCTGAGAGTGTGGTAGGAGACGATAGAACCGATATACTCCAGATAAACACACCCAGGTCACTGACGGGACAACAACATTCGTGCGGTGCCAATTTAAAGGGACTTGATGACGCAGGTGATGGGAACACACCCAAAAAGCCCAAATTTACGAGAAAGCTCCAGAAGTCATGACGAAAATTGGTTGAGAATCCTGGCGGAAATACGACCACCTAAAAAGTACAATGTTCTGTACTATCTGCCCTGTGAGTGATACTTCCCATTTAGTGGGCGAAACTATCCAAAGCACGAGTCAAGTACTTCACATAAACTTACGCGTAATGCGCACACTGTATACAGTCACTGTCATGTATACAATTCTGTTAAAACGATATGATATCTGATTATTAAAATAAGTTGTTGTAATTTCGGTAACTCTTTCATTATTCGATTTTTTTCGAATGCGTGAATATTCATGTGTCAAAGCAACCTTTTTTCAATAATTTTCTTAATACATCTGCAATAAAACCCTTTACATTTCCTTGGACCAGCGTTCTTTACTCATGATGCTTTGCGAAACCAGCGGCTTCGAGGGTACCACTTGTGCATACCGCCTATTCTGTAATACAGATCTGCTATAGCAAGAAACATTTTTTCGCTTGTTTTCCGACTTATTCTTTGAAAACGTAAGCTAATTAGTAATCTTGTATATGCCAATCTATTTAAAACCTGTTGAATATAACAGTTCTCCAACTGTATACTGTTTTATTGAAATCTGGAAGAAATTTGTGGTTATAATTTATTTACACATGCGGATGTTGATCACAACAATTGGCTGTTGTTTTTGAAAAGGGATTTCACGCAAAAGTATTCAATAATATTACTGCCGTTAAACTGAATGTAGAGGCTGCACTGAACATGTAAAGATTATGTACAAAAGTAATGGTGATTTTTATATCTACAGACGAAATCCATTGAACAAAATGTTAAGGTTAGAGAAAAAATGGCAACCTACGCTCATGTTAACAACACTTTTAACTTGATACGACGCAGTGGCAATCATTGGACCGGACAAGAGAACACCACTAGTCCCACGCACGATAGATGAAGGAGACATATTCTGAAGGTGTTTCGTGTAAGGTTTTGTTTCAACTTCACAAATCTGTTTTTGCAAAAGCAGGAATGCTTGCTACATATGCACTGACCACAGATGTAAACGCACGCGAATCCCATAATTATTTTCCAAATTCCCGTAATATTGTTAAACAATTGTCAAACTGTTGCATCAAATAGCTAATACATCAGTGGCTAGCTCACATTAACGCAGAATGAGTCTGAAACACACGAAAAATTAATCTGGGTATAGTAGACTTGTGTTTAAGGATAGGTGATACTCTCAAAGTGCAGTGGTACCCTCAAAACCGCCAGTTTCGCAAAGTATCATGCGTATAGAACACCAGTCCTCTGAACTGTGAAGGTGCTGATTGAAAAGGTGACAGGTTATGGCAACTATGAATACAAACTCCATTGATTATCATTAAAAGTGTATCTTATCTTCTAAAAACATGTTGACTACCAAGTTTACTCGACAGACAACCAATGTTTGAAGCTTATAGTCACAGTTACAAAGTAAAAATTATACTTTCGAGCCTTGCAACGCACATAAGGAAGCTTTAAAAGAACCCACGCCTTACACCACAGACTTAGCTGCAGTGCTTTAGCTTGAAGTTTCATACCCTCCTGGCACCACGCAAATCTTCGTCCTGCAGCACTGCAGCTACAACGGTCGGAGACCGTGTCTCAAGTTTCGACAATGACCTAGATTTATAGTATATTATGCTGTTAGTCATTACAGCATATCCTGACTCGTGTATATTATTGTCAAGCATACAGTTTTTACAGTTGTCACAGAATGCACTGTATTACACAACGTCACCCGTCACGGCTCACTGTGCTCACTCTCCCACTCCTGGTGTCTTTCGCTATACCTTATGTATCAGAGTTAACTTACCCTAAAATATACACAATTACCGCTAATTGAATTAACCTGTAGAGGATGCCAATTTTCTTGCGATTTATGTGGACAATTTTAGGCGTTTGGTACTCTATTAAACCAGCTGCGAACTCACGCCACTTCGGAGCCATATTAACAGACGTGAGAATAGTCTTGCAAGAAGCTTCACAGCAGGGGACGCTCTTTCTCCTTCTGGCACGGATCCAGACACAGTACGCATGAAGGTATTTAAATAATTTTGCGCATGCTTATGGGTTGGTAAACGAATTGTCTCTATGAATCATGGCTGCGGCTCGCCCAGAATATAAATCATTTGTTTTGGCCTCTGAGTGTTTCTTTTACTTTGCCGCACTCAAAGGCCAAAAACGCCATCTAGAAAGTAAACTAGGCTGCGGCAGTATGTCAAGCTCTTTCAGAGCTAAGAAATGTAGCTCTTCGTCAGCATGAAAGAAAAAGCAACGCCACACATCGTTCATATCTTTGAGTTTTTTGCAATGCCTGTATGGCAGTGTGTATACTTCAACTGAGTATAATGTTTAGCTGTTTTATGCAAAATGTTAATTAGCCATGGCAATTACTATAGGGAAAATAAGAAAATAATAATCAAACCATTTAATAAGGAAGGGCGACAACAACTGTAGACACTGATGATATAAGGGGATGTCAGAGGGAAATGGGAGATCAGCGATATTACACAAAATTAAACCCAAATCTGCGAATTTGTAATCACCCGAAATCGAATTTTCTTCGGTTTCCCTAGAGTTTTCTTGAAAATAGATCCATTATAAAGATTGAAAAAGTGCGATTTCAGGTTTTTCACTAGAAATAGCTTCACCAATGTGACATTGGACAACTCTGGCTTAAATACGGACAAATTTTGTAATTACATGAGTAAATTTTGTTGCAGCTTGTTGTCTGAGCCATAAATTCATACGAATTGATGTGATTTTAGTAGCCATTGTAACAGAGCAGGTTTTATTTTTCCTCGTTTATTCGGAAAATAAGGACATATATTTACTTTATTATGCATATTAGTGAGAGAGAAAAATGACGCCCTCTGCGATCAGTGCTATTGGAAAATGATTTTGCAACATTTATGTAAAGGTATATTTTGCTGAGTCTCATGCGGTCGAAATTCTTTTCAATATTGTGGTTGCGTTGTAACGGACGTACCACACGTACCACTTTGGCAATGGAGAGAGAAAGTGAAAGTGAAAGTTGAAAGATTGAGAATATTGAACCATTCCGTACACACCTACCACATTTGCATTGAAGTGAGGAAGTGAAAGTTGAAAGATTGAAGATTTTGAACCATTCCGACGAATTTCCAAGCCATCGCCCAGCTTGAGATTTGAGAGTGTGGTAGCAGACGATGGATCCGACATACTCCAGATAAACACACCCAGGTCACTGACGGGACAACGACATTCGTACGGTGACAATTTAAAGGGACTTGATGACGCAGGTGATGGGAACACACCCAAAAAGCCCAAATTTACGAGAAATTTCCAGAAGTCATGGCGATAATTGGTTGAGAATCCTTGCGGAAATATGACCACCTAAAAAGTACAATGTTCTGTATTATCTGCCTTGTGAGTGATACTTATCTCAGTCGGTTACTGTGACCAACTCTTTTGGGTTGGAAGCAGTGGCCGACTGGTTTTGTGTGAGGCCTAGCAGCTAGGCGATGTTGCCGTGAGTGTGTGGGGGTTCGAATCCCGTTTGGGTTATAGTAAAATTTATATTCCCATTTAGTGGGCGAAACGATCCAAAGCACGAGTCAAGTACTTCACATAAACTTACGCGTAATGAGCATACTGTATACGGTCACTGTCATGTATACAATTCTATTAAAACGATATGATATCTGATAATTAAAATAAATTTTTGTGATTTCGGAATCTCTTTCATTATTCGATTTTTTTGAAACGCTTGAATATTCATGTGTCAAAGCAACCTTTTTTCAATAATTTTCTTAATCCGTCTGCAATAAACCACTTTACATTTCCTTTGACCAGCGTTCTATACTCATGATGCTTTGCAAAACCGACGGCTTCAAGGGTACCACTTGTGCCTGCCGCCTCTTCTGCAATACAGATCTTCTAAGGCAAGAAACATT
This sequence comes from Ptychodera flava, assembly GCA_001465055.1. Lineage (NCBI taxonomy): Eukaryota > Metazoa > Hemichordata > Enteropneusta > Ptychoderidae > Ptychodera > Ptychodera flava. The sequence goes on along the minus strand of LD345201.1, from coordinate 17,555 downwards.
TTTTCGCTTGTTTTCCGACTTATTCTTTGAAAACGTAAGTTAATTAGAAATCTTGTATATGCCAATCTATTTAAAACCTGTTGAATATAACAGTTCTCCAACTATATACTGTTTTATTGAAATCTGGAAGAAATTTGTGGTTATAATTTATTTACACATGCGGATGTTGATCACAACAATTGGCTGTTGTTTTTGAAAAGGGATTTCACGCAAAAGTATTCAATAATATCACTGCCGTTAAACTGAATGTAGAGGCTGCACTGAACATGTAAAGATTATGTACAAAAAGTAAAGGTGATTTTTATATCTACAGACGAAATCCATTGAACAAAATATTTAGCTTGGAGAAAAATGTCAACCTACGCTCATGTTAACAAACACTTTAAACTTGATACGACGTAGTTGCAATCATTGGACCGGACAAAAGAACACCACTAGTCCCACGCACGATAGATGAAGGAGACATATTCTGAAGGTGTTTCGTGTAAGGTTTTCGTTGCAACTTCACAAATCTGTTTTTGCAAAACCAAGAATGCTTGCTACATATGCACTGACCACAGATGTAAACGCACGCGAATCCCATAATTATTTTCCAAATTTCCGTAATACTATTAAACAATTGTCAAACTGTTGCATCAAATAGCTAATACATCAGTGGCTAGCTCACATTAACGCAGAATAAGTCTGAAACACACGCAAAATTAATCTGGATATAGTAGACTTGTGTTTAAGGATAGGTGATACTCTCAAAGTGCAGTGGTACCCTCAAAACCGCGAATTTCGTAAAGTATCATGCGTATAGAAAACTAGTCCGCTGAACTGTGAAGGTGCTTATTGAAATGGTGACAGGTTATGGCAACTATGAATACAAACTCCATTGAATATCATTAAAAGTGTATCTTATCTTCTAAAAACATGTTGACTTCCAAGTTTACTCGACAGACAACCAATGTTTGAAGCTTATAGTCACAGTTACAAAGTAAAAATTATACTTTCGAGCCTCGCAACGCACATAAGGAAGCTGGAAGAGGGGCCACGCCTTAAACCACGGACGTAGCTGCAGTGCTTCAGCTTAAAGTTTCATACCCTCCTGGCAACAGGCAAAACTTCGTGCTGCAGCACTGCAGCTACAACGGTCGGAGACCGTGTCTCAAGTTTCCACAACGACCTAGATTTATATTACATTATGCTGTTAGTCATTACTGCATATCCCGACTCATGCATATTATTGTCACGCATACAGTTTTTCAGTTGTCACAGAATACACTGCATTTCACAACATCACCCGACACGGCTCACTGTGCTCACTCTCCCACTCCTGGTGTCTTTTACTATAACCTATGTACCAGAGTTAACTTATAATAAAATATACAAAATTACCTCCAATTGAATTAACCTGTAGAGGATGCTGATTTTCTTGCGGTTTATGCGGTCAATTTGAGAAGTTTGGTACTTTATAAAACTAGCTACGCCACTAGGCTGCGGCAGTATGTCAAGCTCTTTCAGAGTTAACAAATGTAGCTCTTCGTCAGCATAAAAGAAAAAGCAACGCCACACATCGTTCATATCTTTAAGTATTTGGATTTCCTGTATGGCAGTGTGTATACTTCAACTTTGTGTAATGTTTAGCTGTTTTATGCAAAATGTAAGTTAGCCATGGCAATTAATATGGGGAAAATAAGAAAATAATAATCAAACCGTTTGATAAAAGAAGGGCGACAACAATTGCAGACACTGATGATATAACGGAATGTCAGAGGAAAATGTTCGGTCAGCCACATTACACAAAAGTAAACCCAAATAGCTGCGAATTTGTAATAATGCAAAATATAATTATCCTCCGTTTACCTAGAGTTTTCTTAAAATAAGAATTATTAAAGACTGAAAAAGTGCGATTTGAGGTTTGTTACTAAACATAGCTGCACCCATGTGACATTTGAGAATTCTGGCTTAAATACAGACAAATTTTGTAATTACGTGCTCAACTTTTGTTGCAGCTTGTAGTCTGAGTCAAAATAAATGACGCCATCTGCGATCAGAGCTTTTGGAAAATGATTTTGCAAGATTTATGTAACGGTATATTTTACTTACTTTCATACGGTCGAAATTCTTTTCAATATTTTGGTTGCGTTGCAACAGATCTAGACACACCACACGTACCAGTTTGGCAATGGAGATAAAGTGAAAGTGAAAGTTGAAAGATTGAGAATATTGAACCATGCCGTACACACCTACCACGTTTGCATTGGAGTGAGGAAGTGAAAGTTGAAAGATTTAGCATATTGAACCATTCCGACGAATTCCAAGCCGTCGACCAGCTTGAGATCACAAAGTGTCGTGGGAGACGATGGAATGGATATAGTCCAGCTAAATATATCCAGCTCAAAGACGGGACAACGACATTCGTGCGGTGACAATTGTAAACGTATCATGCGTATACTGGTAGAACACCAGTCCGCTGAACTGTAAAGGTGCTTATTGAAAAGGTGACAGGTTATGGCAACTATGAATACAAACTCCATTGATTATCATTAAAAGTGTATCTTATCTTCTAAAAACGTGTTGACTACCAAGTTTACTCGACAGACTACCAATGTTTGAAACCGATGGTCACAGTTACAAAGTAAAAATGATACTTTCGAGCCTTGCAACGCACATAAGGAAGCTTTAAAAGAACCCACGCCTTACACCACAGACTTAGCTGCAGTGCTTTAGCTCGACGTTTCATACCCTCCTGGCACCACGCAAATCTTCGTCCTGCAGCACTGCAGCTACAACGGTCGGAGACCGTGTCTCAAGTTTCGACAACGACCTAGATTTATATTATATTATGCTGTTAGTCACTACTGCATATCCCGACTCGTGCATATTATTGTCACGCATACAGTTTTTACAGTGGTCACAGAATACACTGTATTACACAACGTCAGCCCTCTCGGCTCACTGTGCTCACTCTCCCACTCCTGGTGTCTTTCGCTATAACCTATGTACCAGAGTTAACTTACCCTAAAATATACACAATTATCGCCAATTGAATTAACCTGTAGAGGATGCCAATTTTCTTGCGATTTATGCGGACAATTTTAGGCGTTTGGTACTCTATAAAACCAGCTGCGGACTCACGCCACTTCGGAGCCATATTAACAGACGTGAGAATAGTCTTGCAAGAAGCTTCGCAGCAGGGGACGCTCTTTCTCCTTCTGGCACGGATCCAGACACAGTACGCATGAAGGTATTTACATAATTTTGCGCATGCTTGAGGGAGTGGTAAACGAATTCTCTCTATGAATCATGGCTGCGGCTCGCCTCGAATATAAATCATTTGTTTTGGCCTCGGAGTGTTTTGTTTTTGCCTTCGCCGCACTCAAAGGCCAAAAACGCCATATAGAAAGTAAACTAGGCTGCGGCAGTATGTCAAGCTCTGTCAGAGCTAACAAATGTAGCTCTTCGTCAGCATGAAAGGAAAAGCAACGCCACACATCGTTCATATCTTTAAGTATTTTGCATTTCCTGTATGGTAGTGTGTAAACTTCAACTGTTAATGTTTAGCTGTTTTATGCAAAATGTTAATTAGCCATGGCAATTACTATAGGGACAATAAGAAAATAATAATCAAACCATTTGATAATTTTATGCAAAATATTAATGTTATTTATCCAAGGCAGTTACTATGGGAAAAATAAGAAAATAATAATTGATCTGTTTGATAAAGGAAGGGCGACAACAATTGTAGACACTGATGACATAAGGGAATGTCAGAGGAAAATGGGCGATCAGCGATATTACACAAAACTAAACCCAAATAGCATTTGTAATAAGCCGAAATCGAATTATCCTCGGTTTCCCTAGAGTCTTCTTGAAATAAGATCCAGTAAAGACTGAAAAAGTGCGATTTCAGGTTTGTCACTAAATATAGCCACACCCATGTGACACTGGACAATTTTGGCTTAAATAGGGACAAGTTTTGTGATTGCATGCGTAGCTTTTCGCAGCGTGTAGTTTGAGCCATAGATTCATACGAATTAGTGTGATTTTAGGAGCCTTTGTATCACTAGCAGGTTTTATTTTTGCCGTTTATGCGGAAAATGCAAACTAAATGAATGAGAGAAAAAAGTAACGTCATCTGTGATCACTGGTATTGGCAAATGATTTTTCAACATTTATGTAAAGGTATATTTTGCTGAGTCTCATCCGGTCGAAATTCTTTTCAATATTGTGGTTGTTGCAACGGACGCACCACACGTACCACGTTAGCATGGGAGATATAAAGTGAAAGTTGAACGATTGAGCATATTGAACCATTCCGACGAATTTCCAAGCCGTCGCTCAGCTTTAGATCTCAAAGTGTCGTGGGAGACGATGGAATGGATATACTCAAGCTAAACACATCCAGTTCACTGACGAGACAATGACATTGGTGCAGTGATAAGTGAAAGGAACTTGATGACGCAGGTGATGGGAACACACCCAAAAAAAAACAAATTTACGAGAAATTTCCAGAAGTCATGGCAAATAGGCTGAGAATCTCGGCTGAAATATAACCACCTGGAAAGTGCAATGTCCTGTACTATCTGCCCAGCGAGTGATACTTCCCATTTAGTGGGCGAAACGATCCGAAGCTCGAGTCAAGTACTTCATATAAACTTACGCGTAATGAACACACTGTATACGGTCACTTTCATGTATACAAGTTTATTAAAACGAGATGATATCTAATTATTAAAATAAGTTGTTGCAATTTCGGTCACTCTTTCTTAACGCTTTTAAAACGCGTGAATGTTCATGTGTCAAAGCAACCTCTTTTCAATAATTTTTGATATGTCTGCAACAAACCCCTTTACATTTCCTTGGATCGTCATTCTATACTCATGATTCTTTGCAAAACCAGCGGCTTCATTGCTATATATGGACCCCACTCAATGCGTGATGGCATATAACAAGGAGGCGTGGGAGACTGGCAGGGCCCACGGCAAGCTTGCAGAGCCCTTTCGAAAAGATTGAATACATCGCTGGCAAGCAGGTCCGGGTATAAGGCTTTGAAATGAAGCGCACAGGAAGGGGTCGTGCTGCAGATCCTTTCGCCACAGATAGAGCCTTAGCCCTGCAAGCGTGCACTGCTATTGGGCGACAAAAGGCCTTGCCACGATCCTGAAGGACATAAGCTTTGCCTTCAAGCAAGATGGCCCTCAGAAAAATGATTGCTACCTCTACTGGTGGCCAGCCAGCCAGCGATGAGACCAAGATGCTCCAAGAGCGAGGCCTTTCGCAACAGAGAAGAGAAAGAGATCCACGAGAACCTCCTCCATCTCATAGAAATCCTCCCTGTATCCTGGAAACCCCTAGAGTTGCAAGGCCCTGCACATAGGTGAGGAGCGTATTGAGCTGCTGGCGTGTATGTAAGGTGGCAGAAAACTTTCAGCCACAGCAACGACTGGCAAAAATGGAGGGCGATATTCCCTGTTTTCAGAGACTTGTCACAAGACCAAATCCTATATAAGAGTGGCATGAAGAGGGAGGATGGGGCAACGAGTCATGGTAGAGTTTGAAATAAAGCCTAAGGGACTAGTCAGTTTCTTCGGCCTGGGGGTGGATTCATGGGGATTCACCCTGTTTTTGACTTTGGTGATAGGGGGGTCACCATGTTTTTGAAATGCCCAATAGGGGGGGTCATTGTGTTTTCGAATTTTGACACAGGCTCATCATTGCCTAAAGTGCATCGTGTCAGCCACAAATTTCATCATTCAGTTTCATTTTTCGGCGCGCCTTTTGGGCGCATAAGTCTAATAATCAGACATAATTTTTCAGCACATCCGACTTTAACATATCAGGCATACATATATCAGAGATATCTGTATTTTTAATATTTTTAAGCGTGCTCTTTGAGCACATTACTTTAATATATCAGACATTTTCAGCACGCCCTTCTGGTGCATGACTTTAGTATACAAGGCATATGTATCAGAGATATCAGGATATGTCATTTTTTTCGGCGCGCCCTTCGGGCGCCATACTTTAATAAATCAGAGATATATGTCAGATATATCTTGATGTTTGTTAAGTGAAAGTGTACCATTATGAAATCTGTAGTTCATATGAAAAGCATGACAAATTCCTGATACTTTTCTGTTTTCTCTGTGAATTCAGTATGAGAAAGCAACATGCACAAATATTTCACAATTGATACAGTGACTTATTTTAGAGATAGAAAAATAACAAGATATCTTTCGTTCTCATTGATGCCACTATTTTCCTTTGTGTCTCAGCTTTTTCTGTAGAAAGATGCTTTTTTTATGACTAAAATAACAGTTAAAAAAGGCAGTTTTCTCATTATTAGCTGTGCTTTTATAGTTTCAATGTTAAAAGAAAAGGTCCTCTCAGACACTGCACACATCAGATTTGGCTAAAATACCTCTATGGCTCCTTAGGAGATTTAATTGGATGGCGTGCAAGTCTTAACACAAATCAAAGTTTTTGATTTACTGCTTTTTCCTCTTTGATATTAATGATTGACATCCATTTCTGTACAACAGTTCAGGACATCTTGTTAAGTATAGAAAGTGTGAAACACATTCACAGCCAATTCAAAATGTACTGTATTAAAACCTTAAGATTGACACTTTAAAATTCCTATCTTACAACTGACATGTCAACAATTTCATTAAAACATATGTAAAAATATATGTAATATATATGTAAAATATAATATAAGGCTAGGAAGAAAAAATAAATTGTTCATCGTAATCGCCGCTTCTACTTTGGCATATTTGGAAACTTTTTTTTTTTTGATCGCGGCAAATTCTTACTTCCGCATTACAAATATGTTTAGTACTGCCGCTGGTGGCGCCCTACACTTTG